>CM054941.1:10932739-10968071 GCA_029168755.2 Tillandsia fasciculata | reverse complement strand
GCCTTACTTGTCACAACATTTATTTTATTTTTGGGCACTTATTTTGTGTCTCAATGACGAAATCCATAATGAATCTAAAGTGCCACTAAATTTGATTTCTGGATAGTTTTAAATACTTTTGATCAATTTCAACAATATCGACGATTGATTTAGAGTTTCAATCATCAAAACTCACTTTATAATTAAAACAAGATTAACTATATAAATTTTTTATTCATTAGGTTATTAAATCATTAAATTTTGATCAAAATCAATAACCAAATAGTGATTATCTGTCAATAATAAATTTTGACTAGTTGAGACCACCCCCTTACCAACAAATGTTACGCATCTCTTCTTTTTCATATATGATTCACTTAATTTGTGTTTGATTGTCTTAATTTTAAAAAGGTGGGTGATTCTCTTAACCAGCACATCTCTTCTCTTAACAACTCAAGAAACATACAAAAATATCATAAAATGATATATCATAGTATCAGGACAAATCACGGTTAACTCCTAGCTGTAACTAGAAAAAAGAAAAATATGATCATAATGTTTAGGTTATTCTTCGATAACTTGCTTTGGCTTTGATCTAAGGAGGTTAAAGCATAAAAATATATTATCAGTATATATTTTTTAAATTTTATATATGCTAACGCACGAATGCGCTGGACCATTTTTGTCAAAATTTTTATAAGCTACAATACATGCAGGATTTAAATTGGAGTTTATTTGCCCGAAATGTAAGGTACCAAACAACTCTCGGGCTCGCTGAAGATTAAACTATTTCGAATTAGAAAAAGTCATATATCAGTTGCAATTCCTTATGCAAGAAAATTCCATACACTTCATGCATGGTAGAATATATAAAATCTGAGTTGTTAAATTTCAACAACTCAAATATGTTCCATCATCTATACATGAATAATGAGAATTTTTTTGTACACTGGACGTACTCCAGATTGCCAAAAGAAACTTCTGGCAAGCAACAATGTTGCTCGTTCATTTGCCAATTTTCTCTTCACTAAGAACAAAAAGTGGTAGCTAATAAAGGGTGGAGGACTTTCCACAATGGGTCCATCATCCCAAAAAAAAAACAAAAAGGTAAAAGACAAAGTTATAAAGGTGAAAAATGTAGAGACACTACCACTTTTTGGACTCTACCACTTTTAATATCAAAATTAGATTTTTAAATTAAAAATATGAGATAGACGTGCACGTAGAAACGATGAATTTACGAGTAGTAACAAGGGGATCAACTAGGTGCAAGCAATATGTTTTAATCAAAGATATATAAGAACGAAAATAAAATATTGTTAAAAGTTTAGAAACATAAACTAGAAAAAATGTAATGAAAGGGCGTATTGGAGATCTGGAAAAAGATGATGGGAAGGAGAGGTGGAGATCTGGAGGACACATTCGAATTCGCCTTTGGTAAAGGATGCGGCAGCTCTAGCACATCAACCCAGTTCAAGCTAAAGATCACATCTGGCTCTGGGAGTTAACGCATTAAAGGGCGCATTCATGGCGCTGATAAAAAGCAGAATAAGGTGATTAAGTGTTTGAAGTGGGCGGACGAGGTAGGTTTAGTTTTAAATGAGGTGAGGAGTTATACCTGGGCTCCAAAAGCTGAGTATGGCAAGAGTTTGAAGAATCTGGGGGAAGGCGGTCACAAGGTGGATCGCGAAGATGGAAAGCCGGAGAGTCCTGAATTTAATTCTGGGCAGGATGAAAAACAATATGAGAAGGAAGAAGGCAGTAAATTCCTTACCTCTAGTAAACCCACTTATAAAGAGGTGTTGTTGAGGCAACTGCGGCAGCGACCAACCAAAGCCTTCAATCCATTCCTTGGAAGGGGTTCTTTCTCTCTGAAGAGCAAGGGTCCAAGGAAGCCCAGGAGGGAGGGGAGGTGCTACAGATGTCTTGTGAGTGACCATTTCGTGGCAGCTTGCAAAGACCCTGTGAGGTGCCTCGCTTGCCGGAAAATGGGGCATCGGGCAAGTCATTTCAAGGAAGCCGGAAGGAAGGAGGAGGGGGAGTTGAATTTTGCTTTCAACACGAATATGGAGAGAGAAAATCGCGGAGGTGGTAGGGTGCTGAGTTGAATTTCTTACAACTTTTGATTATGAGATTTTCTTTTCCAAGTTAGCACATGTATTCAAGATTTCTTACAGTCGTGTATAATAATCTGTGAAAGATTCATTTTCTGCCATATGAATTGAGTCAAACTTACTCGTAAGCATCTATAGTTTTTGAATCTTCACTAAACTTGTACCCTTATGTGTAACTTGTAGAGTATCCCAGATTTATTTCGCGGTCTCACAAGCCGAGACGCGAAAAAACTCAGTCTGCGACAAGGCATTAAATAAAACGTTAATTCTCTTGCCGTTGTAAGAAGAAGCATCAATCTCTTCCTAAGTCACAGTTTCGACGCCGGGGTGTGACACTACCCATGTTAATCTCAGACCATATCGGCACAGCCATGAGCAGAAGGGGGAAATTGAGAAGCAGATTAAGGAGTTGTTGGAAGCTTCAACTATCAAAGCTAGCAATAGTCCATTTGCATCCCCTATCCTGTTAGTTAAGAAAAAGGACGGTAGTTAGAGGATATGTATTGATTACCGGCAACTGAATAAACTCACCGTCAAAGACAAGTTTCCCATACCCATTATCGACGACTTGTTAGACGAACTAGGGGGATCCAAACTCTTCTCCAAGCTGGATCTGAGGTTTGGGTACCATCAGATAAGGGTCCACACCGACAATATCCCAAAAACTGCCTTTCGAACCCATCGAGGTTACTATGAGTTCAAGGTGATGCCTTTTGGCTTCACCAATGTTGTGATGACCCAGATCTCCGTGAAGGTCTTGCGGAGTGATTTGTGGCTTTTGGAGGCCTATGATGTGTGTTGGAGATGGTTGCGCGCAAATCAGACATCAGAATTGGACCCAGCGTGAAATTTGGATTAAATATACCTGTCCGGATGCCTTCGACAAATTTTAGAAGCGGATTTTGACAAAACGGACACCGGATTTGGACTCAGCGCGCGAAAATGATGAATTGGACTATTTATTTGTTTTTTTCAAAGCTCAGATGCCCATGCACAAATTTCGAGGCAATGGGTACTGTTCCGGCGGCCGGGGCAGCGCCGGCGGCGATGGGCAGGCGGCGGAGCACGGCGGCGCTGCGGCGGGCAGCGGCTGTGGGCAGAGGCGCGGGCCACTCGGTCCACGGGCATGGCGTGCACCGGGGGGATGGACGCGTGGAGGCTCCCGGTTGGCCAGCTAGCGAGGCGCGGTCTACAGGAGTGCTCGGGGAGCCATGGACCAGGGCGGGGCCACGTGGCGACCGCTGGTTGGCCGGTTTACGTGCGCTCGGTCCACGCGAGGAGCAGAGCAGGTGCCTTGGGATGCGTGCACGACGGGGGGCAGGCAGCGCGCGGAGCGGGAGCGCACGTGGGCGCGGCGGCCGATGCGCTGACGTGCGGTTCCCGCGTGCGTGGGCGCGCCACGCGTCAGCGCCCGCGCGGGCCATGCGGCGCAGAGCCGCTGGGTGGTTTTGCTGTTTGCTGTGCGGGGACACGTGGCGCAACGACAGCGTTCCGGGCGCTGGATGAACGGCTCAGATCTGGGAATTTTGGGTGCACTGTAGGCGCCCGAAAGAACGACAGCGTTCCGGGCGCTGGATGAACGGCTCAGATCTGGGGATTTTGGGTGCACTGTAGGCGCCCGAATCTTTCGGGCGCCCGAAAATTGTACCCCAATGTGTATTTTTCATCCGGATTTCAGCCTATAAATAGGCAGTAGAGGCTTTTTGTGCGGGATTTTGGATTTCTGGGAGCTCCCCTTTGAGCAGAGCACTTCACTACTTTGTCCTCTACCCTTCCTTGGATCTTGGGTATTTTTGGAGGCCGCGGCATCGGCGTTTTCTGCGACGCGGCGCACTTCGACGCTCCTTCATTCTGGCTTCTACCGTCACATTTCAATGCGCGAGGCTCCCTGAGCTACCCCGATGGAGTTTTGAGCCGGTTTTTGCCGCAGCACGTTCATGAGAGGTACGCCTTGGATTTTCGTGTTGATCACTTTGCCTCATGTTGGGTTTTTGTCATGGTTCCCGAGATATCTTTTGACCCCTTGTACTGCTGCGAGGTATAGGACAGCAGTGGAGTATTGTTGGGATTTCTCGGCCTACGGGCATCGGATCGGGGCGTATGAGGACTCGATCGGCATCTACGCTTCGAGAGGAACGCGATCGTATTTTTATTGGATTTTTCTGAGGTCGTTTCGAAGATGTTAATTAAGCTTCTTAGGGACTGATTTTCTGCAGCCTTGTGTTCGTGAGGATGTTGGCTTACCGTGTTGTTCTAATTGTTTCTTGGCCTACAGGTGTCGGAACGAGGTGTATAAATACTCGAATTGGATCTACTCGTCGCGAGGATCACAACTGTGATTTTTTAAAAGTTTTCGGAGAACTGTACGTAGGTGAAAAAGCCCCTTCTCTGTGTTGTTTTGGCAAAACAGCAAGTGCTGTTTGGGGTGTTTAGTGGTGTTGATTGGTTGTGGTTGTGATGTTAGTTGGAGCAGAGGCTTGCACGACCGAGTACCGAGGATGCGGTTTCGGTGGATTTTTGATAGTGAGTGACTGCACACTTCACCAACTTCAGCTTTACTTGCGGAAAGCGTTTCAGGTGGGTTGCTTTGTCTCCAAAACCGGTGGACGGTTCTCTAACTCTATTTGTTAGTATGCATGCATAGTTTAATGTGCAATTTTGATGATTGTGATCTAAGCATGAGAAATGGTCTGAATGATGGGATTGAGGCTTAGTGGATAAATTGTACTTGATTTATTTACCCTTATGCATGTGGGAGAGTTACAAGATAAAGATGGTTATCTTATACTAGTGGAAAAGCATGCTAGATGATGATGTTCACTTACTTGTTGGAGAATATGATTCATGCATGACTGCTCTATATTGTTTAAGCTTGTGAGCATGTATGACTAGAGTATACTACCTTTGATTGGAAGTAAGCATGTTATGAATTGTCCCTATTGTTGGTTCAGTTTTATGCTTAACATGATTAGAGGATTATTTATTGATTATTGGAACTTGACCTAGCACCCCATCATACAATGCATGTTGAAACCAGACTAGTAGAGAACCTTCACTTGGGCTAGGTTCTTTTATGCTTTAGACGTCCCACACCTTGCATATTTCCTAGCCATAGAGTTTCCTCGCCCGGATAGTGGGCCGAGTGGTCAGGTTATTGTGGGACGTGTGTTGCACTCGTGCCTGGGGGCTGAATGGAGTCTGATAGCTAAGTTTAGACCAGTGTTGGTGTTGTTGGGAACCGTTTGGGTTGAGGTGGTCCCGGGTCGTTGAGTGTCGTCCGACCAGTGTTGCTAGCCCTGAGTTGTGGGTCGATCCTGGCTGTGGAGTATCTCCGACCAGTGTGGTTAGCGTGGCGAGTTGGGTGTTTCGTTTTGGGAGCCGTTTGGGTCGACGGTGGTCCCGGCTGTGGAGTATCTCCAGCCAGTGAGTTTAGTGCCACGAGTTGGTTGAGTTCGCTTGTGTCTCGAGATTCGTGAAAGCGTATAGCTGGGTCGTTGAGAGTGTTCCGATCGTCGTACGAGGTATTTGAGGATCTTGAGTCCTTCCATTCTGAGAGTGAGCGTGGATTTTGATTATAGCCTGCATAAGCCACCTTGAGCTCGACAGAGATGTGCAGATACCTTTTTCCTCGGTGGGGTCGCGCCCCTCGAGTGCCCCGTCCGGAGTAGGCCTATTACTTTCGTATCGCGACTTGTCGATGTTGTCCCTCTGGCTGGGCCTTGTTTAGCCAGTCACGGACGCAGTCCTTCTGGCTGGGCCAATTTTGGCAGTCACGGATGCCCTACGTAAGTCCAGTCCTCCGTGAATATACTGGTAGTAGGTAGACGCAGGCTTGACTGGACCCTATGAGACAGTCAGTTCGATTGGATCGATTGAGCACCTTGTGTGCGAGTGGTTGCATCTTTCTTCATCTGTATCACCCCTTGAGCATTTTAGATAGAGGCATAGTAGCTGTAGAGTTATTTCTTCCAGCCTTTCTTTATAGTACAATATTGGTTACTTTATGCTCTAGTAGACTTAGTAGGCAGACCGTCGGGCCTGGTGGCGGTACCCACTGAGAACTACCTGTTGGTGTAGTTCTCACACCCATTGGAGGTTCTCCCCCTTCTTTTTTTTTCTCTCCTTTGTTTTGCAGAGTCACTTGCGGGTGTTCCTGATTCTGCTGTTGCTGTTCGAGGCGAGGGAGTCGCGAGCTAGATCCCTACCTGTATTTGGAGAGTAGCTGTACCCCCACATTGAAGATTTATAGTACAGTCAGCAGATTAGTTTTATTTTTTCACTTTTGAGAGACTATTGTATTGTGAGGATCTGACTTGTACTGAGAGCATATACACTGATATATTATTTTTAGTTACCTCCCTGTTGAGTTCGGGATTATTGTATCAGAGGATTTTGTATATGATCATATTTGGGAGATGGAGATTGTATCATTATTTCCAGTTGTACAGTGGTTGGATTTTAGTTTTATAGCAGTTTTCTTTATAGCTCTGATACCTGTTTAGCTATAGTTTTATATTTGCAAGTTGGACGCTTCACCTATGCAGGGTTTTCCGTATAGGTGGCGGATCTGTTGGCAAGCCCGGGTCGCAGTTTCGACCCCAGGCCTTGACAAATGTCCCGGCAACCTTTCAAGCGCTCATGAATATAGTTTTTTTTCCGCATTTATGTAAGTTTGTTCTTGTCTTCTTTGACGACATACTTGTGTACAGTAAGTTCCTAAGTAAGCATCTTAAGCACTTAACTGTGGTCTTGGAGGTATTGAGGCAAAATGCCTTGTTTGCAAAATAGAGCAAATGTACATTTGGTCAGAGGCAAGTCGAATATCTCGGGCATATTACATCGGAAGGAGTGGCAACCGACCCCACTAAAATTGAGGCGATGACCCGATGGCCGACGCCAAAATCTGTTAAGGATCTAAGAGGGTTCTTGGGGTTAACCGGCTACTATCGAAAATTCATTAGAAGCTATGGAGCTATCAGCCGACCTTTGACAGAATTGTTAAAAAAGGATCAATTTCTTTGGACCGAGGAGGCTCAACAGGCTTTTATTGCCCTGAAGGAAGTTATGACCACGGCTCCCATGTTAGCCTTGCCGGATTTCAACAAAACCTTCACTGCGGAAGTAGATGCTAGTGGTGGGGGAATCGGGGCTATCCTGTCGCAAGAAGGCAGACCAATAGCCTATTTAAGTAAGGCTATTAAGGGGAAGAACTTGGGATTATCCACCTATAAGAAGGAATTCTTAGCGATTTTAATGGCAACTCAGAAGTGGCGTCACTACTTGATGACAGGGAGTTTCGTTATTCGGACCGACCATGAGAGTCTCAAACACCTCCTAGAGCAAAAGATAAACACCCCTATGCAACAAAAGGGAATGTTGAAACTCATGGGGCTTAACTATACCATAGCCTATCGTAAAGGGAAGGAGAATGTGGCGGCCGATGCATTATCCCGGAGGGGTGTAGGGGAAGGTGAATCCCTGGCTGTCATAGCAGTAATACCAGCCTGGGTCTCCGAGTTAGAGGAAAGTTATCAAGGGATCCTTATTATGAACAACTTATAAAGGAAGTAACTGTACATCCCCAGGCCCAAGAGCACTATGCTTATAATAAGAGAGTTTTGAGGTATAAGGAAAAAATATGCTAAGAGCTACTGGATGTTTGAGGAAGAGATTGACAAGGTTATTCCATGACTCCCCGATGGGAGGTCACTCGAGGGTCCAACATACTTACCAACGGATGAGGGGGCATTTCCATTGGAAGGGAATGAAAAGGTAAATTGAGGAACTGGTTCACAATTGTGAGGTATGTACCAAAAAATAAGGGGACAATCAAGCATACCAAGGTCTACTTCAACCGCTCCCTATTCCATACCAAATATGGCAGGATATAAGCATGTACTTTATTGAGTCGTTACTCAACTCTGAAGGTAACGATTCGATTCTAGTGGTGGTTGATCGGCTAACGAAATACGCTCATTTCGTTCCTCTAAGGCACCCTTACTTAGCTATAGATATAGCTAGGGTTTTCATGGATGCCATATACAAGCTGCACGGGTGTCCCCAAAGCATTGTAACTGATCGAGATAAGATATTTACGAGTCAATTTTGGAGAGAACTATTCAAGCTCTTGGGAACCCAACTGAAAATGAGTACTTCTTACCATCCGGAAACCGACGGGCAAACCGAGCGGGTCAATCGATGCTTAGAGACTTACTTAAGATGCATGTGTTCCCAGCATCCTCACAAATGGTGTAAGAACTTACCATTGGCCGAGTGGTGTATAACACCTACTATCATTGTGAGGACCCGGATCCCCACGGCAGGATTTACTGTTGGTTTGGAGGTTTCTGGGTGTGTGTGTGTGCGTGTCGGGCCCCAGATTTGAGTTTCTGGTGAAATTGGAGCTTGTTTTCTTTTCTGGAAGTCCATTTTGGGTGTGTAGGGTGTTTGCGCGCTTAGTGGAGCCTTGATTGTGACCCGGACAAAAAGTGGATCAAGTCTACTCTTCCGGGAATTTTTGGGAAAATTTAGAAGCGGAATTTGGCCGAACGGACCTCGGATTTGGATTCAGCGCGCGAAAACGAGCGAAATGGACTATTTATTTGAATTTTTCGGAGCCCGGACGCGAAAACACGAATTTCGAGGCTCGGGTTACTGTTCCGGCGGCCGGAGAGGCGCCGGCGGCCGCCAGCGGACGGCGGAGCGCGGCGGAGCAGCCTCGGGCAGGCGGCGGAGCGGCGCGGGCAGGCGGCGAGCGGCGCGGGCAGGCGCGCGGCGCGCGGGCAGGCGCGCGGTCCACCGCGGAGTCGTGCACCGTACGGATAGGACACGTGGCACTTTCCTGTTGGTCGGTTCAGCAGGCGCAGTCCACGGGATTTTGGCTCTGGTGCACGGTAGACCGGTGGACACGTGGCGTTGTGTGGTTGGCGGGTTCTGGTGCACTCGGTCCACTCAATGGTGGCGGCTGAGGCGGTGCCTCGGGACGCGTGCCCGACCGCGGGTCCGGCGGCGGTGCGGCGCGCACGTCGCGCGACGCGTGCGCGTTGACCGGGTCGACAAGGGGGGGCGCCACGTGGCGCCCCGTGGTTGGTCCGGTGCAGGGGTGCACGACGCCTGGTCGGGACACGTGGCGTCGCTGGATTCGTCGGGGTCGTGCGCCGGGTGCAGGAGGCGGTTAGGGGGGACACGTGGCGGCCTGAGGGCGTTTCGGGCGCGCACAGTAACGGGCCGGCCCGTTACTGTAGCCGCCCGAAAGATTTCGGGCGCCCGAAAGTTGGGCCCGAATCTTGACTTGTTCTTTTTTTGGGCTGATTCTTTTGGAGCCTATAAATAGGCCACCTTGGGTCGGGATTTTGCACCATTTCCCGTGGAATTTGCCTCTGCTCCCTTCACAAGATTTCTTCCTCTCCCTCTTGGGAATCTCCTGGTGAAATTTCAGAAAATCTGGAAGCCGCGACGACTGTGTTTTCTGCCTCGTAGTGCGGAGCGACGGATTTCTGTTGGAGGCCCGTTATCGTCGCATTTCGGTCTAAAAATTCCTCAGAGCTACCCCGACAGCCGTTTTCAGCGATTTTTGCGGCGTTGGATTCACGAGAGGTAAATCTTCGACTTTCGTGTTGAGTGTTTTGCCTAGATTTGGGTTTTTGGCACGGTTTTCGAGGCATTACTGAGCCGCTGTTTTGCTGTGAGATTCCTGGACAGCACTCACTTCGCGGATTTTTATCTCCTCATCCGGACATCAGAATTCGACGATTCAAGAGCCTATCGACATCTACACTTCGCGAGGATCGTCGTGATATTTTTATTGGAATTTGTGAAAAATTATTTTCAGGACTTTGTAAGCACCACTATGGTGCTCTATGCTTAGTGGACTCGGAGTTTTATCAGTTTCTGGGCTTTTTATCTGTGCGACCCCGGACAGTTAGCGCGATCAGGTGGGTGATCCTGCTTTCAATACCTATGGACTGCACTCTAATTCTATGATTATTAAGTGCATGCATGATAGTATGTGAGCTGTTTAATCTGTACAAATTGTATGTTAGTACCCACAGTTGATAGTTGTTAAATCTGATGACCTCATTGAGCCACTTGCACTATTTGAACTCTTACAACATGGAAACTCAACTTAGCTTAGTATACCTGTTAAGTATTACACATCATGCTCCACCAGACTATAGTAAACTTAAACCTGAATTGGATTTATTCATTGCTTAGTTTTTCCCACATTGGTTATTACTCTTGTCACTCTGGACATAGTGATTTTTCCCCGAGTCATGGGCTGGGAGGCTTATTAGCTGTGGATGCTTTTGCACTCGTGTCTGGGGACCGAGTGGAGTCTGTAGCAGTCTGTAGACCAGTTCACATCATGATAGTGATAGTGATAGTGATAGTGGATCTGGGATCCTTGGGACATGGTCATAGTGACAGTGTGGATTCTTAGACAGTGAGTGGATCTTGGCCTGTTGTGGGGCGTATCCTGTTAGTGAGTCCGCAGGGTGAGTTGATGGTGAGGCGAGTGTCTCGGGTTTCGTGTGGGCTGGTCAGTTGAGTCGTAGAGTGAGCTCCGTCTATTGTGAGAGATGTTGAGGGTTGAGTTCATCTGAGCAGAGCGTGAGTGTGGATTTTGACCATAGCCTGCAATGCCACCTGCGCGACAGAGTGCGCGGATACTTTTCCTCGGTGGGGTCGCACCCCTCGAGAGCCACACCCGGGGTGGATATGTTACTCTTGTACCGCGACTTGTCGATGCATTCCCTCTGACTGAGCCAGTTTTGGCAGTTACGGGTGCATTCCCTCTGACTGAGCCAGTTTTGGCAGTTACGGACGCAGTCCCTCTGACTGAGCCAGTTTTGGCAGTCACAGACACCGTCCCTCTGGCTGAGCCAGTTTTGGCAGCTACGGACGTTCTACGTAAGTCCGGTCCTCTAGGATATATCGGCAGTAGATTGGCGCAGGCTTGACTAGACCCGAAGAGGCAGTCAGTCCAGATTGAGTGACCTTACTGTTATGTTAGCGGATACATCATATTTTCATCTGTCCCGCTTTTTGAGCATTTTTAGATAGAGGCATGGTAGCAGTAGATGTTTTACTTTTCAGCTTCTCCATACTGTGTTACGGAATTTGAGTTGGCGTATTTCGTGAATGTATTAAATCTTGAAGATTGAAGATGAAGAAACTTTGGATCGTATACCTCAATCTCAAGAAAGAAGAATTCAAAAGGATCAGGTACGTTTAACTAAAGAATTTTGATGATCCGAATACTTCTTATAGTGTAGAAACACCTGGAAGAGGTTTTAATTGCTTAAACATCAAAAACTGGACATGGGACATGTTCAGGATCCGGATCGTGGCTTGCAATCCGGATCCCGAAGGGTGTTTGTTCATACACTGGTTCAATCCGGATCGCAGCATCTTTGATCCGGATCCCGAACATGGTTTTACCTTTTGCTTTTCGATCCGGATCAGGATTTGCAATCCGGATCCCGAACATGATGTTTGGTGAAAACTGTATGAACGATCCGGATCGGGGACTACGATCCGGATCCCGAACAAGCAATTTTCTGGAAACCGTCTTTTGTGCTTCTGCAATCCGGATCGCCAAATCCAATCCGGATCGCCGTCGGTAAAACTTTCCAGAAAAGGCTGTTTTTGATCCGTATATTCTTCCTAGGGTTTCTAACCTATAAATAGCCCTATTATTCATTTCTAGGGCATCCGCATACATCGGCAATCAATACATAAGAAAATAGCCGAAAAGAAAAATCCACATATAGAGAAGAACGGAAATCAATAGATCTATTCTATGGTTCTTCATCTATATTGATTGATTTGATTCTAGGTTTTCCATACTCACATTTTGAGTAGAATCAAATCAATGAATACTTAGATGGTATTTCCGATCTATCTTTAATCTAAGT
Source organism: Tillandsia fasciculata (assembly GCA_029168755.2). NCBI lineage: Eukaryota > Viridiplantae > Streptophyta > Magnoliopsida > Poales > Bromeliaceae > Tillandsia > Tillandsia fasciculata. The sequence goes on along the minus strand of CM054941.1, from coordinate 10,956,061 downwards.
ATTCGGCGGATCATCACCACCCAAACAAACAACGATTTACCCCAAAATCGGCGCGTGGACTCGCGTGGCCTTGTGGATTCAAGGTGCAACCGCTCTCGTGGATTCGGAGCGAGGTACGTTCGTGGATTCGAAGCGTGCCATTGGGTGAAGACCGTGGATTCGGTTGGACGTCGTGGACTCGACGTTGGACGCTGTGGATTCAGCGTTGGGCGCGGATCGTGGATTCGAGAAGCGTCGTGGAGCGAGCGGGAAGATCTACTAGGAGCGTATGGTAAAAGGTTGAGTCGTCTGTGAGTACGTTATATCACCTTGTACGTGTGTTAATTCTAGTGGATTTCGCCGTGTTATCGGTCCCGTGGTTTTTTACTCCGGTTTGGAGTTTTTCCACGTAAAAATCTTGCGTGTTCTTTTATTTTTCCGCATTGGGTTTTATTGCGCAATGATTTTTTGAGTGTTTATTGTTTACACCTATTCACCCCCCTCTAGGTGTTTTTTCCCCTATTTAGATCCATTACTTATAACCCAACAAGTGGTATCAGAGCGGGAATAGGGTTGTAAACAATGGTTGAAGGTGGAAACATCAATCGACCCCCTTTCTTTGATGGAACAAATTATGCGTACTGGAAAGTGCGGATGAAAGCCTTTTTAATTTCCATCGACGAAAGGGTGTGGCAATCAATTGAATTAGGATGGTCTAATCCAACTGAAATTTTAGATGATGTTCGCACCTTAAAACCTAGGTCGAAATGGACCAAGGAAGAGATAGACTTATCTTCTTACAATGGCAAAGGAATTAATGCTCTATTTAATGCTTTGTCACAAACTGAGTTCTCTCGCGTCTCGGCATGTGAGACTGCGAAAGAAATCTGGGATGTTCTTCAAGTTACGCATGAGGGAACTAACCTAGTGAAGATTCAGAAACTGCAAATGCTCACGAGCAAGTTTGACTCTATCTCTATGGCAGAGAATGAATCCTTCACTGACTATTACACACGATTGCAAGACATCGTAAACTCATGTGCTAACTTGGGAGAGAAGATTCCAGAATTTAAAGTTGTAAGAAAAATTCTAAGAACTCTTCCTGAACGATTTCGCCCGAAGGTCGCAGCCATTGAAACAATTAAACACCCGGACGAAATGCGTGTAGAAGAATTAGTAGGTGCTTTACAAACTTATGAAATGACTTTTCCTACTAACTATTCTTCTGGAAAGGCATCCTCTTCTAAGTCTTCAGGTTACGCATTGAAATCAACTAAAGAAGAAGACGCGGATTCATCCTCCTCGGACGACGACGAGAACCTTTCTATGGAGGACTTTGAGAAGCAGCTCGCTCTCTTGACAAGGAAGTTTCGCCGCAACTTTCGAAGGGGAAATTCAAGCAAAACTCCATCCTTCGGAAAGTCGAAGAAAGGCAAGGGTTCTTCAACTTACAAGTCAAGAAAGCAAGAGAACTTCTCAAAGGATAAGAAAAGTTCTGAGGGACAAGTTCAGTGCTTCAAATGTCGAGGCTACGGCCACATTGCAACGGAATGTCCCAACAAGAATCCGGCAAAGAAGAAAGCGATGCAAGTCGTTACTTGGGATGACAACTCCACGTCAAATGAGTCATCCTCAAGTGATGAAGAAGACAACGCGACAGCTTTCCACGCGTCCACTACATCTTCACCCTTCATGTGCTTAATGGCAAGTACATCCGATTCCTTGTCCAACTCCTCTGTTGAAAAGATTGCAACGGACGATGAATCAGATGATTCGGAAGGTGAAGATTTTGCTCTAGCCTACCACAACTTTTGAGGGATTCAAAGAAACTGGCTAAGCAAAACAAGGGGTTGAAAGGGAGATTGCAGGATCTCGAAGAAGAAGTAAAAAGGGTAACCTCTCTCTCAACCGATCTTGAAGTGGAAAGGGATAATCTGATTAAAACAAATGTTTCCCTTCAAGAGTCCAATGAGCAACTCGAGAAGAATTATATGGATATGGTGAACAAAGCGAATTACTTCTTGAAGCTCAACGGCGAGGCTCGACAGGAAAAATTGGAAATGACGGAGACCATACGCCAACTGAAGGATGACTTAAAGAGATTTTCTTCTGGAAGGAGTAAGTTGGACAGACTTCTTGGTCTTGGTCAAAGAAATAAGTTCGGCCTCGGATACACTCAAACTGGAGACATTCCAAGTTCGAGTGGTACAGTATTTGTGCCTCAGTCGGTATCTCCTCCTCCGACACCGGTTCACGACAAGCAACGACAACAAACCTACTACATCCTCCTCGGAATCGACAAGAACCAAGGTATGTTTTCGTTGTGGCATTTCAGGGCACATAAGAAGAAATTGCAAGACGGAAGCCAAACGCACACCTCAAGCACCTCTTGCAATGACTACCAAAAAGGCTATTCCTCGAAAATCAACTGCAATTCATTCAAAGGAAAAGAGCCTTGGTAGTACACCGCTCAAGACGACATCATCAAGGAGCAGCAATTCTTCAAGCAAGACGCTCTCACCTAGGAAATCAACTTCACGATCATTACCGACGCATTCCAAAAAGGTTTGGGTGCGCAAAGGTGAAATTTTTCCCTGTCTTGCTACCAATGTTTCCTTGCATGCATATGATAGTTCGTCTTGGTACCTGGATAGCGGGTGTTCCCGTCATATGACCGGCGATAAAAACTGTTTTCAAACATTTGAGAAAAACTCCGGAGGACTTGTTGTTTTCGGAGATGGTCGGTCTTCCAAAATTGTTGGAAAGGGAACGGTAGCTATTCCAGATGGCCCGGTTCTAGATAATGTGTTATTTGTTCATGGCCTTAAGACTAACCTCATAAGCATAAGTCAACTTTGTGATAGTGGTTATTCAGTTAATTTTTCATCTGATAAATGCACTGTAACTGACATGAACCATGCTTTCTTTTTAAAGGGGGTTAGATCAGAAAACAATTGTTATGTAGTTCCTCTAAGATTTCTGAAAAATGTAACCTAGCATCTTTGAAAAATGAAACACTTTGGCATGAAAGGCTAGGTCACATAAACTTTAAGGAACTTGCTAGAATTTCGAATAAAGATGTGGTCAAGGGGGTTCCGAAACTTTCTTTTGAACAAAACCTTGTGTGTGGCGGTTGCCAAAAGGGAAAACAGTCTAGGACTGCACACAAGAACTTGAACCACATAGGTACAAAACGGCCTTTGGAACTTTTGCATATGGACTTAATGGGGCCAACTCGTCAACCATCTCTGGGAGGTAAATGGTATATTTTCTTATTGGTTGATGATTTTCTAGATATACTTGGGTAGCATTCTTAAAAGAAAAAGCTGATACCTTTGATTCTTTTCTCGAAATCTGCAATCGTATTATGATTGAAAAGAATGATAGGATTACTCGAGTTAGGAGTGATAGAGGTGGGGAATTCATAAATTCCAAATTCATTGATTTTTGCACTTCTAATGGCATTAAACATGAATTCTCTGCACCTTACACACCTCAACAAAATGGTGTAGTCGAGCGCAAAAACAGGGTCGTACAGGAAATGGCACGTGTTATGCTTCACAGCCGGAACTTACCTTTTTATTTTTGGGCTGAAGCGGTGAACACTGCTGTTTATGTTATCAATCGCGTGTATTTGCGCCCGGGGACATTGAATACACCATATGAACTTTGGTTTTGTAGAAAACCTAACATCAAATATTTTCGTATCTTTGGGAGTCGGTGTTTTATTTTACGTGATCGTGAGAATCTTGGAAAATTTGACTCTCGAAGTGACGAAGGGATTTTCTTAGGTTATTCTACAAACAGCAGAGCATATCGAGTTTTTAACTTAGAATCTAAGACGATCGTAGAATCGATAAATGTTAAGGTAGATGAAGCTTTTCACTTTGAATCTGAAAAATCTACCCTCGATATCTCTCTTGATGATGATACACCTGCTAATGCATCTTCTTCTAACAATTCTTTCGATAATAATGTTGATGCATCTAACGGTTCTTCAAGTTTATCTGATGTGCAGGAATCATCTCGTGTACCTCCGTCTACTCCTCTACCTCAAACGTTACGCATCTCCAAGGATCACCCTGAATCGAACATCATTGGAGATCCACAAGAAGGAGTTAGAACACGGAGACAATTGGTTTGCGGATTTGCATGCTATGTATCTCAAATCGAACCAAGGAATGTTGATGAAGCTCTCCAAGATGACTACTGGATTAAAGCAATGCAGGAAGAGCTCCATCAATTCGAGCGAAACAAAGTCTGGGAATTAACGAAGCCTCCGAAGCAACACAATGTGATAGGTACCAAATGGATCTTCAAGAACAAGAAAAATGAAGAAGGTACTATCATCAGGAACAAAGCAAGGTTAGTTGCTCAAGGCTACTCTCAAGTAGAAGGTATAGACTTTGATGAAACTTTCGCCCCTGTAGCTAGACTCGAGTCCATTCGTATATTGTTTGCGATTGCTTGTCATTTTAAAATCAAATTATTTCAAATGGACGTTAAGAGCGCCTTTTTAAATGGGTTTTTAAATGAGGAAGTTTATGTGGCTCAACCGAAAGGTTTTGTGGATCATAAACTACCTAACCATGTTTTTCGTCTGAAAAAGGCTCTTTACGGTCTGAAACAAGCACCGCGAGCATGGTACGAAAGGTTGACAAAGCACCTTTTGGAAAAGGGCTACACTCGAGGGGGAGCTGACAGGACTCTCTTTGTGAAGCATTATCAAAACAATTTCATAGTTGCTCAAATCTATGTCGATGACATTGTTTTTGGAGCAACAAGAGATAATGATGCTTCTAAATTCGCGGAGACCATGGAAAGCGAATTTGAGATGTCCATGATGGGCGAATTGAATTATTTTCTTGGATTACAAGTTAAACAAAACGATGAAGGAATTCACTTGTGTCAATCCAAGTATGCACTGGAGTTGGTCAAAAAGTTTGATCTTGAAAATTCTAAGGATTTTCCGACTCCAATGGGAACTAGCCATAAGGGACTTGGAAGTGAATCACATAGTGAGAATGTAGACGAGAAACTGTATCGCAGTATGATTGGAAGTCTACTATATCTCACGGCTAGTCGCCCGGATATATCCTTCAGTGTTGGGATTTGTGCGAGATATCAATCAGCACCGAAGGAGGTTCACCTGAAAGCGGTGAAACGGATCATCCGGTATATCAAAGGTACAATCAATTTCGGAATTTGGTATCCTATGGGAACGACTTTGGATATTGTTGGATACTCAGATGCCGATTGGGCTGGATCAGTGGATGACCGGAAAAGCACGAGTGGTGCATGCTTCTATCTTGGCCATTGCCTTGTTGCATGGCACAGTAAAAAGCAGAATTGCATAGCACTCTCGACTGCCGAAGCGGAGTACATTTCTGCAGGAAGTTGTTCAACCCAATTGATTTGGATGAAAAGCGTGTTGAGCGATTTCCGGATTTCAACATCTTCGGTAACCATTTTATGTGACAACACTAGTGCTATTAACATTTCTAAAAACCCTGTGTTGCACTCTAGAACAAAACATATTGAACTTAGATATCATTTTCTTAGAGAGCTAGTTGAATCAAACATTCTTCAACTGTCATATATTTCAACTGAGGATCAATTAGCTGATATCTTAACAAAACCTTTGGATCAAAAACGTTTTATTCACTTGCGTAAAGCAATTGGCATGCTTTCCTTGAAATAACCTTTTTGAAACCTTTGCTTAGGTTAGGTTTTGTTTTTGTTTTTGTTTTGTTCTTTATCTATGTTTTGTACATAGGACATTAATTGAGCATAAATCATAATTGACTTTAATTGCATCCTTTTATGCATTTAGAAATTTATTATGCTTTTGATGTCATAATATTTCAATGTTGCAATGATCATTTACGTTAATTAAACCATCTTTTAAGTGATCAAAGTCAATTTCTCTCTCAATGATCTCTTGGTATAGTCATTATCATATTTGATTGCTTAGTCGAGTATGAATTCGAGATCAATGGTTTGGTTGAATACCTTATATATTAAATAATTGATAGCCAATTGAGGGGGAGTCAATGAAATGTAAAATGCTCAAAAGATGTGGAAAGAGTTACATCCCAATGAGGAGTGTGAAAACTACCACCACATGGAGAAAATGAAAAAAAATACTCCATGAATGAAAAGCAAATTTTTGTTTTGAAAATTGTTGATGAAATTCATATTGAAATACTTGACTCAGTCGTATTTCATGGTTGGTATAAGGTGGGATTTTTAGTAAAAGATGCTCAAAGAGCCACTCCTTCAACAGATTGTCTAGATATATTATCTAACTTATCTGGGATTTCAAACATCTATTGATCTTGGTATTTCATTTTCTTTACCAAAATTGATGATTTGATAAAGGCATTACACATAAGATCAGGATAGATGTAATTGAAGTTGTTCAACTTTAAGTGTTTTAACTTTCGTAAATTTTCGTTTCATTTTTGGGTATTTTTGATAGATTTTGCATAATCTATTTCTTGTTGTATGAAACGATGTCTTTTGTTTAAAGTTGACATGGTAAAGTGCTTACATACTTTTTCTGGATTTTATGGAATTTTTCTGAATTTTTCTGGAGAAAAAGTTGAAGCCGATCCGGATCGGGGTAAGTGATCCGGATCCCGAACGCAGGATTCTTCCTGCGGGTAGCCGATCCGGATCACATTCTCGATCCGATCCGGATCACGGCTAGGGTTTTTATAAGAACAAAGAGGATTTGATTTCTTTTACCCTAATCTTTTGTTCTAAAATCTCTAGAGCTTCTCTCTCTAGATTTCTTGCATTTTGGAGCTTCCAAACTCAAAGTTCTTCGGATTCAAGTAAGTTTTATTGATCAAAACTCGGTTTTTCACAGTTTTTATGGTTTTTCATCAAACGTGAGTTGAAATCTTGGAACTTTTTCGTTTGTGAATGGTTTTTGATCAAATTTCTTTTGAAATAAGAACTCTGGGTCAATTAGTTTTGCTTTTATGCTGGGTTTTCTCAAGATAAACGAGTTTTTAGGCTTCGATTTCTAAAAATTCTGGTTTAGGGCATAAAAGAGGAATTTTTGAAAATCATGGAATTGATCTATTTTTAAAATTCTTTTTGGAAAACTAATTTGATTCTTGGCTTCTCTACATGATTATGATTGTCTAGGTACAATTTTTCAAATTTTTCAAAATTGACGATTTTTCATATGTTCTTGAGTTGGTTTCACAGGACATTTTCTCAAAACTCAAACACTCACACCAATGGCATTCTCCTGGTTAATCCTGCTACTGGTCACAATGGTGCCACAAGTACATCTGTTAAAGAAGAACCAGATGTCTCAACTCGAGACAAACAGAACGAAGCTAATGAAGACAGCTCGGATTACAATGAGGAAGAATGGGACGAATTCTTCAAGGATGTTCAACGAAAAATTGATGAGGAGGACAGGAAATTCACCAAAGGAAAGAGACTTATGAAATCTGCCTCCACAACCAGACAATATACAAGAAGAAGAAATGTCCAAAGAAGTACGAGTCAGCATAGTGGGCCTCTCACCAGAGCACGCTCACTTTCTGGAATTCTGCAAACTGAATCTCCATGGACTGCAGGACCAGATGCACCATCTGCATCTACACAGCGTCCATCGCACTCAAAGACACGGACAACTGAGACAGAGATCTTGGAATCGATTGTCAGGAACAACATAGACTCTCTGCTACACAAGAGAGAATATCGAAAGAGCTTCAGCAGATTTCCTCTGAACACAAGAAGATCAAGAAAAAGTACTCAAATTTTAAGAATTTGCTTAAAGGGATTTTGAGCAAGCTGAGTTGTACTAGTTCAGATTCTTCAGACTGAGCAGCACCTTCTGTTCACTTTGTCTACTTCCGTTCTTAGTTTTCAGGACGTAGTTTTTCTTCTTACTTTTTAGTTTAGTTCTCAGTTTGTGCATATTAATTTTTTTTTTTACTCTCCTTACATATTGTAGCTCTTGCTACGTTTTGGCTTTGTTTTGTGACAAAAAGGGGGAGAAAGTTAGAGAGAACTTTGAACAATGAACAATGATTGTGAATATCAAGGTAAGTATGACTTCAACTCAACTTTGGTTTTTCTTTGTGATTTGTGACATGCCTCTATACTAACTATTCGACTAACTATTTGGGCATGTAATATGACTAACAAGTTGATGTTGGACTAACATACTTTGACATTTGGTTTTCGATTGCTTAGAAGATATGTTGGTTTTAACTATGATTCTCTTACATATCTGAATTTTTCAAATGTCATGATGAGAATAAACTCTATCTCTGTATTTGGTTTTGTATGTTTCAATTCTTGAGGTATCTAACGATTTTGTTTGTCAAGAATGATTTCTGTGTGCAGAGATTACAGATGTCTAAGTCTAGAGTCTGTTCTAGGAGTTTATCTCATGTTTTTAATTTCTGGATCTCTTTTGTAAATTTTTGTTGTATGGTGATAGCAACAAAAATATCTTTTTGAATTTTCTTTTGTGGATTTGTGTTTTGTCACGAAACCGCCAAAGGGGGAGATTGTTACGGAATTTGAGTTGGCGTATTTCGTGAATGTATTAAGTCTTGAAGATTGAAGATGAAGAAACTTTGGATCGTATACCTCAATCTCAAGAAAGAAGAATTCAAAAGGATCAGGTACGTTTAACTAAAGAATTTTGATGATCCGAATACTTCTTATAGTGTAGAAACACCTGGAAGAGGTTTTAATTGCTTAAACATCAAAAACTGGACATGGGACATGTTCAGGATCCGGATCGTGGCTTGCAATCCGGATCCCGAAGGGTGTTTGTTCATACACTGGTTCAATCCGGATCGCAGCATCTTCTGATCCGGATCCCGAACACTAGTTTTACCTTTTGCTTTTCGATCCGGATCAGGATTTGCAATCCGGATCCCGAACATGATGTTTGGTGAAACTGTATGAACGATCCGGATCGGGGACTACGATCCGGATCCCGAACAGGCAATTTTCTGGAAACCGTCTTTTGTGCTTCTGCAATCCGGATCGCCAAATCCAATCCGGATCGCCGTCGGTAATTCTTTCCAGAAAAGGCTGTTTTTGATCCGTATATTCTTCCTAGGGTTTCTAACCTATAAATAGGCCCTATATTCATTTCTAGGGCATCCGCAATAATCGGCTATATAATAAGAAGAAAAATAGCCGAAAAGAAAAATCCACATATATAGAGAAGAAAGGAAATCAATAGATTTATTCTATGTTTCTTCATCTATATTGATTGATTTGATTCTAGGTTTTCCATACTCACATTTTGAGTAGAATCAAATCAATGAATACTTAGATGGTATTTCCGATCTATCTTTAATCTAAGTATTCGGCGGATCATCACCACCCAAACAAACAACGATTTACCCCAAAATCGGCGCGTGGACTCGCGTGGCCTTGTGGATTCAAGGTGCAACCGCTCTCGTGGATTCGGAGCGAGGTACGTTCGTGGATTCGAAGCGTGCCATTGGGTGAAGACCGTGGATTCGGTTGGACGTCGTGGACTCGACGTTGGACGCTGTGGATTCAGCGTTGGGCGCGGATCGTGGATTCGAGAAGCGTCGTGGAGCGAGCGGGAAGATCTACTAGGAGCGTATGAAAAAGGTTGAGTCGTCTGTGAGTACGGTATATCACCTTGTACGTGTGTTAATTCTAGTGGATTTCGCCGTGTTATCGGTCCCATGGTTTTTTTACTCCGGTTTGGAGTTTTTCCACGTAAAAATCTTGCGTGTTCTTTTATTTTTCCGCATTGGGTTTATTTGCGCAATGATTTTTTGAGTGTTTATTGTTTACACCTATTCACCCCCCTCTAGGTGTTTTTCCCCTATTTAGATCCATTACTTATAACCCAACATACTGCATTTCTTTTGTTACTTTATGCCTCTAGTAGACTTAGTGGGCAGACCGTCGGGCTTGTTGGTGGCACCCACTGAGAACTACTGTGGGAGGTAGTTCTCACACCCGTCGTGGTGTCTTTTCCCCAGGGACTTCAGCTCCAGTTCCTGCGGTGCCAGTTGCTGATCCTGCTTTTCCAGACCGAGGTAAGGGAGTCGCGAGATAGATCCTTTCTCCCCTTCAGCTTCAGTGTGTTAGAGGTACCCTTATATTTTGGTTGTGTCATGTTTGAGAGTTTATGTAGTGAGGTATCGAGTTGTACTCTTTTGGTTTAAATTGGAGAGACTTTTGTATTCTGTGAGGATTTTATGTATATTTTATGAGAGACTGTTTTACTTCTGTTCATAGTCATATTTCTTTTACAGCTCTGATATCTGTTAGTGTAGATGTTCTTTTTTGCAGGTTAGACGCTACGTCTCTACGGGGCTTCCCGTAGGGGCGGCGGATCTGTTGGCGAGCCCGGGGTACAGTTCCGACCCCGGGGCGTGACAGATTAGAGTGGTATCGGAGCCTAGGTTTTAGGTCATTGAGGACTTAGGAACCCTAGGCTTGTGGTTGGACCCTAGGATGACTCACGTGAGAGCCGTGATTTTAGCGGGATTCCTGATTGGGTTTCTAACTCTTCCGAGCGGACCGGGATGAGTGATTGACATGTCTTCCTTCTGTGGCAACTATGTTGGCTGCAGACAACATAGTACTTCAGGAAGGGGGACATGCCGTTAGACTTCCGCTTGATTGGGTCGAGTGCTGTTTGGTGTTATCTTGATGTTTACTTGTGGATTGCAGGTGGGCACGATGCCTCCTCGACGCAGGATGCAGACACGTTCTCAGTCTTCCTCCTCCCATGAGCCTGAGCAGGAGGAGTCACCTCAGGGTCAGCAGAGTGAGGGGCAGGAGCTTCAGGCTCAGATGGCCCATTTGTCTGAGACTCTCCGACGTCAGGTGGAGATTTTACGGCGCCAGGAGGAGATCATGGATCGGATGACGCGCATGATGGAACAAAGAGTACAGCCGGTGGTAGTACCTCTAGAGAGTTTCCCTGTACCCTCCTCACCAGCGGTGGCACCCCCAGTTGTGCCAGCAGCACAGGCAGCCCCTATTGCACCGGTTACCAGTGGTCAGGCGTCCGGGACGGTAGGACAGTTGACCCCGGCCGAGCAGCGAGAGGTGTTTGATTTGTTGACGAGATTACGTCAGACTGATCCACATCGTTTTTCGGGGCAGAGTTCGGAGCACAGAGAGGCGGTGTTAGCCGGGGTGGCTCTAGCTTCCGCAGGGATTGTGGGGGCAAAGCGCCCGGCACAGTATGTTGAGGGACAGACGAGTCGGCAGGGACCTCCGAGACCCCCACGCTCTCATCCTCAGGGTCGTGGGTTTCGGAGGCGCTCGAGGTCAGGTGGTTCCCGGCAGCAGCCACGGTATCAGCAGCACCAGCCTAGACAGCAGCGCCAGCAGCAGCGACGTGAGTGCGTCATCTGTGGCGGCCCTCATCCACCGTCGCAGTGTGACCAGAGGCAGGGACGGTGTTTTCGATGTGGAGAGTTGGGACATTTTCAATCAGTTTGTCGCCGAGCCGTTCCGTCAGTGCAACCCCTTGCTACAGCACCTCTCTTGCCAGTTCAGGAAGCAGAAGCCACTCCCCCAGGGCACCATCAGACAGAGTGGGGTACGACGTCGGGACAGACGGGACGACGGTCTTCAGCGCCTAGTGGACGAGATTATGTAGCCATGGTAGAGAGCACCCCAGCAGCAGATCCTATCGCCGCAGGTATGGCCTTATTTTCAGTAAAGTTAAGTGGGTTTTTGGACACCGCTGCATCTTTCCGCACATGTTAGTAGAGCATTTGCATCTCGGCATGATTACGGGATAGGAATTCTATTGCTTGCATGAGTGTTTGGATTCTTTCCAGTATCCTACGAGCAGAGGTGTATTTTGGGGCATGATCGAGACAGCTGAGACCTGAAGAAGTGCGCCAGCAGGTGTGACGATCTTGTTACAGCTCCAAGAATTGGTTTGAGTACGTGGGGTGGACCCGCTGGTGCGGTATCCTGCAACATCTGATTGTGGATGGAGTACATTGGCCTTTCCGCGAGCTGGATAACAGGAGATCTTTTCCGCAGGGCACCGAGGCATCTTTCCTGCAGCAGTGGTTTCAATGGCTCCGGGTTAGGTGCGACTGGTCGAGCGTAGGTGACGCCTAGGACTAGAGGGTTTGTCCCTAGGGGTCTCGCGTAGATTTGTGTTTTTCTTTTTAGGGGCACGGATAGACCGTAGCTTCCGTTTTGTTGCCACAGCAGGAACGACATCAACACCTCTCTCCCTCTTTTCTTACTCTTGTGCCGAAATTTGCGAACTTTTCGCTAATTTCAGTTGTTTTCTAAATTGGAGAGTTGAGGGTTGATGACCGTCCTACTGGTGGGACCCTTTCTTTTTCTGTTAAGTTTTGCGGCGTAATTCGAATAGTTTGGACGCGTAGAGTTGGCTGTTCTACCTCGTCCCCAGTGTTTGGGAATTCCTGAGCTTTATCCAGCGGTTGGACTCGCTTTGTGGAAAGGTTGTAGCGACTGGGGAGATGGAGTTTGTGCTGTTGGAGGTTTACCTTTGGGCTTGGGTCTCCCTTTTGAGCCGTGTTTGTTTCGAGGACGAAACTTTCTTTTAGTGGGGGAGGATGTGAGGACCCGGATCCCCACGGCAGGGTTTACTGTTGGTTTGGAGGTTTCTGGGTGTGTGTGTGTGCGTGTCGGGCCCCAGATTTGAGTTTCTGGTGAAATTGGAGCTTGTTTTCTTTTCTGAAAGTCCATTTTGGGTGTGTAGGGTGTTTGCGCGCTTAGTGGAGCCTTGATTGTGACCCGGGACGAAAAGTGGATCAAGTCTACTCTTCCGGGAATTTTTGGGAAAATTTAGAAGCGGAATTTGGCCGAACGGACCTCGGATTTGGATTCAGCGCGCGAAAACGAGCGAAATGGACTATTTACTTGAATTTTTCGGAGCCCGGACGCGAAAACACGAATTTCGAGGCTCGGGTTACTGTTCCGGCGGCCGGAGAGGCGCCGGCGGCCGCCGGCGGACGGCGGAGCGCGGCGGAGCAGCCTCGGGCAGGCGGCGGAGCGGCGCGGGCAGGCGGCGAGCGGCGCGGGCAGGCGCGCGGGCGCGCGGGCAGGCGCGTGGTCCACCGCGGAGTCGTGCACCGTACGGATAGGACACGTGGCACTTTCCTGTTGGTCGGTTCAGCAGGCGCGGTCCACGGGATTTTGGCTCTGGTGCACGGTAGACCGGTGGACACGTGGCGTTGTGTGGTTGGCGGGTTCTGGTGCACTCGGTCCACTCAATGGTGGCGGCTGAGGCGGTGCCTCGGGACGCGTGCCCGACCCGGGTCCGGCGGCGGCGCGGCCGCGCACGTCGCGCGACGTGCGCGTTGACCGGGTCGACAAGGGGGGGCGCCACGTGGCGCCCCGTGGTTGGTCCGGTGCAGGGGTGCACGACGCCTGGTCGGGACACGTGGCGTCGCTGGATTCGTCGGGGTCGTGCGCCGGGTGCAGGAGGCGGTTAGGGGGGACACGTGGCGGCCTGAGGGCGTTTCGGGCGCACACAGTAACGGGCCTGCCCGTTACTGTAGCCGCCCGAAAGATTTCGGGCGCCCGAAAGTTGGGCCCGAATCTTGACTTGTTCTTTTTTTGGGCTGATTCTTTTGGAGCCTATAAATAGGCCACCTTGGGCCGGGATTTTGCACCATTTCCCGTAGGAATTTGCCTCTGCTCCCTTCACAAGATTTCTTCCTCTCCCTCTTGGGAATCTCCTGGTGAAATTTCAGAAAATCTGGAAGCCGCGACGACTGTGTTTTCTGCCTCGTAGTGCGGAGCGACGGATTTCTGTTGGAGGCCCGTTATCGTCGCATTTCGGTCTAAAAATTCCTCAGAGCTACCCCGACAGCCGTTTTCAGCGATTTTTGCGGCGTTGGATTCACGAGAGGTAAATCTTCGACTTTTGTGTTGAGTGTTTTGCCTAGATTTGGGTTTTTGGCACGGTTTTCGAGGCATTACTGAGCCGCTGTTTTGCTGTGAGATTCCTGGACAGCACTCACTTCGCGGATTTTTATCTCCTCATCCGGACATCGGAATTCGACGATTCAAGAGCCTATCGACATCTACACTTCGCGAGGATCGTCGTGATATTTTTATTGGAATTTGTGGAAAATTATTTTCAGGACTTTGTAAGCACCACTATGGTGCTCTATGCTTAGTGGACTCGGAGTTTTATCAGTTTCTGGGCTTTTTATCTGTGCGACCCCGGACAGTTAGCGCGATCAGGTGGGTGATCCTGCTTTCAATACCTATGGACTGCACTCTAATTCTATGATTATTAAGTGCATGCATGATAGTATGTGAGCTGTTTAATCTGTACAAATTGTATGTTAGTACCCACAGTTGATAGTTGTTAAATCTGATGACCTCATTGAGCCACTTGCACTATTTGAACTCTTACAACATGGAAACTCAACTTAGCTTAGTATACCTGTTAAGTATTACACATCATGCTCCACCAGACTATAGTAAACTTAAACCTGAATTGGATTTATTCATTGCTTAGTTTTTCCCACATTGGTTATTACTCTTGTCACTCTGGACATAGTGATTTTTCCCCGAGTCATGGGCTGGGAGGCTTATTAGCTGTGGATGCTTTTGCACTCGTGTCTGGGGACCGAGTGGAGTCTGTAGCAGTCTGTAGACCAGTTCACATCATGATAGTGATAGTGATAGTGATAGTGGATCTGGGATCCTTGGGACATGGTCATAGTGACAGTGTGGATTCTTAGACAGTGAGTGGATCTTGGCCTGTTGTGGGGCGTATCCTGTTAGTGAGTCCGCAGGGTGAGTTGATGGTGAGGCGAGTGTCTCGGGTTTCGTGTGGGCTGGTCAGCTGAGTCGTAGAGTGAGCTCCGTCTGTTGTGAGAGATGTTGAGGGTTGAGTTCATCTGAGCAGAGCGTGAGTGTGGATTTTGACCATAGCCTGCAATGCCACCTGCGCGACAGAGTGCGCGGATACTTTTCCTCGGTGGGGTCGCACCCCTCGAGAGCCACACCCGGGGTGGATATGTTACTCTTGTACCGCGACTTGTCGATGCATTCCCTCTGACTGAGCCAGTTTTGGCAGTTACGGGTGCATTCCCTCTGACTGAGCCAGTTTTGGCAGTTACGGACGCAGTCCCTCTGACTGAGCCAGTTTTGGCAGTCACAGACACCGTCCCTCTGGCTGAGCCAGTTTTGGCAGCTACGGACGTTCTACGTAAGTCCGGTCCTCTAGGATATATCGGCAGTAGATTGGCGCAGGCTTGACTAGACCCGAGGAGGCAGTCAGTCCAGATTGAGTGACCTTACTGTTATGTTAGCGGATACATCATATTTTCATCTGTCCCGCTTTTTGAGCATTTTTAGATAGAGGCATGGTAGCAGTAGATGTTTTACTTTTCAGCTTCTCCATACTGCATTTCTTTTGTTACTTTATGCCTCTAGTAGACTTAGTGGGCAGACCGTCGGGCTTGTTGGCGGCACCCACTGAGAACTACTGTGGGAGGTAGTTCTCACACCCGTCGTGGTGTCTTTTCCCCAGGGACTTCAGCTCCAGTTCCTGCGGTGCCAGTTGCTGATCCTGCTTTTCCAGACCGAGGTAAGGGAGTCGCGAGATAGATCCTTTCTCCCCTTCAGCTTCAGTGTGTTAGAGGTACCCTTATATTTTGGTTGTGTCATGTTTGAGAGTTTATGTAGTGAGGTATCGAGTTGTACTCTTTTGGTTTAAATTGGAGAGACTTCTGTATTCTGTGAGGATTTTATGTATATTTTATGAGAGACTGTTTTACTTCTGTTCATAGTCATATTTCTTTTACAGCTCTGATATCTGTTAGTGTAGATGTTCTTTTTTGCAGGTTAGACGCTACGTCTCTACGGGGCTTCCCGTAGGGGCGGCGGATCTGTTGGCGAGCCCGGGGTACAGTTCCGACCCCGGGGCGTGACAATCATACTTCTATAGGGATGACACCCTATGAGGCTCTTTATGGAACACCTCCTACTGAGATTATAGTGGCCGCGGTAGAATCAGCTAACCTCCCAGAAGTTAAAGATTGGGCCGAGGAAAGAAGGACACTAACTGTAGAATTAAAGGACATATTGCAAGTGGCTCAAAATCGCATGAAGCAACAAGTTGGTAAACATAGGAGTATAACGTAGGGGATCGAGTATACCTGAAGTTACAGTTTTACCGGCAGTTGTCCATCACGGCGAGGAAAAATCCCAAAGTGTCTGCTAAGTATTATGGACCATTTGAGATTCTGGAAAGGATAGGTCCAGTCGCATACAATTACACTTACTGGAAGGATCCCAGATACACCCTGTCTTTCATGTGTCCTTGCTCAAACAGTGTCCCCCTGCGTCCACTGCCGTGTTGCCCAGAGTACCATTAGTGGGGGACGGGGGGCATTTACTCAGGAGGCCAGAACGGGTACTAGGGAGGCCAGAACGGGTACTAGGGAGGAGGTTGGTCGAGCAGGGCAATCGGCTGTCACAGAGGTCCTAGTTAAGTGGACTGCTCTCCCAGAGGAGTCAGCAACGTGGCAGGAGTACTGGGATCTCAAGCACCAGTTCCTGAATTTTGATCCCTGAGGACAGTGATCCGCTTAAGAGGGGTGGATTGTAATAACTGCTAAGAGAATAAAGGTGAGGAGATGGGATTGTACCATTACGAAAGGATAGTAACCAAAAAGAATGGGGGGAAACTTACCTGATAGTTGAGGAAGTGTAAGGAGGATCCACTCAGCCAGAGAAGGAGCCGCCTTGTGGTGACACCACGAGAGCCAGCAGGACATTAGGGCGGGGAGGGGCAACTTACAGTAGGAGATAGTAGTGAATTGAGGATGAGGAGACACCAAGGAAGAGGCTCTGGGAAGGAGTCAGGCATCTCTAGATGCTTCTGGAGTTGACGGATGGCTTGGGGGTGGAGATCCAGTTGCACTTATCCGGGCCGGGTCCAAACGACTAAGAAGGCCCACGAAGCTTCCACCATTAGCATTCCATTCATACATATCCTTAGAACTTTACATAATTACATTTAGGTCCTATCTAACTACTATAAAAGGAGGACTTGTAACAAAAACAGTTATCGGTTGGACAAATCAGTTGCTATCCCCCTCTCAACTCTTTCTTTTCTTCTTCTCCTTCCTCTTTTCTTTCTCTCTCTGTTCTTCATCATCACCAAGATCGAAAGGCAATGCTTGCGCCATTAATAGCGTAATCTCGTAGTGGTCTCGATTGTCATCGACGCCATTTACTCAGTAAGCTTCATCATCGTCGTTGCGTCTCTGAATAGAAAACATTTTGTAAGGTTCTTCATCGATGCCATCCGGAGCTCATGGATAATTCCTGAGCTGGTTGCATCTCTGTTCCGAGCTTTACAACTTGGTGTATGGGTCTAGGTGAGTAAGAAGTTTTTTTTTTTTTTTTTTTTTTTCGGTTCTCCAGTTGATTGCATGACTGGGTTAGTAATGTTTTGGGTTTTAGTGTAGAGATATAATAGCACAATATTATGTAGGTTTTACCATATTATATTCTGTTACTCGCTTACTATTGTAGCTTTCCTCTATCTTGCCTTTGGTAGACCTAGTGGGTAGGTCATAGTTGTCGCCGACCGTACCCACTGGGAACTACTGTTTTGTAGTTTTCATGCCCTCTTGTGATCTATTTTTGAAGGCCTTCCGAGCTAATTTTTGACTAAGATAAGCGGATCGCATAGTAGATAGTGTCTCTTACCTATATATATTTGGGTTTAGAGGAGGACAACTAGCTTAATGTTTTGGGTAGATACACTATACTTTGGGACTGGCGAGATTATGCTCTTTTATTTATATTTATATTTTGGGAGATAATCTTGTACAATTTCTTGTATAGTGATTGCTGATAGTTTAGCTTTACTTATGTTCTGATATATATTTAGTTGTAAACTTTTAGTTCTCTCGCAGAATAGTTTTTAGACGCTGTGTGTGTGGGGTGCGTCCTCGTACACATGGCGGGTCTGTTAGCATGCCCGGGACTTCCGTTGTGGTCTCGGGTGTGACACATTTTGGGCCGTAATTTGAGTCCAATTAATTATTATTGCTAGTAGGTCGGGTCGTTATATTCGTATCAAAGACGAATATCAGTCAGAAATATAAAAATACGACAATTTAGTGGGAGCCAACTCTTGAACCTGCAGGAGTTCTCGATACCATCAAGGTCTAGGTGTACAGATGGCGTTGCTTTTAATTTCAAAATTTTACGCCGCCAAAAAATAATATTTTAATATTTTATATATGATTCGAATATAAATTATAAAATTCAAAAAAGAGTAATAAGAAAAAGGATTGAAGAACACTGTCTTTTTCTAAATAAATATTTTTAAATATAATAAATCTAAATTTAAAAAAAAAAAACCGTACAATAAAGCCAAATAACTTTTTGAAATATAATTCATATTGTTGTTCCCATAAATACAACTTATTTTTTAATGGAGGGAAATGGGGATGATTTTTTTTGCCCCGGGAGGACAAGGATGGGAAACACCCTCTCCGAGCGAGAGCTCGTGGGGATGGGAGTATGGGGTAGAGTACTCCTTGCCCTACAAAATTTATATTTTCAAGGGATAATATTTTTTATACCTTTTTATATTTTAAAACATTTTATTTATTTTTTATTTTAAATTTATTTTTTTATATATTTTTTCGTCTGTTGAGTTATCTAGGCTTAAATCCGGATTAAATTTTTATTAAAGTTAAAAAATATTAAAATATTTATTTTGCCCTAACTTAGGGCAAATAAGAAAAGTTGATGAGGATATAAGAGTATATTCGAAAAAGTAAAAAAATTAAAATATTTATTTTGCCTCTAATTTAAGAACAAATAAGAAAAATATTGGTGACATATTTAAAAAAATAAAATAATAATTTTATAGAAATAATAATTTTTTCTAATAGTTCACTAATAAAATTTAACTTTTGGAGTATATTTGAAAAAACTTAGAACATTGTCTTCTAAATGGGGGAAAATAAGAAAGTCCAAAACTATTTAAAAATATATAAATAATTAACCATATTTTCAAAAATACAGTATATAAATTATTAGTTTTATTTTATATATGTATTATTGTTAAATATATGTATTATTTTATATATGTATTTATTTACTTATATATAAAGAATGTTAGTTTAATTATTCTCAATAATTTCTCAATTTTAATCAATTCCAATTAAAATGTTTAGTTAATTATATTGTCTATATCATTTAAATTCTACACATTTTAATTAACAAGCCGATGTGTTATAGTAAATAAATTGTTAATAAATAGAAAATAAAATAAATTACTAGATACAATTTAAACCAAAAAAAAAGTAATTAAAAATATTTTTTGAAAATTCATGGGCTCCTGCGGGAATATGGAACTCCACAGAGAGGTATTATTCCACTTGTCACATTGAGTGACGAGTGAAATTCACCCCACCCACCCCAGATAGGGTGGGGTGTAAGATATACACCCCTAAAGGGGACGTGTGGAATAATATCAATTTCAGGATGGGGTGGGGTGTAAGATATACGCTCCCTAAAGGAGTGTATACTTATGTATACCCGGGAAAAATTTCATCCTCATTTGTTAGAATGGGACGGGAATGGGGACCCATATGCCCACGGGATGGAGACACCGCGAAGGTTTTCCGTGCCCGCTCCGCCCCGTTCCCATTCCATGGTGAGAGATGGAAATAGTGGAGGCAGTCTGGATACTAGGATACAAGTTAAGTCTGTCGGTTGTGGTGTAGTTACTGTTGACAACAGACTGTTGTTGGTACTTGTAGGGGAGCCGGCCATAGTATTATAATAGTTAAAGAACGAGGGGTGGAACTGGACCCGAGCCTAAATAGGGCCCGGCCCGAACCCGACCACAATCCGAAAGCCCAATACATATAAGAAATACATAGTATAATATTTTATATATATATAGTACATATTAATATATATTTATAATAATTTAGTTCACATACGAAAATATATTATTATAATTTATAATATTATTATGTACAATCATGCATATCTATAAGTAAAAATATATCGTACGCATAAAAATAGATATTTTATTTTGGTTTTATACAATAAAATAGGCCTCCACAAAGCCCGATAGGCATTGGGCTTGGGCCTGGGCCTGGGCCGGGCCTTAAATTTTTAAAAAATTGGGTAAAAGATGGATCCAAAGTCCGATATTTTTTTGGGCCGAGCTTGGGCATAGTATGTTCCAACCCAAGCCCGGCCCAGTTCCAACCCAAAAGATTAAGCTAACGGGGAGAAAAATTTCTCACATTATATATAACTTAAGAAAAAATTCTCACCTAATGCAGCTGAACAAAAATCGAACAAAATTGATTAGAAAGATATAATTTTAGCAAGATGAGAACCAAATAAAGTTGTCTTATAAAAACTTGACAAATCACTTGAGAACTGAATGAAATTGAAAAGTAGGCCTCAAGGAATGTGTGAAGTAAGCATAATTACTATGTTAAAAAGTGCAGACCCAATTCAAAAACTTAACTTGATTTGTGGAGAAACTTCTTACATTATAAATAGCACAAAATTCAGTTAATGTTCTTAACAATGGTGGCAACGTGACGCAAACCGGTGAAAATCGCATGATAAGATGAAGAAGTATAAGGACAAAAGAGAAATATACAGATAACCAATTTTTCGACAAACACTAAAGAATAATATTCAATTCTTCAAACTCTATAAAATCTGATTACATTAACCAAACGTCATATATATATATATATATATATATATATATATATAGAGAGAGAGAGAGAGAGAGAGAGAGAGAGAGAGAGAGAGAGAGAGAGAGAGAGAGGATACTCGAATCCTACTATAAATCAAATTTCTAAAGTTTATCAATTTTTTCAAAACAAATATACCTAATTCAACTATATTTTTAAATCTAGTCAAATTTAAAATTACCAAATAATCGAACTCAAAATAGAAAAAATATAACTTTTCAGAAATATCCTAAATACCAATCAAAGGCCGAAATAGCCAAGTGGCACCAAAGAGCCAAATGACTACAAAGAACTGATGCCAATGAATCGAGAACCGAATACGAACCAAACTCAACAGAGTTTTCGGCTCAGTTTGATAGAGTCGCGCTTCTCCGGAAACTCTATCACTAAATTAACTGCATCATTTTCACCGGGTTGGAAAGAACTCATTCTCGAGTTAAATGCTTCATCCTCCGATGAATCTTCATTGTAAGAGATCAAATACTTCACATTAAAAACATATGGCATCTTCAGGTGGCTCGGTAGCTTAACTTGATATGCATTGTTATTAATTCTCTTTAACACCTCGCAAGGGTCGATCTTTCGCTCACTAAGCTTATTGTATTTTCCCTTAGGATAACGATTCTTAGTTGAAATTACCCATATGTAATCGCCCAGATCAAACGCCAACTTCCACCTTTGTCGATCTGCTGCCTCTTTATATTTCGCATTGTTAGCCTCTATCTGCTGTTGAATCTCATCATGGATAGATTTAAGTTGTTTAGCTGTAGCTTCTCGACAGACACCTTACTTTCCTACATGATGAATAAGGGCCAAATCAAGAAAACTATTAGAATTAGAGTCGTAAAATACCTCAAAGGGACTCCTACCGGTTGTACGATTTCGAGATCGGTTAAAAGTGAATTCAACTTGCGGCATTACCAAACCCCACTATTTCGGCTTGTTCCCATCTAGTGCATGCAGTAGATTTCTAAGACTTCGGTTCACCACTTCAGTTTTTAATTCAACTTGCGGCATTACCAAACCCCACTTAGTTTGTGGATGACATGGCGTGCTAAATTTCAATTCGGTTCCTAACTTTTTCTAAAGACTCATCCAAAGTGGCTTATGAATTTTGTATAACGATCCGACGTTATACTCTTTGATACACCATACAACTTCCCTATCTCATTCAAGTATAAATTGGCTTGCTAGCATTCATTGTTCTTTTGTATGGAACAAAGTGTGCCATCTTGGAAAACCGATCAACAACCATCATAATAGAATCCATACGTCGTTGCATCCTCGAAAGCACAATCACAAAATCCATGCCGACATCTTCCCACGGTGCCTTTGGAATAGGTAAAAGAGTATACAACCTTGCAGTCATCATGACTCCTTTCGACACCTGGCACACATGACATCGATTGACAAATATACCGACATCTTACTTCATCTTCGGCCAGTAATAATTGCTTGAAACCAGTGCTAACGATTGATCTCTACCGAAGTATTGTGTAACTCTTTGATAATTTTCTCACGTAACGAACAATCGAGAATATACAGTTGCACACTCTTAACAAAAACCCATCTCAAACATAAAATTCAGCTGATTTACTTGACTCGATTTCGATAAATATCTTACTGAAATATGGATCTTCTGCATACAACTCCTTTAAAGTATCGAAGTCAGCAACTTGAACTATCATAGTAGTAAGGACAAGGGTCTGCCGGCTCATGGCATCAGCAACTCGGTTGACGGTTCCTGATTTATGTGGGAGCATAAAATTATACTTTTACAGAAAACTTGCCCACTTTGCGTGTCAGCTGCTTAGCTTTTCTTGACCATTGATATACTTCAATGCTTCATGGTCAGTATGTAATATAAACTCTTAATGTAGCAAATAGTGCCTCCAATGTCGTAAAGCTTGAACTACCACATATAACTTAAGGTCATATGTGGAGTATTTGGTTTTTGTCTCCAATAGTTTCTCACGGGAGAAGGCCATGGGATGCCTTTCCTGACTCATCACAGTACCCACTCTATGATGATCGTGAAATTTGGTTCTCTTGAAGCCCCATATGCGTCCGACCACTACAGATGTCCACACAAGATTACTGATCTTATCGAAATTCTCATCGGGGTGCTAGCTCCCTTACAAAGAATCTCTTTCTTTGAACGTGAATATTTAGAAAGGAAAGAGATGACAGCTAGAAATTTTTTTTTTTCTTCTTAAAACTCTCATACGTATAAAGAGGGATACATATAACCTCTTTTATAATCATTAAGATAAACTTAAAATTAGATTTAAATTTATCTTATCCCTAATCGGTTCAATCGATTAAATCCTAATTTAATTCGACTTGAATTCAATCCTAATTTGATCAAATCAAATCAATAATACAATATTTGTACTTAAGTCCTCTCACAACTCACTAACTATTTGTAAGTCCTCTCTTGCAACATTTGCACTTTAATATTCCTAATTTGTAACAATTATAAATTAGTCCAATTATCAACATATTGATAATTAAGTTATCAGGCGATGCAAAAATCGCGATCCAGCTATTCGATCAGTCATAACCTCTTATAGTGTGACCCCAT
>CM054941.1:10717227-10932639 GCA_029168755.2 Tillandsia fasciculata | reverse complement strand
AGGTTTCGGAACGATGCGGGAGCTTCCATGGCGAAAAGTGAGTTGGCGGCGAAGGAAAAAGAAGCTTCAGCCTGAATTTCGTGTGTTGGGGCATTGGGTTCTGGAACCAGCAGCTTGGTTCCGGAACTGCATGCTGGGTTCCTTAACCAGCTGCTTGGTTTCGGAACCAAAGTGGTTTGGTACCGGTACCAAGCTATTAGTACCGGTACCCAGTATCACAGGGAGCCCAGTTTGAGCAGGTTTTGGATTTTTAGTGAGGGCCTTTTTGGTCTTTTCATCTCCCAGCTACCCTGCACCCCACGCCACTTTCTATTTACCACCCTGCTTCTTCTCCACTTCAACCAGAGGAAAAAGAAAAAGAAGAGAAGAAGAGAAAAAGAAAAGAGAATGAGAGAAAGGAAAAGTAAAGTGAAGGTGCAAGTGGGTTCTTCCCGTTGTTTGGTCTTGAGCAGATTTGCTCGCGCGTCGAGCTGCATGTGAGGTAAGCTGACAGATTTTTCAAGTTTGGTTTTTGGATTTCTTTAGATGGATTTTGATGGATTATTGAGCTTGGTTTTGGTTGTTTTCTTCCTCTCTTTTCTGCACTCACCTTGAGGTGCTGTTGGCTGAGAGTGTGAATTTTTGCACTGCGCGGAGCCGAGGTGCAGGCATGCGTGCGCACGTGCTGTGAGCTAACAGAGGAGTGAGCCGGAGCGCGCTGGATTTTTGTAGAGGACTCGAGAGGAGTGTTTGAGCTTCCGGGGATTTTTTCGAGGTTCGCGACAGTGTGCGAGCGCGCGCGGCGCGGTTTTGGAGTTTCCGCAGACTTTGATGCAGCGCTTCCCCGATTTCGGCGTTGCCAGTGGAAAGCGATCCAGGTGGGTTGGAAATTCTTCAAGATGTATGGAATGTCTTCTAAAGCTATTGTATGCATGTTTAGCATGTCTAGCTTGATTGTTATTATAGTTGGTAAATCTGATAGTTGCATAGAAAATGGTAGGAAGACAATTTTGAGCCCCTGGTATTTTTAGCATGATCTAGAGATGATTTGACACTAGATTGCATGATTAGTTGGCATTAGAATGGCATCTGAACCGTTTTAAAAAATTGTCGGACCTGTTTTTAATGAAAACTGAGCTTTGAAAATAGTTTTAAAATATTGAGATCTTCCAGAGGGGTTGAGTAGGTTTAGGATGCATGTGTTCTCGTGCCGGAGGGCCGAGTGGATTTTTAGAGCTCTGTGGGATGAGTTTCTAGTGTCATGTGAGTTTGAGCTTCCTTGTTGGGATTGATGAAGTTATTTTAGATCATGGGTCGTGCATTTCTGGTTTAGTCATGGAGGTGGTTCTCCGACTTAGGTATGAGAGTTGGGCTCTGGCAGATTGAGTCGTGGAGGGTTTCCCGACTTAGCCATGGATTGTGCATTATCAGATTGAGTTGTGGAGGGTTCTCCGACATAGTTGTGAGAGTTTGGGCATTTCCTGATCGAGTCGTGGAGGGTTTCCCAACTGAGTTGTGTTATTTGAGCATTGAGTTTCCGATCTGTTTGATCGTGGATCATAGCCTGCAGGTGCCACTTGTTGAGACAGATGAGACACGTTTGAGCTCGATGGGGTCGCTCCCCTCGAGTTACGCTCCGGATGCGATGATGATGATGATGATGATGATGCGCCTGACGAGGCTGCTGTGTTTGAGATTGTGATAGTCAATTTAGGACGCCCTACGTAAATCCCGTCCTCTTGTGGATGTGTGGTAGTAGGCAGCTGCGTCGCTTTGCGTGGTACTGAGATAGTCAGTTTAGGACGCCCTACGTAAATCCTATCCTCTTGTGGATGCGTGGTAGTAGGCAGGTGCATTCCTAGATGACTCACTGTGAGAGGCGCAGGTTGACTGAACTCGATGTGGCAGTCATTGAAATTGGGTGATATGAGCGGGTGGTTGCATGGTATGTTCTTAGATGTGAGTTTCCTTTGAGCATGATACTGAGGCATTTTAGCAGTAGCGAGTGTATGCATAGCATGTTCATAGTAGAGTTTTCCTTGAGCATGATGATTGAGACATATTAGCTGTAGATTCATTCAGCTTTCCTATTTATCTATCGTCATACCTATCTGTTTGCCTCCAGTAGACTTAGTGGGCATACCGTGGATATTGGTGACGATACCCACTGGGAACTACCTTCTGCAGTAGTTCTCACACCCGCTGCAGTGACAGGTTTCCTGATGTTGCTGTTGCGGCTTGGTTCGCGCGAAGACAGCTGATCGAGGCGAGGACGTGGCCGAGTAGATCCTTACCCCTTCTTATTTGAGAGTCAGAGGTAGATGTACCCTATATTTTTATGATTTCACTTTTGTACTGGACAGTCTGAGTGATTGTGAGGGTTGTATTTTATTTTCATAGCTGAGAGACTATGTATTGAGGTTTTATATTTATTCAGATGTTCGGTTGATTTCTGTAGCTACTGGTTTTGGTTTCAGTTCTGATACATGTTTAGCTATAGATCTGACTAGCAGGGTAGACGCTTCGTTTGTGCGGGGGTTTCCGTACAGATGGTGGATATGTTGTCGAGCCCGGGTCGCAGTTTCGACCCCGGGGCGTGACAGCCGGACTATCCGCTTCGATAACTGCGCCCCCTCCGCTGGTCACATATGTGGGGATGATGATGTCCCCTACAAAAGATGCATCTATCCGACTGTTGTTGCCTCTACTGCTACCGCTGTTGTCTTTGGGATCCACCAGATCTCCGCCGCCCAGAATGACCACGACCCTGAGATTGAGATCACGGTGGTCTAGGCGGTCTCCTATCGCTGGTCTATCCCCCGTCCTCTAGAGCTGGGAGCTTCTTCTCAGAACTAGACCCTAAAGATGATGTCCTCTCCCTCAAGACTATAGCGCCCCGCTCCACCCAAAGGGCCTGCTCAATTGACGCATCCAAGGTCTGCAACCTCTGTGCCTGCACCAGTGCGTATATCTAAGGACGAAGACCTCTCTAAAAAAAGAAAACTTGATGAAGCTCATCACGGGGAGCAAAAGGCACACAGTTAAGCAACTGTGTGAACTCCCTCAGATACTCCTGAATAGAACGATCACACTACTTGATATTCTTCAAGTTCTCTTCTAGCTTCTGCTTAACACTGTTCAAGAAATAGGCCCTGAATAACATTCCACGAAACTCAGTCCACAAAATCTACCGTCCACCAAGTCCCACTCTTTACCACCAAGCGTCTACATCCTTCTCCAGACAGTGCACCGCCATATGCACCATCTCTTCTTCAGGAATGAATAAGTCCTCAAATAGCTTCTCCATGGCTGCCACCCACACCTCCACCTCCCATGGCTCTATATCCTAGCTCGAGAATCGAGAGGGATCAAATCGACAAAACCGAGCCAGCCGCTCGGTGATTTACTCCTGCTTCGCTCTGGTCAGCTATCTGCCGAAACCTCGAGCCTCTCCACTGCTCGACGGTGCCACAGGAGCTCGCTGCACAGGCTTGCCCCTCTGTGCCAACAACTGATCTATGAGCTGCTCCTGCCGACGATTGCTCTTCGCTAACCAGACCATATGAGCCCTCAGCTCTCTCATCTCGGCAGATTCCTTCTGCACAGGCTCCATAGGGGGGTGTAGGGGTGCTCCGGATAGGAACGCGACGTCGGGGAGGCATCCTGCCAGAAGCACAAAACACATGTCATAAATAGAAGCACACTTGACCCAATTCAGCGAAAGTCAAGAACATCTCCCCGCTTCTGTAACTTTATATTGTCTGCAGCCAACATAATTACCTAACAAAAGAAAAGTATGTCAATCCTTCTCCAATCTCATGAGGAGTTAACAAAACAAATCACTGACTTTCACTAAAATCTCGTCTCTCTCGCCTTATACTTCTAGGGTCAGCCAAAAGCTTAGGGTTTTCTAAGTCCCAAATGACCTATCCCTAAGCTATGATACCAACTTAATCTGTCACACCCCGGGGTAAACCCGAACCCAGGCTCGCCAATAAATCCACCGTATACATAGGAAGCCCCGCACACACAAAGCGTCTGTGACCTGCTCAAGTATAAAAAATCATACAAAAGAGCAAAACAAAGCTGAACTAAAAGTAAACATCATATTAAAACTGTACTATAAAACTTCAAGATACAAATATATCTCTCAGAAGAAAATAATAAAAGATACAACCAACTGGCAACAAGCCACTCCCAAGAGTACAGTAGTTTGAAATATTAATATAAATAAAGGATCCACAGCTACAGTCTACCCCAAAAAGTAAATGAAAGGAGATCTATCTATCCCGCAATCCCCTTTTCTCGATCCCTTGTGCTCGCGGAGGACTCTGCAAAAAGAGGGTCAACAAAGGGTGTGAGAACTACTAAAAACCAATAGTCCTCAGTGGGCACGTCATCAAGAATTCCAACCTACCCACTAAGTTTACCAGAGGCAAGGATAAAAGAAAGCAGTAATAACAAGGAAAAGTAACTGCTGAAATATAAATTTACCACTATTACGCCTCTAATGCTATGCATGAATAATATAATAAGAATGTATGCAGCAACTACAAATCGCCGAGAGTAACCCAATCAACCAAGCGGCACAAAGCCTAGTCCTGCTCGCACTAGCATCACATCTGATTACATAAACAACCTATGAATCGTCGACGTGGAACCATACCCAAAGTAAATTATATTGTCTAACTCCGGAGTGGCACTATAGGGGAGCGACCCGCTCGAGGAAAGTAACCAAATCGAGTATGTAGTAGGCTAAAGTCAAACTCATGACCAAAGTGGATAATCCTAACCATTATGATGGAATCCCGACCCAAAACTAATGCATAACCACTACTCGGTCCAGTCGTCCAAAATCCACGGCTAACGAACATCTTAAGAGTCCAACAATCCGGTACTGTCCCATCCTGACTAGTGGACAACCGCACTATCTCTAACTGATACTCCAAAACCCGAGCAAACAAGAACCACAATACGAGAAAGAAAGGGATGTTCTCTAGGTTCTGAAACCCACGACCCTGAGGGCAAAATTGTGGAGGTCTCGGAGGCCTCTGCCTATTCGCCTGTCCTCCGTCATCAGGCGCTTGGCGCTTCACACCAGAACTCTCCTGGGGCTAGGTTTCTCTCAACCATCACCACAGCCCCGCACTCCACATATAGTGCCTGCTCCATCGAAGCATCCAAGGTTTGCAGTCTCAGTGATCGAACAAACTAGTAAATATCCTGGCGTAACCCTCGCTCAAACATATAGATCCTCTGTACCTCATCTCGAGCGGCCTAGGGTACGCAGTTCAGTAACTGTGTGTTGAGACAAGAATTTTTGCCACCTGTGGGAGTGACACGTGGCGTCTCCATCGGCTAAAGGTATCAGCCGACGGGGGTCTGAGTCAACAAAGAGGGACTCGCGTCTCAATTGAGACTGGTCTCGATCTCCGGAGAGAAATAGTGCGCGATTCATGGCGTTGGCCGAAAACATCAACCGAAGAAGGAAAAAGGATTCGTGTCCTAGATCGCGCAAGAATGCGGCATGCGACATAGGCTACCGGCTAAGAGCGTCAGCCGATAGGAGAAGCAAACGATAAAGAGGACCAATACCTCGTCCATGACTAACTTCAGCTGCCACCAGACATCAAACCTCCCTGATCAGGCAATGAAGCAAGCGGAGTCGGAATCAATTTTCGGTTGATTAAGCTGAAGTTGGGAAGACTTACGTCTTGTATCAGATCGGTCTTGGGCGCATTATAGTAAAGACACAAGACGCGACGAACGTCATCAGCTGAAGGCGCCAGCCAATAGAAGAGTCAGCCGACAAGAGAAGCGGTCAACAGGAAATTTGATGTCCTATCTAAAACCGTCTCTAAGACGAAGACAGATACAATACCGCCTCAGTTAAGCGACAAAAGAGGCGAAATCAACGTCAATCCTCAGTTGCTCTAAGCTGTAGAAGGAAAGATCTTGGAAATAAGGAGTGCGAGATTCGGGCGTGAATCTCGCAACTGACCTAAAACGGTAAGCCGTGCCCTGTACTAGAAAGTGTCGAGGATCATGTTCCGGCGTGATGACAGGGGGGTGAACCTAGACGGAGAAGCGACAACTATCCTAATTGAAGGCATACGGCTCAAAAGGAAGTGATTGTTGAATTTCCGATAACTTCCCCCAATTTACGCCGAAAATTTAAATCGGCGCTAATAACATGGTTCGGGATGTGTATAAATACCCGAACCATTGAAGGAAAAAGGGGTTCAGCAATCTCGTAAGCCCGGTACCACCCCAGCATTTCTTCTTATCTAGGAGTAGGGTAAATTAACTTCTATCGCTTTTCTTTACTGCTTTCTTAGAAGTAGGCTTAATTGCAATCCTTCTATTCCTTTTCCCCACTTGTATCCCCTCTTCTTGGAATATAATGCCATAATCGGCTCATTAGCCGTGTCATTTATTGTCTCTTCTACCCACGATTGGCTCCTTAGTGTGGGTTATGCTAATATGGATCTGAATAGGAGAAAAACCACCTAAAGCGGGGGTGAATAGGTGTAAACAATAAATACACCAAATCGTTGCATAAAAAAAATAACCCAATACGGAAAATAAATAAAGTACGCAAGATTTACGTGGAAAACTCCATCACGGGAGTAAAAAATCACGGGACCGATAACACGGCGAAATCCACTAAGATTAAACACGTACAAAGTGATTTACCGTAACCCTACGACTCAACCTTTTCCATACGCTCCTAGTTGATCTTCTCCGCTCGCTCCGAACGCTCCTCGAATCCACGATTTGCGTCCCAACGCCGAATCCACGACGTCCAACGTCGAATCCACGCCGTCCAACCGAATCTACGATCTTCACCAAAGTAGTACGTATCGATCACACGAACGTACTTCGCTCCGAATCCACGAGAGCGGTAGCACCTTGAATCCACAAGGCCACGCGAATCCACGAGCCGATTTTTGAGAAAATCGTTGTTTTTGTTGGTGATGATAATCCACCGAATACTTAGATCAAAGATAGATAAGAAAACACTATCTAAGTATTCTTCAATTTGATTCTACAAGAAATAGGAGTTTGAAAATCCTAGAATCAAATTGAACAATATAGATGAAGAAACATAAAATTAATCGTGTTTTCTTTTCTTCTTTATATATGTGGATTTTTTCGTTATTTAGATTTTTTTTTTCTTTTTTTTTTTTTGGTTACCCTAGATGTGAAATTAGGGTTTATTTATAGGTTAGAAATCTTTAGAAAGATATAAAAATCAAAAACTACCTTATCTGGAATTTTTTCGCTCGGCGGTTCGGACTGGATTAAATCTGATCCGGACGGTCGTCTTTAGACAGAGTTTTTCCAGAAAAACAAGTTCGAGGTCCGGACTAGATTTGGCCTGATCTGGACTGTTCATGCAATTTCAGCAAAACCATAGTTCGGGGTCGGGACTGAGCAGAGGCTGTTCCGGACTGGCATTCCGCATGAACTCAACTATGTTCAGGGTCCGGACTGGATGGTCCTAATCCGGATCCTGAACAACCAACTTGTCCAGTTTTTAATTTTTATGCAATTAAAAATCATCCAAGTGTTTCTAAACTATAAGAATGTATTTGGATCACCAAAAATATTTAGTTAAACGTACCTGATCCTTTTGAATTCATTTTCTTGAGATTGATGTATATGATCCACAATTCTTCATCTTCAATCTTCAAGACTTATACCACTTCACGAAATACGCCAAAATAAAATCCTTAACACTTAGCCCCTCATGTTTATTTATCTCACATCCGGTTCGGCTACTCTAAGTCGAAACCGGCAATCCCTTTCCACCTCCATACCCTGCTTCGGCTATCCTGGACCGAGCAGTCGTGAGAAGTAATCAGAGGAGAGCTTCCCTTTGCGTCTGCATCCTGATTTGACTCCTCTAAGTCGATCGAGTGCGACAGTTACCAAACCGAGCATATCCCTCCTCGGCCCAATCGTTTGATTGTTGGCACGCGACGCACTTCGGCACCTCTGGAGGGTCACCCAGGGGCCGATCGCGCGCAAGCCACTTTTGGCCCCAACACTGTGTAAACTCCCGAATGTACTCTTGGACCGTCCGATCTCCTTGCTATAGATTCTTCAAATCCTCCTCGAGTTTCTGTTTGACACTATCCGGGAAGAAGGCCCCGTACAGCAGGCTACGAAAGTCGGCCCAAGTAAGCAGCTGGGCCTTTGGCGAGCCAATCGGTCGAACTCTCCGCCACCAGGTCTCAGCGTCACTCTCTAGGAAATCGGTGGCCAAGTGCACCTGATACCTCTCTGGCACAAAGAGGTTCTCAAACAGTCTCTCCATCGCCGCCACCCACGACTCTCCCTCCCACGACTCCAAACTCCATCCAGAAAATAAAGGCAGGTCAAATTGTGTGAATCTAGTCAATCGATCTATAAGATCCCTCTGCTCCTCCGGTGATAACTGTCCGTCCGGCCTCGGTGCCTCTTCACAGGTGGTCGGCACGGCAGAGGCTACTGGTACTGCTGGTGCTGCTGGGGGTGTCATTGCAGGGGATGTGCCAGAGAGCCCTTGTGCACAAAAAACTAACTCTCTGGTTAGGAGTCCAAATGGACAGATATGATGCCCACCCCAACGCTCGATATTGTAGCGCCAAGCACCAGCACCCTGTTTAGGAAGATCTCAGAAATTCTAGACCGAGTCTTTCTCGCTTGTTTCTGACTTAACTCTGATCCAAATGCATTTTACTTCGAACCAAACTTGCTCTAAACTATTTTTATCATATTTTAAAACATATTTAAGGTAACTAATTAGCCACACTTTACTATTTTAGCGAAAGCTGGTGCACCACAATTCGAGTGCTCGAAACTATGCCCGAATCACTGGGCGCTGCCGCATGTCCCCCTCACCAGCTACCCCACGCGCATGTGCAGTGACGCATCACATCGCGCCGCTGCCACTTCCCCACGTGCCCGCATCCACTTCCCCACGCGCCGGCAGCCAATGGCGCGGTGAGACGCATCCGCCCGCCTTGCTCCCTACGCCGCTACACACCACGCGTCGCCACGCGCCACGCATCACCTATTTCGACAGCTACAGTGAGGATCCGGGCGCCCGAATCCGCACCCAAAACCATATAAAACCCTAAAATACTACCCTAGGCTCTATTTTTTGTGTCGATTTGCACTAAAACGGTCCCGACTCGGTCCAACACTCCTCTAACACACTGACCAACCTACAATACTGTAACTTTGTCATTTGCAAAATTCTAGTACATCACAATATGTAAACTTGGTGACCATTCATTTACATATGCTGGGACCAGGGGTTTTCTTAAAGAATATTGATTATTATTTGTTACGATGAGCATACAAAGAAAAATGAAAAATAACAATCGTAAAGTAGATAAACCACAAAATGTATAAAAAAATAGAGAACATAAGAATTTGCGTGAAAAAATTCTCCACAAAAAAAAAAATTACAGATGAAGGAGGAGAGAAGTTCACTATACAAAAAATAGAGTACAATACATTGAAAGTATAGTGTGATGCATCATTTCTAGGGTAAAAAAAAAAGTTTCTTAACTTATTTCTTCAATATTCGATCTTATCCGTACCGCAGAGTTCCTAGCACCTGTCGTCGGCCTGAGCCCGCTGCTTCCATCATATACATGCATCTATTTTTTTTTCACAAATTATTTATAAAATTTGTAACACCATAAAACTGTCGATGAATCGAGATATAAAATAAAAAATAATAACCAAATTTCAAAATACATCTAACATTATTATTTATGCAACCATATTTTGCAACTTAAGACTTTATTATAGGTTCATGGGTGCACCCGGTTTTGTTAAAACGGAACGGCGAAAAAATAGATCCACGAAAAAATAATATAAAAAAAGAAAAGAAAATCAAAGAGACGTGGTTCGGCCACTGGACTACATCCACGGACGAAGACGAAATAAAGACTTTTATTAATATCAAAACTAGAATACAAAGATTATATCTCTCAAGAAAATTCGAAACTCTAATTAAATCCGAAATATCAAAATATGCGTCCACCCAAATGATTCCAAAACAGCTCGACTTGACCCAATCATATGGACGCTCTTATCTCAGAGCTATAATTTCTTAATTAGTTGTCGACTTCATTAGCAATATACGGCTCATCCAATACGGTCTCTCTCCTGTTGGGTTCCTAAATTAATTAGAGCATGGCCTATAATTAAAATTTCGACTTCATTAACATGGGTACCAACACCTACAATACGTATCCTCCTTGAAAGTTTCAACAGAACACAGACGCCATGATGGTGGATATACATTGTCGGTCATTCTTCCTTTTTTTTTTAATGGTATATAAATGCTCACGAAGAACAAATTTGCTCTCTTTGCTACTTCTCTAATTTGGCTATCTCTTTGTTCCTCAGCTTTTTGAGATTTTCAATTTACTATAATAAATATAAACTTCTAAATATTTTGTTCGATCAAATTTGTTAGCTCTTCCATTTTTTATTTTTCTTTTTTGCCTTAATTGATAGTTATTCAATCATTTTCTGCTTTCTATTTTTATGTATTTTAATTTTACATGTTTATTCTATTTTTTCTGTTTCCAAAGACTTATTTTTCTATTTTATATTATTTGGTTCCTACATTTTAAATTTCGTTTGGTTCGTGTATAAGAGAGAATTAGTAATAACAGGGATAAGTATAAAGTTAGGTATAAGTTAGATATAATGTGAATTTATATTTGGTTGGAAATTAGGCTAGTACCAGGTATAAAAAAATTAGTGTTTGATAGTGATTGAAGAATAAGAGGAATAGAGAGTTGACTTTAGTATTAAAAGATTAAAATATTTTTTTTTTCTTTTTATTTTTTTTTCAAAATTAAAATTTCAAATTTATTCAAATTTTAATATTTATTAATTTTAATTTTTATAAAAATTTTAAGTGGGAGCAAAAAAAAAATTAATTTTAAAATTTTAAGTAGGAGTAAAAATTTTAATTTTTAAATTTATATAAATTTTTAAAAAATTATAAAAAAAATTATATAAATTTTAAAATTTTAAAATTAATATTTTTTTAAAAAAAATAAAATTTTTAGATTTATTAAAATATAAAATTAAAAAAATTAAAATTTATAAAATTTAAAATTTTAAATTTAAATATCTTTTAAAATTTAAAAATTTTAATAAAAAAAAATCAAAAGAAGCATAAAAAAAAAAAAAAAAAAAAAAAAAAAAAAAAGGCAAATGCCCCTTCCCAAGAGCCTTGGGAAGGGGCCTAGAATTGAGTAGTTCAAGAAGGGAGGGGGATGGGATATCCCCCGGGACAACCCGGTAAGGGGGGATATCCCATCCCCCCAATTTCAATCTTGTTTAGGTACAAAGGAGGATATCCTTCCTTTATACCAAAACTAAACGGGAGCTTAGAGTATAATTTATTTGAAATTTTTGCTTCCATCTATATTATTTAGTTATTATATTAGAGTATGTATTATTTAAAAGTTTTTGTATAAGGTAATAATTGCTAAGCTCTCGTGAGACATTGCCTTTTATTTTTTTTGACTTTTTAAAGAATGTCAAATCAAGTATTAATAGTAAAGTATATTGGATGAATTTATAAATTTTATTCTTAATTTTATTACCAGTTTATTAAATTTATTAATTTTTATTTTAATAATATTATTTTTGTAATAGTCTAATATTAATATTTACGTAGTTCGTTTTTTTTCGATATAATTTTTATAAGTAATACTATTCATACGTCTGAAATTAAATATATGATATATATTTTATCTATTCCGAAATAGAAATTTATTTACTGATCATTTCGAAATAATCATTGGAGAAGTTAAGATGTATATTTCATTCATCATCTCATTTATTCTAAAATAAAAAAAAATTTATTGATAATTTCGAAATAATCAGTAAAAAAATTTCTATTCCAAAATAAATATAGCGTAACATATACACTCAATTTCAAATTTTTAAAAAATATTTTTTAATTTTTATTCTTCATGTAAATAAACGAAACTCCCTTCTCAAGCTATTATGTGCTGGTCCTCCTTATAGGAGTTTGCCGTATATGTCCTCTAATTTTAAGTTTAATAAATTTGAATTCAGCTTTTTAGTATTTTATATGTCCTCTAATTTTAAGTTTAATAAATTTGAATTCAGCTTTTTAGTATTTTTTTTTCTCTTAAAAAAAATAAAAATAATAGTATTATTAATAAGATAAATACTAGATATATATTTTTAAATAAATATATATTTTATATTTTATTTATTTTAAAATAAAATAAATTTTATTCTAAAATAAATAAGTGCATGTGTACGAATAGTTTTACTCTGTTAATAATTTTTGCTAAGTTGTAGGTCTAAAAAGGCTAGGTCCTAACAAGTACAAATTTGTGCGACGAAAGCGATGGACCCCGTCCCATCCGCTCCGACGCGGCAGAAGTTCGTGACCTTTCGTCTCCTTCCATCTCTCTTCCCCTCCACGCAAGCAGGCAAAACGAAAGTCCCGCGAGTCCTGCATTTCATGACCGCACCTACCCGCCCGATCGCCATCGGACGGGTCAGATGCGGGCGAGAGCCGCACGTTCTTGTCCTGCCGACAATATGATGACCGCGACGTCGCCAAAATTAGCCCACGGAATCAGATCACATCATCTCCGTACATCCAATTTTTTTTTTTACTGAAAAATTATATATATATATATATATATATATATATATATATATATATATATAATTTTATCCATCTAATGGATGGATATGAGTCCATCAGTTATTTATTAGTGGATGGCTTCCCCCTCCTTATTAGATTAGATTGATGGAATGTATATTGTCCATTTCTACTATTATTGTTTTAAAAAATATTATTTTATACTTTTTAATATATATATATATATATATATATATATATATATAGAGTTGTGCTGGAATGCTATTGATAGCACCAGCCCAACTTTGCCACCCATTTTATAATCATTGGATTGCATTGAGATTCGTGCAAGTCCTTTAATTAAAAAGAAAATCTTTTTACTTTTTACTTTTTCTTTTTACTTTTTCTTTTCTTTTTTTTCATTAAAGAGCCTCCACGGATCTCAATGCGATCCAATGGCTACAAATGGATATTTTTTACTGATTATTTCAAAATAATCAATAAAATTTATTTTATTTTTAAATATAATATATATATATAGAGTTGGGCTGGTGCTATCAATAGCATTCCAGCCCAACTCTATATATATATATATTATATTTAAAAATAAAATAAATTTTATTGATTATTTTGAAATAATCAGTAAAAAATATTTTATTTTTGAATGAATGAAATATGTATTATATATCTCTTTCAAAATATATAAGTAATATTGCTCTATTATTTTTTTTTATTTAATATATGAAAATCTCTCAACTATATACTATGCTGCATTAGACTTATCTAATTTTTTAAAATAGAGTAAGATCCTTTCAGAAAAATTAATATATAAGTGAAATTATAACAAAATATATATTTATTGGTTCCATGAAGCTTCCGACTTGGAACGAGGCGAAAGATGGCACAACAATATTATATAGATCTACTGTAAGAATGAATTGAAAAATTCAAAACTAGATATAATTAATATGATCTTTACACTTAACAACATAATAGAGATAGCCAATTAACATAAATTGATTCGAAATCAAATTTGCTCTAATATCGTAGCTTCCGGTGCCTAAGAAATGTATGGAATGATTAATTTTAATTGAATGGATTTAATTACAACTTCGAATATGTAATTCAAAGGAATCAAATAAGAATGATACTCTAAACTACATATAGAATGGGAGATAATGAGTAAATATTGTAAAAGAGAAAAGAGATGCTAGGTGTACATTCTTTTAGTGGTGTATATTCTACACTCTACTTCATTCTGGAATGGGTATTATTTCATTCGTTACATCGAGTGACGACTAGAATTTATCCCATTCCAGAATAAGATGGGGTGTAAGATATACATCCCTAAAGAGGTGTATACTTATATATACCCAAAAGGAGAAGAGGCTGTGTAGTCAGACATAAGATTCTTATATTGATAGACGAGAATCAGCAAACAATTTTCTAGATTTCGTTTGGATTCCAATTTCTTTCATCCTAAATCTCTGTTTTCTAATCTCATTATCCAGTGAAGAGACCTAAATTAATTAGGTGGTCAACAAGGCTCTTTCTGGGTTGATAGTAAAATAATATTGTCTATTTTAAAAATAGATATAAGTCTAAAAATAAATGAAAAGGAAACTAATTTTACGTTTGGATGAAAATTGTATTGTTCTTGAAAATAAAAAAAATAGTATTTGAATAGTTAGATTGGAATAGTGAGAATAAGAATAATTATAATTTTAAAATAAAAATATTTTATCTAATTAATTAATATAAAAATAATAATTTAATTTATTTAATTAATTTTTGGTAAATAATTTTAAATATTAATTGATAAAATAATTATCAATAATGAATATTATTAATAAATAATTTAATTAATTAATTAATTAATAATTAAATAATTAATTAATAAAATAATTAGATTAATCAAATAGTTAATATAATAATTAAAATTATATTTATTTTACTTAAACTTATTTTCAAGTGAAAATAAACTTGTTCCAGAAAAAAAAATATAGTAGCTTATCTCAAAAAGACGAGAACTATTGTTTCCATCCAAATCAAACACGTTTGAAAAATAAGACTGAAATAAATCCTTATTTCAGGTCTTATTCCTACTCCAAAACCTTATTATAGGAAAAAAGGAACTCATTGTTTCATTTAATAACTACCGAGCTTCAGTTGAAGCAGTTGACCCCTAACTACAAACCTCCAAAGAGATAGAGGCAAAAATAGTACAATTTGCACGTTCAAAAGTTCATTATGGGCTCTAAGTTGTCAATTTTTTTCTATACTAAAATATTGAAAAATTTTAAAACAGCTCTAAAATAAGAGGTATATATCATACACTATTTATTTTTTTGGGCTTTTTTTGAAATTGACCCTTTAAAAATTTAAATTTTTGAAAATAGCCCTGCAAAATTCATATTTGCAAAAATGGCCCTCTTCCTGCCACGTCATCGCGCCACGTCAGTCCGGTCTGCCAAGGGCAGCTCGGCATAGGGTTTAAGTGAAACACGCAGGTAGAACCTGCGTGTTCAAAACACGCAGGCCCAGTCTGCGTGTTTAGAACACGCAGACTGAGCATGCGTGTTCCTTCAACAGCCACAACCAGAATGGAAACAAAGTTTACAGATCTAACAATCGCCATGTCAACAATCGCCCGCGAAAATAAACCTAATTCAGATTTCGCTGGATCTCGTTCAAAGAACATTAGATCCGTATTTAACCACAAATCACCAGATCCCGCAGGCAAAAACAATCAACAATCAATCCATTAGAAAAAAAAAAAAAAGAGAAGAAGCACAAGAAAGTAGCAGTAATTGTAGACACAGCAATCTGAAATCGCACCACTTGGAAGGGAAAGCTTAGCGGCATGGTATTTGATATTTTTCATTTGGCGGTCATGCGCTGGATGAACTCCTCGTAGCGGATGGTGCCGTCGGGGGCGACGTCGACCTCGCGGATCCACTCGTCGAACTCGGCGGGGGCGAGCTTCTCGCCGATGCTGGTGAGGACATGGCGGAGGTCGGCGACGGCGACCACGCCGGTGCCGTCCTTGTCGAGGACGCGGAAGGCGTCGCGGAGGGGTCGGTCGAAGGGCTCCGGCCGGAGGTGGGCGCACATCAGCTCCAGGAAGCGGGGGAAGTCGAATGGGGCCGTCAGGTTCTCCGCCGCCGCGATCTCCTTCAGCTGCGCCTGCGTCGGGTTGCCGCCCAGCGACCGCATCAGGATCCTCAGCTCCGACGGAGCGATCCAGCCGTCGCCGTCCGTATCGAACAGCGAGAACGCCTCCCGCATCGACGCCACCTGCTCTTCACTCAGATCCTTCCCCATCTCTCGCTCCCTCGTTCTCTCTCTCTCCGTTCCACGCACAACCGCAACAAATAATTTTCAGTAAAAAAAATTACGAAAAAAAAATTATAGAACACGCAGGTTCAACCTGCGTGTTTAGAACACGCAGGTTGGGCCTGCGTGTTCTAAACACGCAGGCTGGGCCTGCGTATTTTAAACACGCAGGTTCTACCTGCGTGTTTCACTTAACCCACCGTGGCAGACCGGGCTGACGTGGCGCGCTGACGTGGCAGGAAGAGGGCCATTTTTGCAAATATGAATTTTGCAGGGTCATTTTCAAAAATTTAAATTTTTAAAGGGTCAATTTCAAAAAAAGCCCTATTTTTTTTTGATATATAGATAGTACTTTTCGATTAGAGTTATATTATTTATGTATGTAAATCATTCAAAATTAGCCCTCAATCTTATTTTTTATAATATTTTTAAATATTTAATTTTTTAAAATAATATATATTTTTTTAATTATTAGTGAAATTTAGCTATAATATGTCGAATTTAATAATCATAACTGTATTTATAAATAAAAATAAATTAATTAATAATTAATAGCTAATAAAATCGGTTAAATTTAATAAAAGTTTTAACTCAACTAACTGAAAAACCTCAAATTGAATTTTTTTTTTTTAAAATAGTGAAAAAGTGCACATAAAAATTTAAATTTGAGAGAGCGATTTTAGAATACCCAATAGTTGAGGGGGCTCGATAAAATTTAATTTTTTTTTATTTATTTTATGCAAAGATTAATATTATCTATATATATATTCGATTTCGGATGTATAATATATATTTTATTTATTCAGAAATAAAAATTTATTTATTTATTATTTTAAAATAATTTAGTAAAATTTATTTTATTTTAAAATAAATAAATATAGAATATACTTGGAATGTACAAAAACTTGTTTTTTTTTTGCAAAGTCAAACTCTCCGTTACTTTCACCGCTCCCAACTCAGCTTTATCTCTGCCTCTCATGATTCCATCCCAATTCATTTTCGCTATTCGTCGACGGAGAGAGAGGAGCGATGAATCTTTCGTTCATATTATAGTAGGAGAAGCAAAAGTGTTTGTACAGAGATGGATATAATAGAGGTTTCGATCGTAC
This sequence comes from Tillandsia fasciculata, assembly GCA_029168755.2. Lineage (NCBI taxonomy): Eukaryota > Viridiplantae > Streptophyta > Magnoliopsida > Poales > Bromeliaceae > Tillandsia > Tillandsia fasciculata. The sequence continues at coordinate 10,915,563 of CM054941.1, read as the reverse complement.
ATCACATAGGGATCGTTCTCATAGCGCTATGGATCGCGGTTCGCTTAGGTTGGAGCCACCCTTTGTTGTTCTTCATGGCTTTTGTGTATCTCTGCAAGGTACTGAATTGGATTTCGCTTTTAGTTTTTTTTTTTTTTTTTTTTTTTTTTTTTTTTTTTTAATTCAAATTTTTTTTTTTTCCTTTAAACTAATGATAATATCTTTATGGCGAGCTCTTTGTTTGGGGTTTTAGGGCTCTCTTTTAGTGAAGTTTTTAATTATATGGTTAGTGGAGAAGATTTGATGCAGTCCTTAGATGGATTTTATTTTATTTTATTTTATTTTATTTTATTTTTTTTTGTTGATTTAAGAAATTAAAGTGAAAGAGTTTTTTTGGATTGGGGACACAGGATTTTTTTTTTTCTTTATTTTATTTTTATTTTTTATTTTAAAACAAATACTTATACTATTCTGAAGGTTTGTAGCTACAAGTTGCCATACTTGTGTTTCGGACCTGTAGCTGTGACTATGGAAGCCTTTCTGTGCAGACTGGACTCTTTTGTCTTTTGTCTTTTTTTTTTTTTTTTTTTCTTCTTCTCTTCAATTTTTTATCCTTTGTCCATGTCTGCTTTTGTCTTTTCTAGAACTACCTTTTGTGTGAACAAGATCTTTCCTATTTTGTCGTTAAGAAAAGGATTAATTGCATACATGTCCCTCCAAATATGTCGAATTGCAAATATATCCCTGTAAAATTCAACTTTTCATATTTATTTTTTCAAAAATCCAAAGTTCTTCAAATATGCCCATCTGGTTAATCCCCGTTTGGAATCTATTTATTTTTTAACAGATTCGATGTGAAATTATTTTTTTGCCCCTTACAAATATATCCCTCCAAAAGTATAAAGGTATAATATGAAAAGGGTAAATATGTAAATTCAATTTTTAATCTAACCAAGGTTAAGCATTTAATCTAGGGTTAAATCAACTTTTCTAACAGAGATGGACGGTAGGGACATATTTGAATAACGGTGGATTTTTGAAGGAATAAATATGAAAAGTTAAATTTTGTAGGGATATATTTGCAATTCGACATATTTGGAGGGACATATATGCAATTAACCCTTAAGAAAAAGATGGGATACATGCACCAGAGCCCCCTAAACTATGGCAATTTGGTAGAAAGGCTAATGGAACTTTCAAAATTATTACAATCAAGTAGGAAAACCAAATTTAGTTAACTAAATATTAATGTATTGTTTATATAGAAGTAATATAGTAGTATTGTGATTAATAATTCACCAATAATATGCTATATCACTTTTACATCAGCGATGCGTTAATATTTAGTCAACTAAATTGTATTGTAGGACTTGATTGGAACAATTCTGAAAGTTCGAGCAAAAAATTAGAACAAATTAAAGTTTGAAAACCAAAGTGTCACCCTGCCTCATAGTTTGAGGACCAAACATGCAATTTACCCCTATTTGAATAATCTATTCATGTACTGGCCCCCCCACGTACCGACTGTACTTAGCACAATTAGCTAAGGACTTGAAGGTTGGTATCCGAGCTTCAAAATTTGAAGTCTAGTTGCTTTACATTTTTAGATGAGTTTATTATTAGAAAATGAACGAAGTAGGTAGAGCACTACCTTTCTCTCTCTCTCTCTCTCAAAAAAAAAAAAAAAAAAAAAAAAAACCCTACTAGCATATGATCGTCATGTTACCTTTAAATTTTTTTACAGGATATATACTCCCTTTATTTGTTTTCTTAAACATTTTAGGGCCATCTGTGTCACGTGACATTCTTATAATTTATGGCTGTTAAGTAATATTGATAGAATATGACTATTGTACTTTTTACAATGCCCATTAGCATATGATTATCACGTGATCTTTTAAAAAGTTAACGGGATATATAATCCCTTTATTTGAATGATTAAGCATTTTATAGGCATTTGTGTGTATAATTTACGACTGTTATGAAAAACTGATGGAAATATGGATAATGGCTGAATAAAATGGATTGTTGTTTACATGGCTTTTTTTTTTTTTTTTTCTTTTTTCAAAATTTTAAAAGTTTTGGTGGCTATCTACAATTGTATGGTTGTTTAGGGCAGCCAGGTCTACTACTTTATCCTAGGGATGTCGACGCGACGTGTTGGATTCGTAGCAGGCTTTTAAAAACTTGAACTCGAATTTGACTACCAAACCCGAAACCCGAACCCAAACCCAAATCCGATGAATTTTAAAAATCCATATCCAAACCCGAACCCGAAACAATTAGTTCTATTTGCCACATTTTAAAATATATTACATTAAATCTAAATTTTTAAAATATAATTTCAAGTATCACATCAAATATATATATATTTTGAGACGAAGGTAGCATGATACCGCTTCATTCAATTAGAAAATGAACTAGGCTACAAAATGAGGCAGCCAGGCCTCGAGAGCGAACTGGAAAAAAAAAAAAAAAAAAAAAAAAAATCGAACCCAACAAGAAAGGCTAACTACAACAGAGTCGAACCCAACTCTCCCTGAGTGAGCGTATCTCGCACGCTAGGTGCCCCAACGGGTGCTTAGAATGTTCAAAAATACGTCTATTCCGTTCCAGCCAGATAGCCTACCACACGGTGGCAATCGTCCCTACCTCCCAACCCTCTATTACTCCTTCTTTAAGTTTTCTCTCATCCCATAGCTGCCAAACAGACGAACAAGAGAGTACCGATCGTTTATTTGGCAGTAGTCCTTCTAATAGGGCTTTGATGCTAGGACAACTCATGAAGAGATAGTCTACTGTTTCCATCGCATGAGAACAGAAGACACAGCTTTCCTCGCCCCTCCATCCCCTTTTCAGGAGGTTGTCCACTATAAGAACCCTACCCTCCAGGACCAACTAGACAGAAGTCTTGACTTTCAGGAGGGATCTAATCTTCCACATTTGAATAAAGCTCTTATCTCTTACTCCACTGTCGCTCTTATCTCTTACTCCACTGTCCTGTAAAAAGTTATAAAGTGATTTGACTGAGAACTTCTGGGAATGCGCCCAACGCCACTTGGCTTCATCCTCTCTGTTACTCAGGGTAACCTCAGCGATCGAGTCATTTAGTTCTTGTATGAGTACACTATCATTAGAGGAATTGGGGCTAAAACTCGATAAGATCTTACTCCATTTCCATCCAGTCCTTCCCCAACTTTCTTTTACCCTAATATTCTTGCTCCCAACTTTTTCGTAAATGCGAGGATATTGTGTACATAGAGTGGCATGGTCGTTCCATATGTCCTTCTAAAAACTTACTTTTTGCCCGTTCCCAAGTGAGTAAGCTGCTCCACAGTTAAAAATATCCTTGGTTACTAAAACACTTTTCCACCATTGTGAGTGAGGTCTGAACGATGCTCCTTCCTTAAGCGGTTTCCTCCTCTCATTATAGACTCCTTTAATTAGAGAGCCCCGCTGATGGTTCGATGAATTGAGGAACCTCCACCACCATTTACAGAGTAGGGCTAAGTTCATATTTTCGAGATCCTTTACCCCTAACCCTCCCTCTTTTTTGCTCCTATAAATCACTTTCCACTGTATAAGGCAATGTCCCCCCGCCTCGCTTACCCTTCCTCGCTAGAAAAAAGCCCTCCGTAATGCTTCTAGGCATCGTATAACCCATTTGGATGCCTTAAAAATCGAGAGGTAATACAGTGGCAAGTTAGAGAGCACTGAATTGACGAGGACCAACCTACCTCCCTGGGAAAGGAGTTTAGCCTGCCACCCTTCGATTCGCTTCTTCACTTTATTAATCATTGGCCACCAATCATCTTTTCGTAATCGGCCGTCCGAGAGTGGGAGCCCCAGATATCGAATCGGGAAGGTTCCCCTCTTACATCCCAACATCCTTGCAAATCTCCAACCCAATTGTTCTTTCCTTCCTAGATAGAAGAGTTCCGACTTATTTCGATTGATCTTCAAACCCGACGCCTACTCGAACACTTGCCAAACAAACAGCAGATTTCCAATCTGCCTTTTCTAAGCTTCGCAGAAAAAGATCGTATCATCAGCATATTGAATAATCGCTACCTTGGATTTTTCCGATGGACCAACTCTTTTTATCAATCCATTACTTACAGCTTTTTCCATCATTCTTGTTAGACCTTCCACTACCATTAGGAAGAGATAGGGGAAGAGCGGATTCCCCAGCTGCAGACCCCTTTTAGTTTTTATCCATTTAGTAGGTACTCTGTTAACTAGCACAACTACTTTGGCATTAGAGATACATTGTTCAATCCAGCCACACCACTTGCTGTTCGCTCCGAGCGAAGACATAACTTTTATTAGGAAAAATCCCACCTCACTTTGTTGAATGCCTTCTCAAAATCAGTTTTGACTCCTACACTTTCCACCCCTGGTATTGAGCACCAACTAACAATTTCGTTTGCAGTAGTAAATGAGTCCAGAATGAACCTGCCTTTAAGAAAAGCTGACTGCGTGGGGGAGATGATATCTTTCATATAGCTTTCTAATCTGTTAGCGAGAACCTTAGAGATAATTTTTTGAACACTATTAATGAGACTGATCGGTTTGTAGTTACTTGCCATTTTTGCCCCTTCTTTCTTAGGGATGAGACAAATGTATGAATAGTCTAGCGGCCCGGAATTTAGAGTTCCGTTGAAATGGTTTTGGAAAATGTTTTGGAGGTCATTTTTGACCACCTCTCAAAATCTCTGGAAGAACCTTAGATTGAAGCCATCCAGTCTCGGAGCCTTGTTGTCCCCTAACTAGAAGGTAGCCTTCTCTATCTCACCAAAAGTGAAGGATGCAGTAAGCAGGTCGTCACTTAACAAGTGTGTAGTCCTAAAAAGACCACTCCAATCCTCTCTCAGCGAACCATCAGTGTAGTCCAGGTCAAAACCTTCTTTGAACTTATCATAGAAATAGTCTCTTTTGTCAGCTTTCCTGTAGACGTTCTTACCTTCGTCAACAACCATATTAATGGTATTTTCGCGCCTCCTACCATTAGACATTGCATGAAAGAATTTTGTGTTGATATCTCCTTTAACCATTTATGCTTTGCTTGGGTTTTCCAGAGCGTCTCCTCATTTGCTACGATCTCCATAAGTTGCTTCTTTAGTTGTTTTCAATTCTCTAGCTGCTGCATCGATAAACATTGGCTTTCCTCTAATTGATTCAGTAATTGTACTCCTTCAGAAAAGGCTTTCTTGGTTTTAGAAATACTATAAAAGCTCGTGGAGCGCCATTCTTTAGTTCTTTTGCAGCAGTGTCTTAGCTTAGCCACGAAGGTAAGGATGCTAGTACCCTTATTCGGACCGCTGTCCACCAGATTGGGATGAGGTTGCAAAACTCTTCTTGTGCGAACCAAACCTCTTCAAATCTGAACACAGGTCGGACCACTTTATCTCTGGTGGAGAGCAGAATTGGCGTATGGTCGGACGTTATTCTTGGTACCGCCACCACTTTGGTCAGGAGAAAAGATTGGTCTTATTAAGTGGAAATTAAGAAGCGATCAAGCTTGGCAAGGGTAGGGCACTTTTGCATATTAGACCACGTGAAGTTTTGATTACACATTGGCAGATCAATCATCTTCAGATTACTTATAAGATCAGAGAACAAACTCATTAATCGGCTGCTCCAATTTCTACCCTTTCTCTTTTGTAAGCTCTTTGTCAGATTGAAGTCTCCACACATCACCCAAAGTCCTCCAGAAACCTCTTTAAGTGCGGCCAATTCGTCACAAAATTCCTCCTTACCATCCCACGTAGGTGAATCGGAGACGTTCGTAACATAGAAACACAAACCACTGGCTAAATGCTTAAGTCTCAGAGTAAGGGAGAATTTGCGCACCCGGACCTCACTACAGGAAAAAACTTTGGAGTTCCAACAAGTGATAATACCGCCCGATGCACCTTTCGATTTGATGAAATGACATTTATCAAAAAAGGTACCAACAAACGAACTAAGAAAAGAACAAGAGACTGCTTCCACTTTGGATTCTTGGAAACATAAAACAAACATCCTAAACTTAGACACTACCACTTTCACCCGACTCATTTTACTTGGGTCGTTTAGACATCTGACATTCCAACTACAAATTTGAAACATAACTGAAAGAAGAACAAACACCTAGGACACAACGAGACCACGCCCCCCCCCCCCCATACCCCCGAGGGAGAAGCACCGAGAAACTCCTTGAAGCTGTGCACCTCGTCTTCATTTAGTATAATACCACACTTCATGGCTTTTTCCTTGATCAAGTTGTGCAACGTGAAATAGGTAGTGGTGTGCGAGGCCTTTTTGTTTGACCCACAAGAGATCTTGCTTTTTTTTGTCAATGCTGCCACAGTTACTGCCTCCCTTAGTTGTGCCTTTCGAGCTGTTGCTCAATCCAAAGGGCACACGCTGTAGCTTTTATTCAATCGCGCGCTCTTTCTAGGAGTGGAAGAAACGTAGCACCTTATCGGATTCTCCAGCACTAAACCCGAAACTACCTCGACTCTAGAAGGATGATCGACTCCCGGCAACAAACTACCCTGAGACATGCTTCGTAAAGCTTCGAAGTCTCTCTCGAGCGAAGAGGCGGCGAAGTTTCTATCAGCATCCTTATCCGTCATCGCGCAGTCCCGACTAAACTCAGAGAAAAACTCCAACTTGTCAACTGGGCTCGACCCAAAAAAAGAAAAGTTAACCCTAGTATCAAAACTGGATTGGGCCCGACCCACAAAAGAAAACTCCTTGGATAGAAAGGTTCGGGGTTAAAGGCCCAAAGGGGTTCAAACCCGCCACAGCTGAAATTCCACAATTTAACACTCCCTGAGCCTGAAGAACACGAGTAGAAACAGGCTAATCCAGTGCTCCAAAAGTACTACTATATAGGCCCAAGTGCTAGAAAGCCCAGTTATCGCCGAGTCGAGCAAAGGCCCAGCTCCCTGAGCCAAGAGAATTGGAAATAACACAACGGGGGCAGTCTCCTCCGGACTCTCTCGCATTCCGAGGTTTCGGAGGCTTCTTTCCTTCTTGTCGCAAGATCATCACCCACGAGGCTGGTCGCCCTTCTCGAGGCTTACCAACTTCCGCCTCTGCAATCTCATCGAATAGGTCACCTCGCTCCTTAGCATCGATCAACTCCCCCACCTCCTCACTCCCTTTAACCACCAGGTCTATCCTTGAACATCTTTTATCTCTCTTCCTCTTTTGTCCCAGATCCAGATCCTCGTTTGAAAATTTACCAGAAATAACATGAGTGTTGCTTCCGAGGTCATGTATCGATGCTGCTCCAGTCCAGCAATCTTTCTTGGTTGGTGCCTTTTCTGAACCTTCGGACCTCCCGAACGAAGCTGCATTATGGACCAGTGGTCCGATGGGTGTTGCCCTTTCCTCACCGGCATCCGCTCTTACCGGAACACCGTCGGAGCAAAGGGAGAAACTCGGAATCCCTTGGATCATAGATTCGATGTTTCGCCGTCTATCTCTGATCTCTGAAGAGTTCTAGGTGTCATTAGAGCCAGTAGTGTTTCCCTCAGTGGAGTCGTTAGCTGTTACATCTCCAGCTCGGTGGTTGACTCTCCTAGCAATCCTCCTACCAGGTCTGTTTGGTCGCCCTCTTCGTTCGAGTTGTTTCTAGCGAAGGGAGTGCCGCGATCATCCCCTCCAAATGGGGCGGAAATCTCCACCTGCATTACAATAGAGATGGTAATATCCCCCATAGTAATCGCCAAATTTTTCGGGATATTCGCAAGGTCATCAACTGCAATCTGACAGCGGAATCCGGTGAGATTGAGCATGTTGAGACAAAAGTCATCTCCCTTAAGATATCTCCCAAAGCTATTTACAACAGCTGCCACCCTAGACTCCGACCAACATTCAAATGGCAAGTCGACGGGCTTGATCCAAGCCTTGTAGGTGATCCGGGATCTACTAGCTCTGCTGTAGGGGTTCCAGACGTAACATCTGAGCTGGCAATGTTGAAATCTGATCACCTCTCTTCTAACAGGGGTCTCCGATCGCACCCATTGCGGTAGGAAGATCACGTAGTCCCTCTCGCGGAAACGGGCTACATAAAAATCATTGGAGAACCCACTGAATCTATTGGCGAGGTCATTGGCAATCATTTCTTGTGGGCAGTGACCCAGATTATTTGGCCCAATAACATCAGCTAAAATCGCGTTCCGACAAATTTGTTGGCAAGAAAAGAACCCTTCCGTCAGTGGATCAAAGACCTTCGTTGAGGATGGGCGAAACCATAAAGCCCTTTGCATCTTCGCTCGATTTCCAGAACCACGGAGGCGACAGAAACATGCCGAATGCCCAACACTAAAGCACAAGATGCACCGCTGGGGGTCTCTGCACTCGTAATTTATGATCCTTGGCAAGGCATCTAAAGCACCTACCCTTAAAGGTAAGGTAACCCTGGTGAAAAAGTCTGGAAGAAACAGGCTTCAGCCTTTGTGAAGAAAACATTTGAAAGGGCTGAGAAGGATGACTAAGAAGGGCTTCTTTATATATATATATATATATATATATATAATATAAAATCAATTCGGATTCAGGCCGGGTTCGGACAAAATCCATATCCGAGTCCAAATCCATTGGGTTTTCATTTTTTATTTATGTATCCAAAACTAATCCATTTAGAATCGAATAAATCCACCCCGTTCGGGTTCAAGTTCGGATAAAATTTTGGAAATCCGTACCCATTGACATCTCTACTTTATCCTAACGATAGAAAATAAAGTATATTTGCAAACATACATGTTGTAAACTTGTTTTCTGCATAGGGATGCTCTTATTACCAAATTCTGTTTACAATAGCTTGCTTTATTCACAGTCTATTGTGGTTAAAATCTAACTGCATGATCAAAATCACCTTTGTGATCCTGTATTATCCTTAAGACATCAGTTGTGGAATTGTTAATGCCCTTTCTCCATATAAACCCTGCAATTATTGAGTGTATTTTTGTTTATTATCCTTCCATCTGTTAAACCAACCAAAGCATTCTTTTTTTTTTTTGAGACAAAGGTAGCATGCTACCCGCTTCATTCATAGCGAAATTGAATTAGACAACAAGAGTGAGACAACGTGGTGTCTCTCGAAAAGAAAAAAAAAAAAAACCATCATCCCAAATCTTTCCACAACGAGACCAGTCTTCTGGCCCGGCACTAAGGGGGTCGAAATTTGAGTGCTCGAAGATCGCTTTATTACGGATAGCCCAGAGCACCCACCACGACGCCGACAGGTAGGTCACCTGAAGGTTCTTCCATTGACATCCACTTCTCCCATACGCTCCTAACATCAGCGCCAAAGTCCCTCAGCCAAACTCTCCCAACGCCCATCCCTAACGCAAACCGCGAGTAGACATATTTTGAGAAAAAGTGGCCTACCGTCTCTTCCTCGCTACCGCAAAGCACGCAACAAGTGTTTCCCACCCAACCCCTCTTAACCAGGTTGTCGGTTGTTAACAATCATCTTTTGAGGATCAACCAAACGAGAATCTGTACTTTGGGAGGCATTCGGAGGCTCCACAAAGATTTGGCGTATAGGTCCCTAATACCCCCGTCACTAAGAGTCAAGTAGGTAGACTTTACGGAGAAAACTCCTTTACCATTCCAATGCCAAATCATTCCGTCGTTATCGGTCCCCGACGTGACACCCGAGAGAAACTCCTTAAGTCGTCGCACGCAACCATTTCGTCGCTGCTTCCCCGTAGCAACTCCTCTCAGAATTTTCCTCCATCTCCATCCGTTACGCACGAAGCAGTCGCAGATATTTAGCGATTTCCTCTCCACTTCGGAATACACCTTGGGGAAGAGGGACTACAGGGCCACCTCTTCGCACCATCTATCAGACCAAAATTTGATCATTCTACCATTTCCAAGATAGTACGACACCCCTCATTTGAAAAACTCTTTGAGTTTGACGACGTCCCTCCACCATTGTGAGTTCGGCCTGAACGCGCTCCCTTCCCACAATGGTTTTCTGCTTGAATAATATAGCGTTGTAATAAGTTTATTCAATTGAAGCTCCGGCGTCGTGAGAAGTCTCCACCATCATTTGATAAGGAGGGCATTGTTCATCAAGCTTAGGTCTAGAACACCTAAACCCCCTTCCTTCTTACTTCTGCAAACGTTCTTCCAAGCTACAAGCCTCCCCTTTCCGCTAAGGTGCAGGTCACCAAACCAAAAAAAGTCTCTTCTTACGGCCTCCATTCTCTTTGTGACCCAGTTTGGCGTTTTGAAAATAGAGAGGAGGTAAAAGTGGTATGTTGGTAAGTACCGCGTTAACCAACGTAAGTCTTCCTCCTCTTGACAGGAGTTTGGCTTGCCACCCATCAATTCTTTTAATTAATCTATTGGTAACGCCTTCCTAATCCTTTTTTCTCAGCTTCTTGTTAGACAACGGTAGCCCAAGATACTTCATCGGGAATACTCCGACCTTACAATCTAGAATGTTTGCCAATCTTACTACCTTATTCTCATACTTGCCGGTGTAGAGCAATTTCGATTTCTCCTTATTGATTTTAAGACTAGAAGCCCACTCAAAAAACTGCCACATGAATTTTAGGTTCCTCAAAAACTTCTTCCGTGCTTCACAAAAAAAGAGGGTATCATCCGCATATTGAATTAGCGAAAACCGACACTCGTCAGACGGCCCTACACCCCTAATGAGGTTGTTTTTGACTCTTCATCCGTCATCTGTACTAGGCTCTCGGCCACCATCGGGAACAAATAGTAGGATAAGGGGTCCCCCTGCCTCACACACACTCTTACTTTTGATCCAATTTGTCGATTCCCCATTGACGAGCACCGCCATTTTGGCGTTTTCAACACACTGTTGTATCCACCCATACTATCTATCGCTAAAACCCCCCCCACTCCATAATGCTGCGACGGAAGGCCCAGTTAAGTATATCGTACGCCTTCTCAAAATCCACTTTCACACCAACCCCTTCATACTTCGTCCTACATCCCCAGCCAAAAAATTCGTAGGCCGTTACGAAAGCATATGAAATATTCCTCTCTTTAAGAAAAGCGGATTGAGACTGAGAAATCAGGGTGATTAGTACCGACGCTAATCTGTTTGCCAACACCTTGGAAATAATCTTTTTGACCCCGTTCATCAGACTTATCTGCCGAAAGTCAGTAGCCTTCGACGGTCCTTCCTTTTGGGGGATCAGGCAAACAAAAGAGTAGTCAATAGGGCCTGTAAAAATTCCCCCCTCGTGCAGATCCTGAAAAAGTTTTACAAAGTCATTTTTCAAAGTATCCTAGAAAGTTTGGTAGAAAATGAGAGGGAATCCGTCAGGCCCCGGTGCTTTATTCCTTCCTAATTGAAAGGTTGCTGCCCTAATATCTTCCAAACAGAAGGGAGCAGTAGGTTTCTCGAGATTTGAGTCAGAGACACGTCGCGTGCGAAAAAGATCACTCCAATCTCCACGGTGTGTTGGTCCAGTATCCCTAGGAGAGAAGAGTTCCTTAAACTCTCAAAAGAAATAATCATTTTTCTCCTCCACCGAGCGGTAAGTTCTCCCGTTATCTTCGACCGTACCAATCTCATTTGAGTGCCTCCTACCGTTCGCAAAGGCGGGGAAGAATTTGGTGTTGCTATCTCCCTCTTTCAACCATCTGAGCTTCGCTCGCGACTTCCAGAGGGATTCCTCGTCCTCCTGCACCTTGCAAAGCTTACTTTTCAGCTCCTCCCTTTTGTCAAATTGATCTGGAGCAAGCTCGTGGCATTCCTCCAGTTTATCGATATATTGTATGTCAAACATAAACCTCCTCTTCGCCTCCGTAATACTATAGAAATGTGTGGTACACCAGCTTTTAATCCTGTTCCGGCAGTGTCTTAATTTAGTTGTAAAGGCAAGAATCCCCGAGTTGTTTGAGTTATGAGCTTCCACCTTTTTCCACCAAATAGGGACGCTAGTCCGGAAGTCCTTGTAGTTTAGCCACACCTCCTCGAATCTAAAAAGCTTACCATGCTTTTCCTTATTCCGCGAGTGGTCAACAGGATAAGGCAATGGTCCGACGTAATTCTTGGAAAGGCCTCGACTTCACAGAGTGGGAAGGTCGTGTCCCAATCTGTCGACATGAGAAAGCGATCAAGCCTCGCAAGAGAAGGTTTACGCTGCATACTCGACCAGGTGAACCGGATGTTCTTCATAAGCAGATCGATGAGCACTAGGTCGTAGATAAGCTCGTTAAACATACGGGTTGCTCTATTGCTCCACCTTTTGCCTACATGTTCATCCTGAGATCTAGTAAAGTTAAAATCTCCACACACCACCCAATTACCCCCGCAGCAACTTTTCAACTGAGCAAGTTCAGAGCAGAAATCATCTTTTCCTTCCCACTTGGGAGGGTCGTACACGTTCGTAATGAAGAAGGACACCCCGCTGGGACGATGGCAAAGATGAGTAGTTAGGGAAAAATTACGCACAAAAACATTAGTGCAGTCGAAAACGGTGGAACTCCAGCAGGTTATCAGTCCCCCAGAGGCCCCGTTAGCCTTAATGAGCATACATTTGTCGAGATAGGAACCACCAAAGCTTCAAAGAAAGGACCAAGAAACATGCTGAACTTTAGTATCTTGAAGACAAACAACGACGTTATGTAATTTAGAGACAACAAGACGAACAAGGTTTCGTTTTGAGGAATTGTTAAGCTCTCTAACATTTCAACAGCAGACCCTAAACATCAGAAACCACGACATACCAAACACCATCGCCTCGATAGCCACACTGCGGGCCACAACCCAGTGACAAAAAAAACCCGAAGAGCCCCGACCGACAGCCTTCACAACACTGACCCCAAAAACACCACCACGACCCCATACCCAACAAAACCCCCCAAAAAGGTCCCCAGCACAATCCATCCTAAACCAAGTGAGCGACGAATTCCCTAAGGGAGTTCGCCTCACCCTTGTCGAGTCTCACCCCGCACTTCTTGCTACGGTCCTGAATCTTCTTTACCTTGAGCTTAGCGCGACGTCCCCACGACGGCGTGCCCTCGTCCTCCTGGAGTTGGATGTACCAGAGTTGCGCGACGTCCTCCAAATTGTACGAGGCCATCCACACGCGCTCCTCCGCCATGGTGCGCTGTTGGCGAAAATAGGATGCGCACTTGTTGATGAAGAGCATCGGATCGGTCTTGCCGTCGTAGCGGGGAAATTCCAATTTGTGGAATTTTGGGGGGCGATCAAGATCGCGCGGCCCCTCCGGGCGGCCGCCGGCGCCGTTGTCCGACGACGAGGCCGACTTCTCCTTCATAGCCGCCATGTCGGCCTTCATGGTTGTCATCTCCGTGGTGATGGATTTCAACATCTCTATCACATCGGCGACGGTGGGATCGCCCATGGCTGTTGGCTGCGGGGCGGCAGTGGCGGAGGGCTGCGGCGGTGGTGGAGGGCTAGGGTGGTGGGCGGCGGCTTGGGTGGAGCGGGTGGGCTCTGATACCAGGTTGTCAAGGGCGTCGAATCCCCGACTGGCTGGGCCGCGGCTACGTAGCTCGTAGCCGCCGGCCGTCTTCTTCGGTGAGGTTATTCCCCTCAACCGCAGGCTTAACAGAGAGAGAGAGAGATTAGGGATATAATTCCTACCTTTTTTCTTATTGTCCCGCGATCACAAGCATATATGGCCACTGGCCCAACCTAAATGGAGAAGGCTCTCCTTGATTCTAGGAATTTCCAAAACAACTTACCTAATCTAAGGAATTTCCAAACAACTTAACAACTTACCTAATCTAAGGAATTTCCAAACAACTTACCTAATCTAAGTTTCTATCTTTAGCCACTAGAGGCTAACCCATGCAGCGCCTGCCCAACGTGCTCAGCGCGCTCAGCCGGTCCGCGCCTGGCATATGTGCGTCCGCACATGACAGATCCATGCCGTGAATCGCGTCCTGTGTGGGCGAGCATTCCAGTATTGTCCCCAAGGGAAACATCTGAGCCAAATGTGCTTGAGGGTGATGATCTGCCGCCTGATGAGTGTCTCGGTGGCGACCCATCCCGAGAGAAGGATCATGAAGTCCCTCTCCCTGTACCTCGCCAGAAAGAAATTATGAGAGTAACCACCAAACCTTCTAACTAGTGCATTCGCGGTCGTCTGTTGCGGTGCAAGTCCTAGGTTCATGGGTTGCATCACATCCACCTGCATAGCATTTCGCCTCAACTCTACTCTCTTGAAATACTCTTCCGTATAAGGCACAAAGGCCTTTAACCTTAGGCTCCTCCCGTGATGACGGCCGACACGGTTCTAGTTCATACTTCCAGATACCCTATCACCGCTTCCTTCAATATTCTTACACTGTAGTGCCTGTGCCCTGTGCCCTGTGCGCATAGTTAGTTAATTCGCGTATTATTCGTGAATTATTCGCGAATTATTGAGAATCCGAATTAAACGGACCGTTTCCGAATTTTTTCAAAAATTCGGATTAATTCGGAAAAAAAATTCCAAAAATTATTATTCGCGAATAATTCGCGAACTGCGAATTTTTCCCCCAAAAAATCGTTACTTTTTTTTTTTGAATTTAAAAAATTAAACCCAAACACTACCCTTTTTTTTTTTGAATTTCAAAAATTAAACCCAAACACTACCCAATCCTCTTTAACCAAGAGTCCAAGAATCATGGTGCACACTACCCAATCCTCTTTAACCAAGAGTTCAAGACTCATTGATGGTGCACACTGCATTAACCGGTCCAAGTCCAATAATGCTTTACAGCATACAACACTTCACTTTTCAAGAAAAAAAAAAAAAATAAATTTCTTCACTGTTCACACTTCACAGTTCACAGCATATGCCTATTTATAATAAAAAATTTGACGTTTTTTCAACCTTCAAACTTTAAACCTGAAATCTTGTTAGCCTATCTATTTTATTTTATATCTATTTATTTTTATATTTTTAAAAATTATAATGCTCATAGTATAAATCTAGAAAAAAATAATAATTTAATAGCCGAATTTTTTATCCCGAATTTTTAATTGGGAAACGTATAATTTCCGTATAAATCACGTATCCGAATAATTGTCGAGTCCATTTTTTTACCGAATTTTTCAACGAATTTAAAAATCATGATACGAATTTTATTCGTATTATATCCGAACCGATTTTTTGCCGAATCCGAATTAACTAACTATGCCTGTGCGTCTGCAAGCCATGCACCCTTAACCGGATCTCTACAATTGACCACGCGGTGACCGATTGCTAGACATTTGAAACACCTCTCGCCCACCACGATTGCGATAGCCACCCCCCCCTCGGCGAGCTAGCAATCTTCTTGTGAATAGAGGTGTGTGAGCCAGTTTGATTCTTTGAAGGTCTAAGAAGAACCTCTTTATAAGTACCATCCCCAGGGCAGTGGCCGTGATTACTCCTCGTAGGTGATAGCCCCATCTGCCCAGCCATTACTGCTGTGCCCTTCACCTTTCCTCCTTCGTGCTTCGCAATAGCTGCACCCTCATCAAAACAACTGGAGCAAGAACCAAAAGAAGAGGACACCTCACTACGAAAGACCTTCGCTTCAGTTAAGTCTCCACCAACCTCGTCTGCCCACGCCACTCTCTTTATCACCTTTTTGAGCTTCCTTTCCTTGCCAAGAATAACTCCATCACCTACCAGCTTGGCTCCAGAGTTAATGTTGTTGCCCAACTTTCCTTCTGATTTGCCTTTTTCTTTATCTAATCTTTGCTTCTCGAAGTTGAATATTCGCTGCACATGCTGGGAGCTCATCAGTGGAGTATTCAACCTCTGTGACATGTTGGGATCCAAAATGTGATCCAAAAAGGGATCCAAAATAATTGTTACCAAAGCATTCTTTAAAGTAAGTTTTGATGGCCACACATGTAAATAGCAATTTTAGTAGTGTGTTTATGAAGTATGAAGTTCTCTCAGGTATTGATTAATTTAAGATGGTTTCTTCTCTCCATCTCTCTTTTTCATTGTTCTGCATCATAGATGAGTGTCTCGATTGTCTACTCATTGTTTTGGTGCATGTTGTCTAACAACTTAAAGCTTTTTTTCTTCCCTTTGAAAGTTGGTTATCTAAGGAGTTTTTAAACTCGAGCATTGGTATTAGGCATGCAAGCTACAGGGTTATACTCCATTCAAAAGTTACTAAGCAGAAAAAGAATTTGTGGTTCTTTGGCTGAAATCTCTCTTGAAATTCAGCTTTTGTTTCTACCGATAAAAATATTGTTATTTCTGATGAATATTTATTCTGCATTTTGTGTTAATCTATTGATAAAAATAATGATACTAAACTTCTGATGCATTTTTTGTGCTGTGGAGGGTTTGGTTAGTTTTGCAGAGAATAATATCTATACATGTATTTTTTGAGCTGCATAGATATTATTCTTATTGGTGGTGAGCTTCTGTAGATTTAAATGTATTTGTGGCATTTTCTTTTCCTTTTGTCTTTTGATGTATTATTGTAATGGCACGTTTTGGGGGCTTTTGTTCCTACTAATTGCTCTGAATATTGACATCTAATTCCTCCTCTCGTAGGTTAATGAGCGTTATATAATGAAATTGAGGAGGCGATTACAATATGAGGAAAGAAGAAGTGCCAGTCAACGAAGGGTAAAACGACATATGCTCTTGTTTAATTATTCTAATGTAGTCATTTGTTTGCCAACATTTTCTCCGTTTTTTCGGATATTGATACTAAATCATGATTACAGATATTAGGATCTCTTATCTATCAAAACATGTACTCTTTTACTTTGTTGTTTTATACACCTCAACATGCAATTTGGCTAGGTTTAATATGTAGTATTCTATGTGCAGCTTCTTTCTGATGCTGAGACGGTACGTTGGCTAAATTATGCGGTCAAAAATGTCTGGCCAATTTGCATGGAGCAGCTTGCGTCACAACAATTTCTGTTGCCTATCATACCTTGGTTCTTGGACAAGTTTAAACCTTGGACTGCTGTATGACCTTTTCCGCCCGAACTCTCTTTGCATCTTTATTTATGTATGATGTATACAGTTATAGATTTTCTTGCCATTTGACACCTTTATGGTCGGCACGTCCAGCACACGCCAACCATGTTGACCAACATGCCAATCCTTACTATATAGATATATTCCTGAAGTTAGTTATGGGCCTCTCATATGTAAAGTCTGAACATCTGAAAGTGAACACTTTCTGCTGCTTGTACATATTCATTTGTTACTTTTCAACCATGTTGAGTTCTTAAAGCAATGTATCTTTTTTAAGGTGATTCACCGTGTACTCATTAGTTGTCATTCTGGGGCCTTATCTCTGATCAAAGTCTATATGTTTCTGCTTCAGATAATTTTTTTTATACATTCTGATTCCTATGTTATTGTCCGTAATGATGTAAGGGTATACATTTTATTATGTTTGCAGCGTAAAGCAGTTATGCAGCACCTTTACCTGGGTAGAAATCCACCTACGTTCACGGGTATAAGGGTTATTGGTGAATCAGCTGATGATGACCATTTGGTATGTATGATAAATATTGAACGGATTATTATGTGAGCTTCATATGTGTTATTGAGGAAAGTTACTATTAATGTAGGCAGAAAGACAGAAAACCCTCTGAAAACTATTGTGATTTACATTTGTCCCCTTGATTTATTCGAAATTGCTTCAAGGAGTTAGAACTTTAGAGAGTAAAATAATGTCTTACTATCTTTTTCCTCACCTCTTACACACCCCTTCCCCACCCAAAAAACCAAAACACCCCCCAAATAAATTCTACCAAAAAAAAAATCCCAGAATGATAAAGAAAATACCTCCTGTGCTAATAATTAGCTCCTTCACTGCTACCTTCTTCACTACAGTACTACCACTGCCTCCTCGTTGTTGCCAGCTAATTACTCCACTCCTTTTTAGGAGTCTGCAGTCAAATAATTTATGCTATTTTCTTATAATCTCCAAAAGATTCTTGATGGAAGACTGATGGAATGGGGCAAATTAATTATGCCTTGAGAATTGAGGGGTTAATATAGATTCTGATATTATGGTGGCAAAGTGCTAATCATGATGCTCTTAGGTTTCTGAATTTTATCCACGACCATATTTTTTAGCTGTCGGATATATTATGATGCAGGTTCTCGAGTTGGGAATCAATTTCGCATCAGCAGAAGATATGAGTGCTATTCTTGCAGTGCAGCTACATCAAATGATAGGGTTTGGCATGACAACAAAGTTGCATATTACTAGCATGCATGTTGAAGGAAAGGTAAAAGGAAAAAAAAAATGGAGTTATCAGCTTTGGCATTTAGATATCTAAGCAAGAAGCTACTACATAACCTTCAGGGTGCGTTTGGTTTGGGTTATTACATTCAACTACATTGATTATTACTAACTGAGATGAACAAACTGATATTTCTATTTGTTCATGCAAGTCATCAAATTTATGAGATTTACATTTGAAATTCCTTCATGTTCTACAGAATTTGATGCACTGACTCTTACCAAATGAGTACCTCATAAGAGGGAAACAATTTGTTAGAACTCATCTCTGAACTTGTATTTATAATTAATTTTTTTGGCAGTTCTATCCAATAAAAAATTCCATATCAAGTATACTATGGTAATCTTCTTTTTAGTTTTGTTATGTCTTCCGTGTACTTGTATCGCATTCTTTGTTATTGGATGTTCTTTCCAGCTTTTTTTTGTTATCAGATTACATGTACTGTCACAATACCTTGATGAATATTTTTTCCTATTTTTGGAAATCAAAGTTTGCTGATGTGTGCTGGTTCCTCACTAACTTTTAGGGCGAGCATGTGTTAATTTGGTATGAGGGTGTGTATAACCTAGGTCACATGTTCATAGCCTACCGGCATGGGATAAGGTGCAGTGAGTCATTTGATAATTTCTATTGTTTCTGGAAAATAATTTATGTTGTCCTTTTGTGAGAGAGAAAAATATCAAGTATAAGCTGAAACAAGAATTGCGCCTCTCTTATGCTAGAACTTTGAAGTTAAATTTTTAATGTAGAAAGGAGTAAAATAATTTTGGAAGGGTACTATATTTTGTATCTTTTAATTTATTCTTGTAGGTTCTGGTTGGAGTGAAGTTTCTTCAGCATTGGCCATTTCTTGGGCGTCTCAGAGTATGCTTTGTTGAGCCTCCTTATTTTCAGATGGCGATAAAGCCGATCTTCAGTTATGGCCTTGATGTTTCAGAACTACCAGGGATTTCAGGGTGGCTAGTAAGTTTTTCTTTCCGTTTATCGACGTTGGATATCCTTTTCTACAACCTTCGATGCCTTCTCCATTACTTTTCCCTGCTTAGTGCCTTCATCTTCTTGTTTATGCAGGATAAGTTGTTGGATATTGCATTTGGGCAGACATTGGTCGAGGTTTGTTCACTTATATTCATTCTTATTCTGTTAGAATATTGGATGTTTACTGCCAATCGAGCTCCTGGATTTGGAAAGTAGAGTAATATCACTTGTAATGGTCCCTTCTTTTCAAAATATGGAGGACATAAATTGTTTTTTCATGTTATGAGGAACATCATGACATAGAACTCTTTTGATTCAGAACTGTACTTAGAGAAAATTAAATTTCAACAGAATAAACGAACAAGATGCTGGTACTTGTTATTTTTAATTTGGAGAGTAAATAAACATTTCTTTTCAGTGTAAAATGTCATCCCTTTCTAGATCAATTTCTGCAAGGGGGTAAAGACATATATGATATATTTCTTTCCTTCAGAAATGTCCTTCTCTTGACATTCAATTAATAATTTTTTCACTCTGAAATTACTGATCTATTTTTATCTTTCTTCTAGCCTAATATGCTTGTTATTGATGTGGAAAAGTTTGCCTCGGCGCCCTCAGGTGAGACAAACTTTTGTTACTATGACTTCCCTCTTTGCTTTTGAAGATCTATTTTCGTTCTCTATTAGAAAATATCCTAGTGTTATTAATCAGGGTAATTTATTTCTTGAATCTTTTTTTCTAGTGCAATCATTACAATTTTACTTGCGACATCGAATTATGCTCACTTTGGAGTGAATCTCTTCTGAAATATCGCCAAACTATTCGTTAGCTATCTTTTATGCTCAAAAGTGCTTCCGTTATAGTAAATTTATGCATCTAAATTGTATTTTGACCAAATTACGACTCTCCATTTCAAGGCTTTTCATGCCTCGACACAGTACAATCTGTCGAATATCGTGCCAAAACTGTGCACGGTTCTCTGTGTGGATGACTAGGAAGCATCACGTCCGGCATGCCTTGACGAGGGTTAGGACAGGGTTTTCTTTACCAAAATACATTCAGTATGATGATGGTAATAAGAACTAGGCTACTATACTATTAATAGCACCAAGTCATTGGTGCTATTAAGTTTTCGACTCTTGGATGAAGGGATGTGTGGTTAGGATGATAGTGGGCCCCTAGGGTTTAGTGGGTGGTTGGGAAATAGTATGATTGAAGGAATGAAAATGATCAAAGGGGTAGATCTAATAGCGGAAAACTTGGAGGCACCAAGTGCTTGGTGCTATTGATAGCATAGTAGCCGAACTCCGGTAATAATTAGCTTAATTGGTATTAATTTTGTGGAAAAAGTAATTGTGTCATCAAATTTTTAATGATGATGATGAGATTGATCAGCATCAGAGGTTTTCATCAAATTCTTAAATAGAGCAGTAATATAAATGTTTGATGAGTCGATTGATGCTAAAATTACAAAGAAATAATATATCAAAAATCTTGATATTTCAACAAAATATCCTAGAAATTCATGAAGAGATAATATCACAAGTGAATCTGCTTGTTATTTGTTAAGAATTGTGCAGTGGAAGCGCAAAATGATTATTGGTTATTTTACTAAAAACTACATAATTCACCCAAAACATGTGGTGAAATAAGAAGAAACAAAAAAAAAAAAAAAAGGAAAAGAAAAATTGAAGAGATTTGCTAATTCAAGAATTATACAAACTTCTCTGCTTATACAAAGTGTAGCTATAACTCCGAACCTCTTTTTAAACCTCTCCTGCTCTTTCTTTTCCCTCTAAAATAATTACCTCAGGTGCACCACTCTTGTGTCACAAGCTTCTTGGCCTGATGCCTTGTGTAACAAAGCTCTTAATACAGGTTTAACATTCAATGAGAAACAAATCTAAATCCAAGTTACTTTTCTTCAGCAGGGCTCAAAACAATTAAATTTGAGCTTCTTTACTTTATGTCTTCTGCATGCCATAGAAAAGTTGTTTCTGGATTGGGGTTGCACATTTAAAATGGACAGCAGAGCACAAAGTAAGTACATTTAAAAAGGACAACCGAGCACGAAGTTAGCACATTTAAAATGGACATCCGAACACAAAGTTATGAGTGTTTGACTGAACCCTAGTCCGATTTGCATCAAGCAGGCCTCAATTGACTTTATTTCAACCAGACTTGAACTGGTTCAGCTTTTCTGTCTATTCTAATACTAGACTTTTCGCATCATTTCCTCTACTTTATGACTCCAACCTCTGTGCCTCCACCTTGAGCGACTATATCTGCATGAAGTATTGAAAGCTGAGCCATTTCTACTGCCGTTTTGGCTGTGCTTTTCAAAACATACAGGTTCTCTTGCTTGTTTGCCTTGCATACAACCTGATCTTGCCTTTGGACCTGCATCACTGTGATGTGCTTCAACGTGGGCTGTAGGGAGTGTTAGGGCTTGAAGTTCTGCTAAGAATAGAGATGAGCGCGACATAAAAATTAATTTAGAGCACCCTTCCATTATGTTTAGTAGACCTGATTCTGAAGGTAGGAGTTAGCTACTTGGCTTCACAAGACCAGAGGAATTTAAAGTTCTGAGATTGCATCTATTTCAAGAAGCTTTTCTGTCATTGCTCTTATTTATTTATTTGATGTCAAATATATAGTTATTCTAAAAGATGTCATGCCAAATTTTTCAGAAGGATGGTTTACAATTGATGAGAAGCCTTCAATTGCTTCTGTTAAAGTGGAGATTCTAGAAGGAGCTGACATGAAACCATCAGATTTAAATGGTATGGGCAGATCTGCTTGTCTTGATTGCATTCAGAACTGTTTTCTAGTTACTGATTATTGATTCTTCATTGCAGGTCTTGCTGATCCTTATGTGAAAGGCCATCTTGGCCAGTGTGCATTCCAGACGAAGATTCAGAAGAGAACATTAGCTCCAAAGTGGATGGAGGAATTCAACCTCCCCATCAGCTCTTGGGAACTGCCTAATGTACTTGCTCTCCAAGTTCGTGACAAAGATCCTATGTTTGATGACATCCTCGGGTGCGTTTCTTGGTGTCACCTGTAGAAATGGAATTTGTTCTTTCATTGTCAAATTCGGTTAAGTAAAGCCATTATACATTGCGATATGCTAGACAACCATTTGTATGGACTAATCTTATTTTAATATTTGTCTTAATGTTTCAGTGATTGTTCCATAGATATTAATGAATTAAGGGGTGGGCAAAGGCACGAGAAGTGGTTGCCTTTGAAGAACATTAAGATGGGAAGGATTCGGCTAGCAATAACTGTAATTGAAGATGAACTTGAGAAGGTATGCCGTGCTACTCCACATTCATAATATTCCAATAGTTTGGAACATCGATACCTACATTGAAATAGAACTTTCACAGGGGAAGAAGGATCTTAATGAAGATCAAGAAATCACCGAGATGACTGAAACATTGACACCTCCATCAAGTTCTATAGCCGAAGATGACGACAAGGATGAATGCTTGGAAGAATACAAAAAGGTTGCGGATGAGTATGAGCCTATCAATATAGAAGGACAAGAAAAGGTCGGAGCATGGGTACTTCGTCCCGGGAGCAATGTTTCACAAACATGGGAGTCCCGAAAAGGGCGAGCTCATCATCAAGAAATCCAAGTGAATAGAGAAGATAGTGTACTCGAGGAGAGCCCTTCACCATTGGCCACCCAGGATGATACGAAGGAGAAGGTCAATGGTGGAAAAAGATCTCATCAAAAAGGCCAATCGAATAAAGGGTTCGGAGGCTTTTTTGGTTCTGTGTTTCAACCGAGTCCCAGGAAGGAGAAACCGAGAGAGGGCGCCTGGGAGAAGCAGACATTGGTAAAACTTGAAGTGGATGAGGTCTGCATTAGCAGTACTAGTGAGAATATAGTAGAGAGCAAGTACATTCAGGTAAAGGATGAGGAAGAGGGAGAGAGCCCAGGCGAAAGGAATACGAATAGTAATGCGAAGAGCAGCAATTCCCGGAGTTTGAAGAGTGTGACTAGCAAGAAAGGCTCGAGGAAAGTTAAAGAAGAACAGTCATTGGGAAATGCCCAGAGGGATGATTCTCATGGATTGAACTTGTTAAATGATGCGCTGAAGGATCATCCTTTTGTTGTTGAGGGTTCCCCAATTGAAATCCGTTCTTCGGATAGTATCAAATCCAGTAGTAATGATGGTTATTAGATTGGTTTGGTGATGTGTTTGTCTTGGAATAGAGTTAGCAATGTAAATAACACAGATGTCTATATATGGATTTAAAAGCTGCATAGATAGAAGCTTGAAAAAGATATTTGAATTAAGAAAAGGAATAAATAAAGAAAAAACTATTGTTTATTGGAAAATTAGGGTTTGTACAGTTGGTGAGGAATGGCTTTCTGAGTGCCTGAAATTTCTTGTGATTGTTGTAACACATGTAAAATGTACCGAATGATACCTGTATAAATCTATAGATTGATTAGTGTGGCCTTTTGTGGCATTTGGAGATATCTTATATCTTGGCTTTGATTTCTTTACATTCCCTATTTTGTAAGTTATTCTTTATTTTCCATCTTTCACTTGTGTGCTAGAAATCTATAAGAATTAGTCAATTATGATTTCCAAGTATATTTTGTACATTGTAACATTTAGTCAACTAAACAGGACACAATTTGGACACGCCGACTCATCAACTATAAAAAATATTTAGACACTGATGCTGCTGAAACATTGCTAATAAATATTATAGTTTTTAAAAAAAAACATAGAGTAATAACATACTCATTGTTCCTTTCCTATAAAAAGTAATTGCTTTTGTTTAATAGATTTTTAGATAAAACTTGAGAAAAGTTATATTAATTTATAATGTAAAAGCATACCTTTAACTTAAAAATTAGCTATGTAACATAAAATTGTACAATAGTTACACCAACCATCACCTAGAGACACTATACAAGAAAATAGAAAAAGTAATGTCCAATTCTATGATATGTTTTAGTCATTGCCATATTCAATATGCCATTTAGTCATATATGTCTTGCTATGGCTTCATTCAGTGACTTTCTCTACAACAAAATTAGATTATAAGAATATATTTTTATAACACTTAATTTTGTGAAAGTGTCCTATTTCTATTTCATCTATATTCAAAATTAGATTATAGGGACATATTTTTGGGATACATTATAATAATATGTCGCTATACATCCTAGCGACTATACATATAGCGACACTAATAATAAGTATCGATATTTTTGTCAGCGACACTTTTTTTAAATTTTAAAAATATTTAAAAGTGTCGCTATAGTATAATTTTGTTGTAGTGTTTACGGTCGCTCACTGAAAGATCGAATTAAGATAAGCTTGAAGGCAAGTTTTCGTAGATTTTTATAGAATTTCGCATATTAAAAATGCAATTTACATATTTTTATTTTACATCGAATATGCATGATCATGAGGGATATGAAAAAGATTCGTGATATACACATGAAGAGTAAGATAATATAGAACATGCATTACACACAATCTGTGTAGAAAACGGCCGACAGGGAATCATATCATGTTTCCAAAATGGGCAGGAGCAAAATTTAAAAATTTTGTTAAAATTTTGTTCAAGATACAAGTAAATTTGGGAGAGAAGAACTTCAGTAATTTTGGTTGTGAAAAATTGGATTATCTAAATCAATAATCTAGAGCTATACTTGTTCAAGATAATGTCATTTTTTTAATTCGTTTTTCAGTGCAACTTCTTTTATTTTCGATTTCTCCTAGCTGAATTGTTCATCTTGTACTCCGACGTACTAAATACTAAAAATTCCTTTCAAAGTGTTCACTTAAGTGATTTTGATGAAATTGCAAATCACATTTAGTAAGACTTAGTTTTGGATTTCATATAGTGTGTTCTGTGTGGTGAGAAAGTGCGATAGAAAAATATTATTTTTGATTCCATAAGTTTGCATCAATTCAGTTAATGTATAATTTATTTAACTTTATGAATCCAACGAAAAAGAGGGGGACATCTTTAACATGTTATATGGTTGTTGCTTCAAATCCTAGAATTTCAGAGAATCAGAATTTAAACTTTCTGTCTGGATAGAAACCGGATCAGAGATGACCTAGATCGAGTTCCATGATCAAGGCCTAGAATGCCTAGGGTGGATCGGTCTCTGGGTTGACCCTCGAATGCGCTACGTTTTAAAAGATCAAGCGATTCGGTTGAGGAGGGATTGACTTAACCGGATTTTGACAAAATGATTTGAAGAAAGGTGGGAACAAATAGACTCGGTTAATCAAAGATTTAGCTGAATGAGCCAAATCGATTCTATTAAGAACCGGAAAGGTTGGGTTACAACTAAACTACTCCTATGAAAAACGGTAAAGAAAGCTGCAGTTGCAAGAAAGTAAGGCTATTCTAAAAAGCTATAAATTGTAGGAAAAGTAAGTATGGACTTATTTCAAGGGTGTAAGACTCTTATTAATTACAGGCTTCAAAATTATTATTTATACTAATCTCCTATTGGCCTGCGTTATTGGTCGGTTCGCCTAGTAGGGGAGTGTTGTAGCCACGAATGCATACGTTATGCCCTACGTTTTTGTAGCCATGCTTGCATAGGTTATGCCCCACGTCTCGACCGTTCCCGCCTTGTAATAACTGTGAAATTCAAACTCAAATTAATTTAAAGGTTAAGTTCGAATTTCGATCAGAGGGGTGTAGCTCGAAAAATGACTAACCTCGCGAAATGTGATCCGAATCAGGCGAAACAAAATCCCTTTCTGAATGATGGCGCCGAACGTCGTGGTGAAGTTCGTTTCTCGATCTAGCGCGTTAAAAGCACAATTTTAAAAGAAAAACAACAAATCTCAAAAATTGGGAATGAAATATTTATTCAAAAAGCGTGACATTTCATCTGCCAAATTGCATGATTTTTGAGGTGGAGTTACCCTATAGGTGAGTTTTGAGCAACAAATGGAGAACCGAAGGGGTTAAATTGTAATCTTTACAAAATGGGAGAAAAGAGCAACGCGTAAAGAGGCTATCATTCCATGTGAGAAATTTTAGAGTTTTTGCGAGCAAAAAGACTCATAAGAAAGTAGACTCAGAGAGCAATGCGAGTACCCAAGTTTCACAGAATTTTGGGACTTCTATGCAAAATGGCACAGCGTGGAAGATTGAGAGAGAAAAAGTGATCGGGGATACGTTTAGAAATGACGTGACATTTTATATAATTCTTTTTAAGTTCTGGAAAAATGAAAAATACAGTGTTAAAGTACACTTAAAGACGAACGCCTGAAGTCAAGTTTCACTGAAAACAAAACTTCGGGTAAAGAGTTTTGGGATCTTGAATCCAGAACTCGGGTGCAGTTTTTCCTACTGGAGACGAAACACTGCATATTCAAAATGAAAAATCTCGCAAAATATCCAATGGATTTTTACAAATAAGGGCTCTATGAAATCTGCATTTAGAGATGAACGCGTCGGTCCAAGTTTCGCTAGAGTTGGATTTTTCATTTTGAAGAAGCGACATCCTGAAGTCGCCTCTTGCGCGCAATCTGGCAGAATGGTTATGAATTCTGAGGGTCTTTGAGACTTTTCGCGCAAGTGTGTTGCCTTAGTAGGGACCCGGTTGCGATGTCTTACGAGGGGTGGAGTGCATGTGCATGATTTTAAAAAAAAACTGGACATCCACGCAATTGTGTGTATGACTTTTGTTACTATCTGGGAAACCCTAGTTTTTTTTTGGTTTTCTATGTTGCCCAAGCCTTAGCCGCCAACTCCCCCCTCCTTCAGTTTTTCCTCGATCCATGCGCCCCCACCCTTGGCTGTCAGCGCAGTTAAGCCTCAACCACTCAACACCAGCCAGAGGGGAACCTCAGGCCTTCTTTCCTTGCGTGCACGGCTACAACCCATGCAGCAGGCTCGTGGTCTGGGCTCCGGCCGAGGTCGCCGTCTCCGTCGCATTCTCTGGCGAGCATGGCCAACAGTGGCACCTGTTTGGGTTAGTTGCTTATCGTTATATTTAACGCATGCTTACAGATATATTGCTCAGTTATTAGTTTACTGCTTTTCCAGTTATTGCTTTCATACTAGCTTATACTACTGTTTTCATACTTGCTTTACTTTTTGATTATTGTATACCAGTATGTACAACTTGCTTGTTTTCGGCTCGTTGTATCCACTGTGATACATTCAGTTGTATCTTACACCCTTTGGTGACTCTTTCTCAGATTCGTCAAGTGGTGAGCAGTCGGGGCGATGATGTGAGGTTCCCACGATAGAGCTGTCCCTATATGCTAGCTTGCTACCCTACTGTTATTATGTTTATGAGATTTAGTTTATTTTCGCTTTTATTTATGAGTTAGTATCTTGACTATTCTTTTTGGATTCTAGTAGTGTTGATTATCGGTTCATGTGGATTTATTTCTGAATTTTGTTTAGTTGTTGAGATTATGAAATCATTATGCTTAGTAACTCTTATTGCATTGATTGTACTTGTCTAGCCGTGTGTGTATAGGGGATACTCTGTCCGTTTGGATCAAAAATTTTTTATGCGCGTGGCGGATCTGCCCACGTCCTGGGGGTTACGTTTTAACTCTGATATATATATATATATATATATATATATATATATATATATATATATATATATATATATATATAGATAGAGAGAGAGAGAGAGAGAGAGAGAGAGAGAGAGAGAGAGAGAGAGTGGAGCTTATATGTTTGTAAAAGCACAAGCCCGTCCATGCTTGTGAATTTTTTACTATTATATTTGTATTGGGATTTGTGTTTTTGTAAAGTCAACTAAAGAGAGAGAAAGATAAAGTAAAAAGCACAAATCTTAATACAAATTTAATGATAAAAAATTCACAAGTATGGATGGACTTGTGCTTTTAAAAGCATATAACCTCTACTATATATATATATATATATATATATATATATATATATATATATATATATATATAATTAGACTGCTTTTAAAATTCTGGAGCGTGACAATAGTATCATACTTTTTTTATCTTTACTTTTCCAAGGCTTTCTTTTTCTCTCTCAAGAATACTTCTTATTCTCTTTTCTTTTCTCTCTTTCTATAGCTGTAGAGTACTGGAACTTCGGACAGCGCGCCGACCACATATGATGGCCTGGAGTGGTGAGATTGCCTCGGACATGTTGCATTTGAGTTTACAGTTGATGCCGGGTTGATTCGGATCAACGCAGAAGCTCCATCTCGATTCGGGGTTTTTCCGGGCTTTGTATGCCGATTGTGGATGAGATTTGGGAATTACCGACTTCACAGTGGAGCGCCGAAAATTCGGGAACACTTGGAACAGGTATATATTCAGTTTACAGCGAAGTTCGGGAGGTTCCGGAGTGACGCGGAGGATCAGAGGGCAAAAAGTGAGTCGGAACTGGCAGTTTCGGAGCCAGTTTTTGAATTGAGCACCCTGATTCAACGGATGAGCTTTTTGAAGAGAAAAAGCTGTGGACATGTGTACTTTTGATTTACAGCGGGGTTCGGGTGGTTCCGGGCGGCGGCGGAAGGCCCGAAGGCAAAAAGTGAGTTGGAGTTGGGCTTTTTGCTTTATTTTATTATTATTTTTAATAGCTTGCTAGTTAATTATTTCTTTTTCTCACTGGTGTAGTGGCAGTGGCATTGTTGAGGGGTTTTGGATTTAAAGGTAAGTATCTTTTATTGTTTTTAAACTTAGGGTACTTGTTAACTAGCACTTAATTAAGCTAATCTTAATTAAGAGTTGAACTG
This sequence comes from Tillandsia fasciculata, assembly GCA_029168755.2. Lineage (NCBI taxonomy): Eukaryota > Viridiplantae > Streptophyta > Magnoliopsida > Poales > Bromeliaceae > Tillandsia > Tillandsia fasciculata. The sequence goes on along the minus strand of CM054941.1, from coordinate 10,886,626 downwards.
GAGCTCCTTTAAGGGTGGTGACCACACCTCCCTTGAGATAGCGTCACCACCCCCACCTACCACCTCCTCCTCCTCTGTTGCTTTTCGAGCAGAGAAAGAAAGCACAAAGAAAGAAAGAAAGAAAGGAAAAGAGAGAAAGAAGGGAAAGAAAGAGAGAAAAAGAAGAAGATGAAGGAGTTGAAGAGGAACAAGGTGGATTTGGAGTTTTTGCTTGTGGATGTTAGCTTTTTTGGGTTTTTCTCTTAATTAATTGAGCTTGGGTTTTTATCAAAGAGCTTGATTTATTGATTGGGATTTTTGGATTTTTAATTTGAGCTTTGGAATTAGTTGGTTTTGTTTTAAAAGAGCAAGAAAGGGATTTTGGGTATTTTACTAGAGCTTTGGGAATTTTGTTGGGTTTTTAGAGCTAAAAGTGAATTTTTGGGAAATTTTGGAGCTTTGAGAATTTTTGGAAAAAATTTTGGAGTTAAAAGAGGTTGTAAATTGATTTATAAAATTAAATTAAATTTTTAAAATTTATTTTAATTTTTTTTAAATTTTTTTTTGAATTTTTCCGCCGCGTCGCTGGGCGCGGCGCTGCGCGCAACAAAAGGCTGCGCGCGGCGCTGCCCGGCCGCGCGCAGGCGCACGCGGCATGGCCGCGCGGGCAGGGGCCGCGCGGGCCTGCGCGAGCGCGCGCGGGCCTGCGCAGGGGCGCTGCGCGGCGCGCTCCGGCGCGCTCCGGCGCCGCGCAGCAGCCCCTACGCTGCTCGGCTTGGGCCGTGTGTCGCGCGGCCGGCCTCCCGGGCCGCGCGGCTGGGGTTTTCGCCGTTCGGCGTGCCACGGGACTTCGGCGACGCCTCGGTTTGCGTGCCGGCCCCGTTTTTCAACCGACGGAGGCCGGTTCCGCCGTCGGATGCTGTTTTTCGCCGACGGAGGCCGTTTTTTCGCCGACGGAGGCCGTTTTTTCGCCGACGGAGGCCGTTTTTCGCCGTCGACCGCTGTTTTTCGCCGTCGACCGCTGTTTTCGCTGCCGCGAGCTGTTTTTCGCCGTCGACCGCTGTTTTTCGCCGTCGACCGCTGTTTTCCGCCGTCGACCGCTGTTTTCCGCCGTCGACCGCTGTTTTCGCCGCCGCGAGCTGTTTTTCGCCGTCGACCGCTGTTTTTCGCCGTCGACCGCTGTTTTCGCCGCCGCGAGCTGTTTTTCGCCGTCGACCGCTGTTTTCCGCCGTCGACCGCTGTTTTTCGCCGTCGACCGCTGTTTTCGCCGCCGCGAGCTGTTTTTCGTCGTCGACCGCTGTTTTTCGCCGTCGACCGCTGTTTTCGCCGCCGCGAGCTGTTTTTCGTCGTCGACCGCTGTTTTTCGCCGTCGACCGCTGTTTTCGCCGCCGCGAGCTGTTTTTCGCCGTCGACCGCTGTTTTTCGCCGTCGACCGCTGTTTTCGCTGCCGCGAGCTGTTTTTCGCCGTCGACCGCTGTTTTTCGCCGTCGACCGCTGTTTTCGCCGTCGACCGCTGTTTTCGCCGCCGCGAGCTGTTTTTCGCCGTCGACCGCTGTTTTCCGCCGTCGACCGCTGTTTTCGCTGCCGCGAGCTGTTTTTCGCCGTCGACCGCTGTTTTTCGCCGTCGACCGCTGTTTTCCGCCGTCGACCGCTGTTTTCCGCCGTCGACCGCTGTTTTCGCCGCCGCGAGCTGTTTTTCGCCGTCGACCGCTGTTTTCCGCCGTCGACCGCTGTTTTCGCCGCCGCGAGCTGTTTTTCGCCGTCGACCGCTGTTTTTCGCCGTCGACCGCTGTTTTCGCCGCCGCGAGCTGTTTTTCGCCGTCGACAGCTGTTTTCCGCCGTCGACCGCTGTTTTTCGCCGTCGACCACTGTTTTCGCCGCCGCGAGCTGTTTTTCGCCGTCGACCGCTGTTTTTCGCCGTCGGCCGCTGTTTTCGCCGCCGCGAGCTGTTTTTCGCCGTCGACCGCTGTTTTCGCCTCCGCGAGCTGTTTTCCGCCGCCGGCCGCAGTTTTTCGCCGACGAAGGCTGTCTTTCGCGCCGTGCGCTGTTTTTCGCCGATGAAGGGCTGTTTTCGCGCCGCGCGCTGTTTTTCGCTAATGGAGGCTGTTTTTCGTCGCCGGATGCTTGGTTTTTGACCGTTTTGACTGATTTTGTGATTTCTTCTTTCCTGGCAGTTTGCAGTGTAGTTTTAGCTTCTGTCTGGGACGCGACCTTGTGACTCCGTATTGCGTGCGGGTTCCGGCATCGTGCTTCGATTTGCGTGCGGGCCACGTGGAGACAAGGTAAGCCGCTGAGCCCAATTGCAAGTGTCGACAAGCAATTGGTGGCGATCTGAGGTGGGTTGGTTTTTCTCTCCAAGTCTTCGGACTTCCTTCTAATTCTATTATAATAGGATTTGCATGCTAGTTTAAGTGTTTTTTTGAAACTTGACTAGCACCCCCGTCATATGTTGCATGTGTTCAACCAGACCAATAGAGAACCTTAGTCTGGGCTAGGTTCTTTTGTGCTTTAGACATCCCCACACATCGCATTTCCTTCTGGACATAGAGTTCCTCGCCCGGGTAGTGGGCCGAGCGGTCAGAGTTTTGTGGGATGGGTGTTTCACTCGGGCCTGGGGGCTGAGTGGGGTCTGGTGGCTGTGTTAGGCCAGTGTTGGTGGTTTGGGAACCGTTTAGAGTAAACGGTGGTCCCGGGTTTCTAGTTGTGACGTCGTTTTCTGGTTACTACCACGTTGTGATCGTGGAGTACGTATGCTATCAGGACCTTGAACCCAGAATGCTTTTGAACTCTCATGATTTTGGTATACCAGTGTTTTCCTTCCGTATTCCTAAGGGTCGCCGGAGCTTGTTCTTGTTTGATTGGGCGAAGGTGTCACCCTTGGGAGTTCGGGAAACAAACTCGTTTTCAACTGATTTTCTCAAGAACTAAAATCCATAAAAGCTGGGTTTTCTCAATTTAAGATAGTTTTCAAAAGGGTAAATTTTACCCTCACCCCAAGGGGGTTGAGGAGAAATGATATTTCTTTATAAAGGTCATCTTTTTACTAAATTCCCTCATCCGCCAGGGCGGGGGATCTGGGTTCTAAGGGCTGATTTCGTCTTGGGCCGAAAACAACGGGAGGCGACACCTATAGCCGGTTCTTGTTTGATTGGGGTCGTAGGTAGTAGACTCCCGGGGTTTTCGGACTCTGTGCAGTTCTAGCTGTGGAGCATCTCCAGCCGTGAGTTTTGAGTTTGAGTTGAGATAGTTGCCCACTTTAACCGAGAGGGGCCGAATCCCTGAACGGTAAAGGATCGAGAACTTCGATAGGCTGAGCCTAGAGTCTGTTCTTGTTTGATTGGGGTTCTAGGCACCGGTCTATCGGGATTCTCGGACCTTGCCGCGTCAGTCGGCTCTGCTCGTCTATGAGTGGGGTGTCGTTGTGGGAGCCGTATGGAGTGACGGCGGTCCCAGCTGTGTAGTACCTTCTTGAGTGAGTTGTGTTGTGAGGTTGAGTCGTGGAGGGTTCTCCGACTGAGTTGTGCTTTGAGCATCGAGATACCGATCTGTTTGATCGTGGATTATAGCCTGCTGAGCCTGGCATTTCATGCCAGTTATGAGATACTTGTGATACTTGAGTTCGTTGGGGTCGCTCCCCTCGAGCTACGCCCCGGGTGCGATGATGATACCGAGCCTGACGAGGCTGCGATGATGCGACTAGTTGATACACTAGAGTTCGCTTGAGATTGAGATAGTCCTTGAGGGACACCCTACGTAAGACCAAGTCCTGTTTGGGCGTAGTGGCAGTAGGTGAGCGCAGGCTTGTTTGACTGGTCCAAAATGGGACAGTCATTGAGATTGGGTGACATTGAGTAAGCGATGGCATAGTACTTGGGATATGTTGTCAGTAGTGAGTGGGTGCATACCATCATCTGTGTTCTCTTTCTTATTGAGCATAGTAGATAGAGGCATGATAGCTGTAGATACTTTTTCAGCTTATTTCATTATCATAGTCTTTTTCTGTTATCTTATGCCTCTAGTAGACTTAGTGGGCAGACCGTGGTTCTTGGAGACGGTACCCACTGAGAACTACTGTAGGATGTAGTTCTCACACCCTCTGTCGGTGACAGGTTGCTGAGGTTTTTCTTCCGTTCCAGCCCGAGCTGGCTTGGCGGACCGAGGACAGGGAGTCGCGTGATAGTTCCCTACCAGCATTGTTCCTTTAGAGTGAGGTAGATGTACCATCCCGGACTGTGGGAGTTTGGTTTGTATTGTTTTCTCTGTTTAGTTATCTCCCTTTCAGATTTGTAGATGTTGTATAGGTGGATTTTATATTTGTATCATCTTGTATTCGGGAGATAGACTTGTATTTTATTCTCAGCTTTTTAGTAGTGAGATTTTATATTACAGCTTTTATTACCCGCTCTGATATCTGTATAGCTGTAGTTCTATCTTTTGCAGGTTAGACGCTTCGTCTGTACGGCAGTTTCCGTACAGATGGCGGATCTGTTAGCGAGCCCGGGTCGCAGTTTCGACCCCGGGGCGTGACAGATTTAGGTGGTATCAGAGCCTAGGTTGTAGGTCGTTGAGGACTTAGAAACCCTAGGCTATTGTGGTTGGACATTAGGATGACTACGTGAGAGTCGTGACTTTAGCGAGAGTCCTGATTGAGTTTTTACCTCTCCCAAGGAATGGGATGAGTGATTTTGCTTGTTATTCGCTCAAAGTGATTATGTTGGCTGCAGACAACATAATACTTTTGGAAGGATAACAAGTTCTTGACTCTCGCTGGATTGGGTCGTTTGGTTATTACGTCCTGACGTTTGTATTTGTTGCAGAGTTACCTGTGATGCCGCCGAGACGTCGTGCAGCGACGAGAGGGCGTTCGACCTTGGATGAGGAGCCCGAGCGGCGAGAGGCCGAGCGGGCCAGGCAGATTGAGGCCCAGGAGCTACGGGCTCAGGTGGCCCAGATGACAGAGGCGTTGCAACGCCAGGAGGAGGCAGCCAAGCTCCAAGGAGAAAATATGGATCGGTTGATGAGACTGTTTGAGCAGAGGACATCTTCAGCAGCGCCCCCAGCAGCGACTTCGTCGACCTTGTCACAGATCGCTCCTTTGACAGAGGCTGAGCAAAGGGAGCTCATCGACAGGCTAGCTTATATCAACCAGTTCCATCCCCCGCGATTTTCAGGGCAGAGTTCAGAGCCGTGGGATGTTGAGAATTGGATCGCGGCAATGGAGAAATTATTTGAGAACCTCTTCATCAAGGATGTGCACCAGGTACATTTGGGGGCGCACTATTTGGAAAAGGACGCCGAGATTTGGTGGCGTCGAGTCCGCCCAGTTGGACCGCCAGGAGTTCAGTTGATGACGTGGCCTGAGTTTCGGGCTTTGCTACGCGGGGCCTATTTTTCCGATAGTGCAAAGCAGAAACTAGAAGGGGATCTCCGACGATTGCAGCAGGGTGATCGACCACTTCAGGAGTACATTCGGGAGTTCCAGAAGTTGTTGAACAGTGTGCCACATGTCGCCCCAGATGAGGCCCAGAGGGTGGATTTGTTTGAGAGAGGACTGCACCAGGATATTTACCACCTTGTTCATTCACATCGGTCACCAACTCTAGATGCAGCGATAGAGCGTGCTCGATGGGTTTCCCGAGGGACAGCGACTATGTCAGAGAGGGACGGAGCGCCAGGGACCAGCTCCAGGGAGAGGCATCCAGTACCGCCTGATTTTGGACAGACGAGTAGATCGAGACCCCCGAGGCCGTCACAACCCCAGTCTGAAGGCCGTGGATTTCAGAGAAGACAGAGATCAGAAGGTCCCCCACAGCCGAGGCACCAGCAGCAGTATCGGGATGAGTGTGTCATCTGCGGTGGGCCACATGCAGTGCAGCAGTGTGACTATAGGCAGGGGCGATGCTTTTCGTGTGGACAGACTGGACATTTTCAGGCAGCATGCCCTCGAGCAGTACTTACAGTGATGCCGCTTGCAACAGCACCCCCGCTACCTCTTCCAGATGAGGGAGCTCCTCCGACTTACCGCCAGCCAGATGAGGCCACGACGTCGCGGCAACCAGGGCGACGACCACCCACATCGAGAGGATGAGTTTGGCGGCCCGACTGGAGGGCGCCAGGTTAGTGGGTTGCGTGGTACCTGGTATAACTTCCCTTCCTAGTTATTGAGCTCGGACTTTTGCACCCCCTACATGGTTGGAGTGGATGGAGTGTAGTTTTTGGATTGCGGCCACAGCAGGGACAGCGTCAACACCTCTCTCCTTGTTTTCTCATTTTAACACCGAAACTGGCGAATGGGACGAAAAATTTCGAAAGACTACTCCAGAAATGGAGACGATGCTGGAACCTGTTCTTGTTTGATTGGGGTGAAGGCATCGGCCCTTTGGAATTTTCGGACTTTTCGCTATTTTCGGTGGCTTTTCAAATAGAGAGTTGGGGTTGATGATGTTCCGGAGGTAGGTTTCTGGTGGTAGGGGGTGTGTTTTGGGTTTCGAGGACGAAACCTTTTGAAGGAGGGGAGAGTGTAGAGTACTGGAACTTCGGACAGCGCGCCGACCACATATGATGGCCTGGAGTGGTGAGATTGCCTCGGACATGTTGCATTTGAGTTTACAGTTGATGCCGGGTTGATTCGGATCAACGCAGAAGCTCCATCTCGATTCGGGGTTTTCCGGGCTTTGTATGCCGATTGTGGATGAGATTTGGGAATTACCGACTTCACAGTGGAGCGCCGAAAATTCGGGAACACTTGGAACAGGTATATATTCAGTTTACAGCGAAGTTCGGGAGGTTCCGGAGTGACGCGGAGGATCAGAGGGCAAAAAGTGAGTCGGAACTGGCAGTTTCGGAGCCAGTTTTTGAATTGAGCACCCCGATTCAACGGATGAGCTTTTTGAAGAGAAAAAGCTGTGGACATGTGTACTTTTGATTTACAGCGGGGTTCGGGTGGTTCCGGGCGGCGGCGGAAGGCCCGAAGGCAAAAAGTGAGTTGGAGTTGGGCTTTTTGCTTTATTTTATTATTATTTTTAATAGCTTGCTAGTTAATTATTTCTTTTTCTCACTGGTGTAGTGGCAGTGGCATTGTTGAGGGGTTTTGGATTTAAAGGTAAGTATCTTTTATTGTTTTTAAACTTAGGGTACTTGTTAACTAGCACTTAATTAAGCTAATCTTAATTAAGAGTTGAACTGGAGCTCCTTTAAGGGTGGTGACCACACCTCCCTTGAGATAGCGTCACCACCCCCACCTACCACCTCCTCCTCCTCTGTTGCTTTTCGAGCAGAGAAAGAAAGCACAAGGAAAGAAAGAAAGAAAGGAAAGGAGAGAAAGAAGGGAAAGAAAGAGAGAAAAAGAAGAAGATGAAGGAGTTGAAGAGGAACAAGGTGGATTTGGAGTTTTTGCTTGTGGAGGTTAGCTTTTTTGGGTTTTTCTCTTAATTAATTGAGCTTGGGTTTTATCAAAGAGCTTGATTTATTGATTGGGATTTTTGGATTTTTAATTTGAGCTTTGGAATTAGTTGGTTTTGTTTTAAAAGAGCAAGAAAGGGATTTTGGGTATTTTACTAGAGCTTTGGGAATTTTGTTGGGTTTTTAGAGCTAAAAGTGAATTTTTGGGAAATTTTGGAGCTTTGAGAATTTTTGGAAAAAATTTTGGAGTTAAAAGAGGTTGTAAATTGATTTATAAAATTAAATTAAATTTTTAAAATTTATTTTAATTTTTTTTAATTTTTTTTTTGAATTTTTTCGCCGCGCCGCTGGGCGCGGCGCCGCGCGCAACAAAAGGCTGCGCGCGGCGCTGCCCGGCCGCGCGCAGGTGCGCGCGGCATGGCCGCGCGCGGCAGGGGCCGCGCGGGCCGCGCGCGGGCCTGCACGGGCGCGCGCGGGCCTGCGCAGGGGCGCTGCGTGTTACGGAATTTGAGTTGGCGTATTTCGTGAATGTAATATGTCTTGAAGATTGAAGATGAAGAAACTTCGGATCGTATACCTCAATCTCAAGAAAGAAGAATTCAAAAGGATCAGGTACGTTTAACTAAAGAATTTTGATGATCCGAATACTTCTTATAGTGTAGAAACACCTGGAAGAGGTTTTAATTGCTTATTCATCAAAAACTGGACATGGGACATGTTCAGGATCCGGATCGTGGCTTTCAATCCGGATCCCGAAAGGTGTTTGTTCATACACTGGTTCAATCCGGATCGCAGCACTCTCTGATCCGGATCCCGAACACTAGTTTTACCTGTGTGCTTCTTCGATCCGGATCAGGAATTGCAATCCGGATCCCGAACATGATGTTCTGGTAAAACTGTATGAACGATCCGGATCGGGGACTACGATCCGGATCCCGAACAGGCAATTTTCTGGAAATCGTCTTTGTGCTTCTGCAATCCGGATCGCCAAATCCAATCCGGATCGCCGTCGGTAAAACTTTCCAGAAAAGGCTGTTTTTGATCCGAATATTCTTCCTAGGGTTTCTAACCTATAAATAGCCCTTCCATTTCATTTCTAGGGCATCCGCAATAGATCGGCTGGTTAAGAAAAGATAGCCGAAAAGAAAAATCCACATATATAGAGAAGAACGGAAATCATTAGATCTATTCTATGGTTCTTCATCTATATTGATTGATTTGATTCTAGGTTTTCCATACTCACATTTTGAGTAGAATCAAATCAATGAATACTTAGATGGTATTTCCGATCTATCTTTAATCTAAGTATTCGGCGGATCATCACCACCCAAACAAACAACGATTTATCCCAAAATCGGCGCGTGGACTCGCGTGGCCTTGTGGATTCAAGGTGTTACCGCTCTCGTGGATTCGGAGCGAGGTGCGTTCGTGGATTCGAAGCGTGCCATTGGGTGAAGACCGTGGATTCGGTTGGACGTCGTGGACTCGACGTTGGACGCTGTGGATTCAGCGTTGGGCGCGGATCGTGGATTCGAGAAGCGTCGTGGAGCGAGCGGAGAAGATCTACTAGGAGCGTATGGTAAAAGGTTGAGTCGTCTGTGAGTACGTTATATCACCTTGTACGTGTGTTAATTCTAGTGGATTTCGCCGTGTTATCGGTCCCGTGGTTTTTTACTCCGGTTTGGAGTTTTTCCACGTAAAAATCTTGTGTGTTCTTTTATTTTTCCGCATTGGGTTTTATCGCGCAATGATTTTTTGAGTGTTTATTGTTTACACCTATTCACCCCCCTCTAGGTGTTTTTTCCCCTATTTAGATCCTTATTAACCTAAACCCAACAAGTGGTATCAGAGCGGGAATAGGGTTGTAAACAATGGTTGAAGGTGGAAACATCAATCGACCCCCTTTCTTTGATGGAACAAATTATGCGTACTGGAAAGTACGGATGAAAGCTTTCTTAATTTCCATCGACGAAAGGGTGTGGCAATCAATTGAATTAGGATGGTCTAATCCAACTGAAATTTTAGATGATGTTCGCACCTTAAAACCTAGGTCGAAATGGACCAAGGAAGAGATAGACTTATCTTCTTACAATGGCAAAGGGATTAATGCTCTATTTAATGCTTTGTCACAAACTGAGTTCTCTCGCGTCTCGGCATGTGAGACTGCGAAAGAAATCTGGGATGTTCTTCAAGTTACGCATGAGGGAACTAACTTAGTGAAGATTCAGAAACTGCAAATGCTCACGAGCAAGTTTGACTCTATCTCTATGGCAGAGAATGAATCCTTCACTGACTATTACACACGATTGCAAGACATCGTGAACTCATGTGCTAACTTGGGAGAGAAGATTCCAGAATTTAAAGTTGTAAGAAAAATTCTAAGAACTCTTCCTGAACGATTTCGCCCGAAGGTCGCAGCCATTGAAACAATTAAACACCCGGACGAAATGCGTGTAGAAGAATTAGTAGGTGCTTTACAAACTTATGAAATGACTTTTCCTACTAACTATTCTTCTGGAAAGGCATCCTCTTCTAAGTCTTCAGGTTACGCATTGAAATCAACTAAAGAAGAAGACGCGGATTCATCCTCCTCGGACGACGACGAGAACCTTTCTATGGAGGACTTTGAGAAGCAGCTCGCTCTCTTGACAAGGAAGTTTCGCCGCAACTTTCGAAGGGGAAATTCAAGCAAAACTCAATCCTTCGGAAAGTCGAAGAAAGGCAAGGGTCCTTCAATCACAAGTCAAGAAAGCAAGAGAACTTCTCAAAGGATAAGAAAAGTTCTGAGGGACAAGTTCAGTGTTTCAAATGTCGAGGCTACGGCCACATAGCAACGGAATGTCCCAACAAGAATCCGGCAAAGAAGAAAGCGATGCAAGTAGTTACTTGGGATGACAACTCCACGTCAAATGAGTCATCGTCAAGTGATGAAGAAGACAACGCGACAGCTTTCCACGCGTCCACCACATCTTCTCCCTTCATGTGCTTAATGGCAAGTACATCCGACTCACTGTCCAACTCCACTGTTGAAAAGATTGCAACGGACGATGAATCAGATGATTCGGAAGGTGAAGATTTTGTTTTAGCCTACCATAAGCTTTTGAGGGATTCAAAGAAACTGGCTAAACAAAACAAGGGGTTGAAAGAGAGATTACAGGATCTTGAAGATGAAGTAAAAAGAGTAACCTCTATCTCAACCGATCTTGAAGTGGAAAGGGACAATCTGATTAAGACAAATGTTTCCCTTCAAGAGTCCAATGAGCAATTCGAGAAGAATTATATGGATATGGTGAACAAAGCGAATTACTTCTTGAAGCTCAACGGCGAGGCTCGACAGGAAAAATTGGAAATGACAGAGACCATACGCCAACTAAAGGATGACTTACAGAGATTTTCTTCTGGAAGGAGTAAGTTGGACAGACTTCTTGGTCTCGGTCAAAGAAATAAGTTCGGCCTCGGATACACTCAAACTGGAGACATTCCAAGTTCGAGTGGTACAGTATTTGTGCCTCAGTCGGTATCTCCTCCTCCGACACCGGTGTTCACGACAAGCAACGACAACGAACCTACTACATCTTCCTCGGAATCGACAAGAACCAAGGTATGTTTTCGTTGTGGCATTTCAGGGCACATAAGAAGAAATTGCAAGACGGAAGCCAAACGCACACCTCAAGCACATCTTGCAATGACTACCAAAAGGGCTATTCCTCGGAAAACAAGTGCAATTCATTCAAAGGAAAAGAGCCTTGGTAGTACACCGCTCAAGACGACATCATCAAGGAGCAGCAATTCTTCAAGCAAGACGCTCTCACCTAGGAAATCAACTTCACGACCATTACCGACGCACTTCAAAAAGGTTTGGGTGCGCAAAGGTGAAATCTTTCCCTGTCTTGCTACCAATGTTTCTTTGCATGCATATGATAGTTCGTCTTGGTACCTGGATAGCGGGTGTTCCCGTCATATGACCGGCGATAAAAACTGTTTTCAAACATTTGAGAAAAACTCCGGAGGACTTGTTGTTTTCGGAGATGGTCGGTCTTCCAAAATTGTTGGAAAGGGAACGGTAGCTATTCCAGATGGCCCGGTTCTAGATAATGTATTATTTGTTCATGGCCTTAAGACTAACCTCATAAGCATAAGTCAACTGTGTGATAGTGGTTATTCAGTTAATTTTTCATCTGATAAATGCACTGTAACTGACATGAACCATGCTTTCTTTTTAAAGGGGGTTAGATCAGAAAACAACTGTTATGTAGTTCCTTCTAAGATTTCTGAAAAATGTAACCTAGCATCTTTGAAAAATGAAACACTTTGGCATGAAAGGCTAGGTCACATAAACTTTAAGGAACTTGCTAGAATTTCAAATAAAGATGTGGTCAAGGGGGTTCCAAAACTTTCTTTTGAACAAAACCTTGTGTGTGGCGGTTGCCAAAAGGGAAAACAGTCTAGGACTGCACACAAGAATTTGAACCACATAGGTACAAAACGGCCTTTGGAACTTTTGCATATGGACTTAATGGGGCCAACTCGTCAACCATCTCTGGGAGGTAAATGGTATATTTTCTTGTTGGTTGATGACTTTTCTAGATATACTTGGGTAGCCTTCTTAAAAGAAAAAGCTGATACTTTTGATTCTTTTCTCGAAATCTGCAATCGTATTATGATAGAAAAGAATGATAGGATTACTCGAGTTAGGAGTGATAGAGGTGGTGAATTCATAAATTCCAAATTCATTGATTTTTGCATTTCTAATGGCATTAAACATGAATTCTCCGCACCTTACACACCTCAACAAAATGGTGTAGTCGAGCGCAAAAACAGGGTCGTACAGGAAATGGCACGTGTTATGCTTCACAGCCGGAACTTACCTTTTTATTTTTGGGCTGAAGCGGTGAACACTGCTGTTTATGTTATCAATCGCGTGTATTTGCGCCCGGGGACTTTGAATACACCATATGAACTTTGGTTTTGTAGAAAACCTAACATCAAATATTTTCGCATCTTTGGGAGTCGGTGTTTTATTTTACGTGATCGTGAGAATCTTGGAAAATTTGACTCTCGAAGTGACGAAGGGATTTTCTTAGGTTATTCTACAAACAGCAGAGCATATCGAGTTTTTAACTTAGAATCTAAGACGATCGTAGAATCGATAAATGTTAAGGTAGATGAAGCTTTTCATTTTGAATCTGAAAAATCTACCCTCGATATCTCTCTTGATGATGATACACCTGCTAATGCATCTTCTTCTAACAATTCTTTCGATAATAATGTTGATGCATCTAACGGTTCTTCAAGCTTATCTGATGTGCAGGAATCATCTCGTGTACCTCCGCCTACTCCTCTACCTCAAACGTTACGCATCTCCAAGGATCACCCTGAATCGAACATAATTGGAGATCCACAAGAAGGAGTTAGAACACGGAGACAATTGGTTTGCGGATTTGCATGCTATGTATCTCAAATCGAACCAAAGAATGTTGATGAAGCTCTCCAAGATGATTATTGGATTAAAGCAATGCAGGAAGAGCTCCATCAATTCGAGCGAAACAAAGTCTGGGAACTGACGAAGCCTCCGAAGCAACACAATGTGATAGGTACCAAATGGATCTTCAAGAACAAGAAAAACGAAGAAGGTACTATCATCAGGAACAAAGCAAGGTTAGTTGCTCAAGGCTATTCTCAAGTAGAAGGTATAGACTTTGATGAAACTTTCGCCCCTGTAGCTAGACTCGAGTCCATTCGTATATTGTTTGCGATCGCTTGTCATTTTAAAATCAGATTATTTCAAATGGACGTTAAGAGCGCCTTTTTAAATGGATTTTTAAATGAGGAAGTTTATGTAGCTCAACCGAAAGGTTTTGTGGATCATAAACTACCTAACCATGTTTTTCGTCTGAAAAAGGCTCTTTACGGTCTGAAACAAGCACCGCGAGCATGGTACGAAAGGTTGACAAAGCACCTTTTGGAAAAGGGCTACACTCGAGGGGGAGCTGACAGGACTCTCTTTGTGAAGCATTATCAAAACAATTTCATAGTTGCTCAAATCTATGTCGATGACATTGTTTTTGGAGCAACGAGAGATAATGATGCTTCTAAATTCGCGGAGACCATGGAAAGCGAATTTGAGATGTCCATGATGGGCGAATTGAATTATTTTCTTGGATTACAAGTTAAACAAACGATGAAGGAATTCACTTGTGTCAATCCAAGTATGCACTGGAGTTGGTCAAAAAGTTTGATCTTGAAAATTCTAAAGATTTTCCGACTCCAATGGGAACTAGCCATAAGGGACTTGGAAGTGAATCACAAAGTGAGAATGTAGACGAGAAACTGTACCGCAGTATGATTGGAAGTCTACTATATCTCACGGCTAGTCGCCCGGATATATCCTTCAGTGTTGGGATTTGTGCGAGATATCAATCAGCACCGAAGGAGGTTCACCTGAAAGCGGTGAAACGGATCATCCGGTATATCAAAGGTACAATCAATTTCGGAATTTGGTATCCTATGGGAACGACTTTGGATATTGTTGGATACTCAGATGCCGATTGGGCTGGATCGGTGGATGACCGGAAAAGCACGAGTGGTGCATGCTTCTATCTTGGCCACTGCCTTGTTGCATGGCACAGTAAAAAGCAGAACTGCATAGCACTCTCGACTGCCGAAGCGGAGTACATTTCTGCAGGAAGTTGTTCAACCCAATTGATTTGGATGAAGAGCGTGTTGAGCGATTTCCGAATTTCAACATCTTCGGTAACCATTTTATGTGACAACACTAGTGCTATTAACATTTCTAAAAACCCTGTGTTGCACTCTAGAACAAAACATATTGAACTTAGATATCATTTTCTTAGAGAGCTAGTTGAATCAAACATTCTTCAACTGTCATATATTTCAACTGAGGATCAATTAGCCGACATCTTAACAAAACCTTTGGATCAAAAACGTTTTATTCACTTGCGTAAAGCAATTGGCATGCTTTCCTTGAAATAAACTCTTTTGAAACCTTTGCTTAGATTAGGTTTTGTTTTTGTTCTTTTTTTGTTTTGTTCTTTATCTATGTTCTGTACATAGCACACTAATTGAGCATAAATCATAATTGACTTTAATTGCATCCTTTTATGCATTTAGAAATTTATTATGTTTTTGATGTCATAATATTTCAATGTTGCAATGATCATTTACGTTAATTAAACCATCTTTTAAGTGATCAAAGTCAATTTCTCTCTCAATGATCTCTTGGTATAGTCATTATCATATTTGATTGCTTAGTCGAGTATGAATTCGAGATCAATGGTTTGGTTGAATACCTTATATATTATATAATTGATAGCCAATTGAGGGGGAGTCAATGAAATGTGAAATGCTCAAAAGATGTGGAAAGAGTTACATCCCAATGAGGAGTGTGAAAACTACCACCACATGGAGAAAATGAAAGAAAAAGATACTCCATGAATGAAAAGCAAATTTTTGTTTGAAAATTGTTGATGAAATTCATATTGAAATACTTGACTCAGTCGTATTTCATGGTTGGTATAAGGTGGGATTTTTAGTAAAAGATGCTCAAAGAGCCACTCCTTCAACAGATTGTCTAGATATATTATCTAACTTATCTGGGATTTCAAACATCTATTGATCTTGGTACTTCATTTTCTTTACTGAAATTGATGATTTGATAAAGACATTACACATAGGATCAGGATAGATGTAATTGAAGTTGTTCAACTTTAAGTGTTTTAACTTTCGTAAATCTTCGTTTCATTTTTGGATATTTTTGATAGATTTTGCATAATCTATTTCTTGTTGCATGAAACGATGCCATTTGTTTAAAGTTGACATGGTAAAGTGCTTACATACTTTTTCTGGATTTTATTGTGTTTTTCTAAATTTTTCTGAAGAAAAAGGTGTAGCCGATCCGGATCGGGACAAGTGATCCGGATCCCGAACGCAGGATTTTTCCTGCGGGTAGCCGATCCGGATCACATTCTCGGCCGATCCGGATCACGGATAGGGTTTTATATAGAAACATACAGATTCTTGATTTCTTTACCCTAATCTCTGGTTTTCAAGCCTCTAGAGTTTCTCTCTCTAGATTTCTTGCTTCTTGGTGCTTCAAAACTCAAAGTTCTTCGGATTCAAGTAAGTTTTCATGATCAAAACTCGGTTTTTCTCAGTTTTTATGGTTTTTCACCAAACGTGAGTTGAAAAATTGGAACTTTTTCGTTTGTGAATGGTTTTTGATCAAATTTCTTTTGAAATAAGAACTCTGGGTCAATTAGTTTTGCTTTTATGCTGGGATTTTACTTGATTAACGAGTTTTTAGGCTTCGATTTCTAAAAATTCGGTTTTAGGGCATAAAAGAGGAATTTTTGTAAATCATGGATTGAATGTATTTTTAAAATTCTTTTTGGAAAACTAATTTGATTCTTGGCTTCTCTATATGATTATGATTGTCTAGGTACAATGTTTTCAAATTTTTCAAAATTGACAATTTTTCATATGTTCTTGAGTTGGTTTTCACAGGACACTTTCTTAAACTCAAAGCACTAGGATCAATGGCATTCTCCTGGTTGATTCTGTTACTGGTCGCAATGATGCCCGGGAGCTCATCTGTTAAAAAAGAACCAGGCGTCTCAACTCAAGACAAACCATACGAAGCCAATGAAGAGAGCTCAGATTACGATACAGAAGAATGGGACGAATTCTTCAAGGATGTTCAGCGAAAAATTGATGAAGAGGACAGGAAATTCACCAAAGGAAAGAGACTTATGAAATCTGCCTCCACGACCAGACAGTATACAAGAAGAAGAAATGTTCAAAGAAGTACGAGTCAGCATAGTGGGCCTCTCACCAGAGCACGCTCACTTTCTGGAATTCTGCAAACTGAATCACCATGGACTGCAGGACCAGATGCACCATCTGCATCTAGACAGCGTCCATCTTACTCAAAGACACGGACAACTGAGACAGAGATTTTAGAATCGATTTGTCAGGAACAACACCGACTCTCTGCTACACAAGACAGAATATCGAAAGAGCTTCAGCAGATCTCTTCTGAACACAAGAAGATCAAGAAGAAGTACTCAAATTTTAAGAATTTGCTTAAAGGGATTTTGAGCAAGCTGAGCTGTACTAGTTCAGATTCTTCAGACTGAGCCGCATCTTATGTTCATCTTGTCTACTTTAGCTCTTAGTTTTTCAGGACGTTGTTTCTCTCTTCTTTTAGTTTAGCTTTCAGTTTGTGCATACTATTAGGACTTTATGTTTTTTTTACTCTCCTTACATATTGTAGCTCATGCTACGTTTTGGCTTTGTTTTGTGACAAAAAGGGGGAGAGAGTGAGAGAGTTAGAAAGAACTCTGAACAATGAATGATGTGAACAATGATTGTGAATATCGATGATATCAAGGTAAGTATGAACTTCAACTCAACTTTGGTTTTTCTTTTGTGATTTGTGACATGCTTCTATACTAACTATTCGACTAACTATTTGGGCATGTAATATGACTAACAAGTTGATGTTGGACTAACATACTTTGACATTTGGTTTTCAACTGCTTAGAAGATATGTTGGTTTTTAACTATGCTTCTTTCACATATCTGAATTTTTCAAATGTCATGATGAGACTAAACTCTATCTCTGTATTTGGTTTTGTATGCTCCAATTCTTGAGGTATCTAACGAATTTGTTTGTCAAGAATGTTTTCTGTGTGCAGAGATTACAGATGTCTAAGTCTAGAGTCTGTTCTAGGAGTTTATCTCATGTTTTTAATTTCTGGAACTCTTTTGTAAATTTTTGTTGTATGGTGATAGCAACAAAAATATTCTTTTTGAATTTTCTTTGTGGATTTGTGTTTTGTCACGAAACCGCCAAAGGGGGAGATTGTTACGGAATTTGAGTTGGCGTATTTCGTGAATGTATTAAGTCTTGAAGATTGAAGATGAAGAAACTTTGGATCGTATACCTCAATCTCAAGAAAGAAGAATTCAAAAGGATCAGGTACGTTTAACTAAAGAATTTTGATGATCCGAATACTTCTTATAGTGTAGAAACACCTGGAAGAGGTTTTAATTGCTTATTCATCAAAAACTGGACATGGGACATGTTCAGGATCCGGATCGTGGCTTTCAATCCGGATCCCGAAAGGTGTTTGTTCATACACTGGTTCAATCCGGATCGCAGCACTCTCTGATCCGGATCCCGAACACTAGTTTTACCTGTGTGCTTCTTCGATCCGGATCAGGAATTGCAATCCGGATCCCGAACATGATATTCTG
The DNA here is from genome assembly GCA_029168755.2 of Tillandsia fasciculata. Lineage (NCBI taxonomy): Eukaryota > Viridiplantae > Streptophyta > Magnoliopsida > Poales > Bromeliaceae > Tillandsia > Tillandsia fasciculata. The sequence continues at coordinate 10,868,968 of CM054941.1, read as the reverse complement.
GTAAAACTGTATGAACGATCCGGATCGGGGACTACGATCCGGATCCCGAACAGGCAATTTTCTGGAAATCGTGGTTTGTGCTTCTGCAATCCGGATCGCCAAATCTGATCCGGATCGCCGTCGGGATTTCTTTCCAGAAAAGGCTGTTTTTGATCCGAATATTCTTCCTAGGGTTTCTAACCTATAAATAGCCCTTCCATTTCATTTCTAGGGCATCCGCAATAGATCGGCTGGTTAAGAAAAGATAGCCGAAAAGAAAAATCCACATATATAGAGAAGAACGGAAATCATTAGATCTATTCAATGGTTCTTCATCTATATTGATTGATTTGATTCTAGGTTTTCCATACTCACATTTTGAGTAGAATCAAATCAATGAATACTTAGATGGTATTTCCGATCTATCTTTAATCTAAGTATTCGGCGGATCATCACCACCCAAACAAACAACGATTTATCCCAAAATCGGCGCGTGGACTCGCGTGGCCTTGTGGATTCAAGGTGTTATCGCTCTCGTGGATTCGGGGCGAGGTGCGTTCGTGGATTCGAAGCGTGCCATTGGGTGAAGACCGTGGATTCGGTTGGACGTCGTGGACTCGACGTTGGACGCTGTGGATTCAGCGTTGGGCGCGGATCGTGGATTCGAGAAGCGTCGTGGAGCGAGCGGAGAAGATCTACTAGGAGCGTATGGTAAGAGGTTGAGTCGTCAGTGAGTACGCTATATCACCTTGTACGTGTGTCAATTCTAGTGGATTTCGCCGTGTTATCGGTCCCGTGGTTTTTTACTCCGGTTTGGAGTTTTTCCACGTAAAAATCTTGTGTGTTCTTTTATTTTTCCGCATTGGGTTTTATCGCACAATGATTTTTTGAGTGTTTATTGTTTACACCTATTCACCCCCCTCTAGGTGTTTTTTCCCCTATTAGATCCTTATTAACCTAAACCCAACACTGCGCGGCGCGCTCCGGCGCCGCGCAGCAGCCCCTACGCTGCTCGGCTTGGGCCGTGTGTCGCGCGGCCGGCCTCCCGGGCCGCGCGGCTGGGGTTTTCGCCGTTCGGCGTGCCCCGGGACTTCGGCGACGCCTCGGTTTGCGTGCCGGCCCCGTTTTTCAACCGACGGAGGCCGGTTCCGCCGTCGGATGCTGTTTTTCGCCGACGGAGGCCGTTTTTTCGCCGACGGAGGCCGTTTTTTCGCCGACGGAGGTCGTTTTTCGCCGTCGACCGCTGTTTTTCGCCGTCGACCGCTGTTTTCGCTGCCGCGAGCTGTTTTTCGCCGTCGACCGCTGTTTTTCGCCGTCGACCGCTGTTTTCCGCCGTCGACCGCTGTTTTCGCCGCCGCGAGCTGTTTTTCGCCGTCGACCGCTGTTTTTCGCCGTCGACCGCTGTTTTCGCCGCCGCGAGCTGTTTTTTCGCCGTCGACCGCTGTTTTCCGCTGTTTTTCGCCGTCGACCGCTGTTTTCGCCGCCGCGAGCTGTTTTTCGCCGTCGACCGCTGTTTTTCGCCGTCGACCGCTGTTTTCGCCGCCGCGAGCTGTTTTTCGCCGTCGACCGCTGTTTTCGCCTCCGCGAGCTGTTTTTCCGCCGCCGCCGCAGTTTTTTCGCCGACGAAGGCTGTCTTTCGCGCCGTGCGCTGTTTTTCGCCGATGAAGGGCTGTTTTCGCGCCGCGCGCTGTTTTTCGCTAACGGAGGCTGTTTTTCGTCGCCGGATGCTTGGTTTTTGACCGTTTTGACTGATTTTGCGATTTCTTCTTTCCTGGCAGTTTGCAGTGTAGTTTTAGCTTCTGTCTGGGACGCGACCTTGTGACTCCGTATTGCGTGCGGGTTCCGGCATCGTGCTTCGATTTGCGTGCGGACCACGTGGAGACAAGGTAAGCCGCTGAGCCCAATTGCAAGTGTCGACAAGCAATTGGTGGCGATCTGAGGTGGGTTGGTTTTTCTCTCCAAGTCTTCGGACTTCCTTCTAATTCTATTATAATAGGATTTGCATGCTAGTTTAAGTGTTTTTTTGAAACTTGACTAGCACCCCCGTCATATGTTGCATGTGTTCAACCAGACCAATAGAGAACCTTAATCTGGGCTAGGTTCTTTTGTGCTTTAGACATCCCCACACATCGCATTTCCTTCTGGACATAGAGTTCCTCGCCCGGGTAGTGGGCCGAGCGGTCAGAGTTTTGTGGGATGGGTGTTTCACTCGGGCCTGGGGGCTGAGTGGGGTCTGGTGGCTGTGTTAGGCCAGTGTTGGTGGTTTGGGAACCGTTTAGAGTAAACGGTGGTCCCGGGTTTCTAGTTGTGACGTCGTTTTCTCGTTACTACCACGTTGTGATCGTGGAGTACGTATGCTATCAGGACCTTGAACCCAGAATGCTTTTGAACTCTCATGATTTTGGTATACCAGTGTTTTCCTTCCGTATTCCTAAGGGTCGCCGGAGCTTGTTCTTGTTTGATTGGGCGAAGGTGTCACCCTTGGGAGTTCGGGAAACAAACTCGTTTTCAACTGATTTTCTCAAGAACTAAAATCCATAAAAGCTGGGTTTTCTCAATTTAAGATAGTTTTCAAAAGGGTAAATTTTACCCTCACCCCAAGGGGGTTGAGGAGAAATGATATTTCTTTATAAAGGTCATCTTTTTACTAAATTCCCTCATCCGCCAGGGCGGGGGATCTGGGTTCTAAGGGCTGATTTCGTCTTGGGCCGAAAACAACGGGAGGCGACACCTATAGCCGGTTCTTGTTTGATTGGGGTCGTAGGTAGTAGACTCCCGGGGTTTTCGGACTCTGTGCAGTTCTAGCTGTGGAGCATCTCCAGCCGTGAGTTTTGAGTTTGAGTTGAGATAGTTGCCCACTTTAACCGAGAGGGGCCGAATCCCTGAACGGTAAAGGATCGAGAACTTCGATAGGCTGAGCCTAGAGTCTGTTCTTGTTTGATTGGGGTTCTAGGCACCGGTCTATCGGGATTCTCGGACCTTGCCGCGTCAGTCGGCTCTGCTCGTCTATGAGTGGGGTGTCGTTGTGGGAGCCGTATGGAGTGACGGCGGTCCCAGCTGTGTAGTACCTTCTTGAGTGAGTTGTGTTGTGAGGTTGAGTCGTGGAGGGTTCTCCGACTGAGTTGTGCTTTGAGCATCGAGATACCGATCTGTTTGATCGTGGATTATAGCCTGCTGAGCCTGGCATTTCATGCCAGTTATGAGATACTTGTGATACTTGAGTTCGTTGGGGTCGCTCCCCTCGAGCTACGCCCCGGGTGCGATGATGATACCGAGCCTGACGAGGCTGCGATGATGCGACTAGTTGATACACTAGAGTTCGCTTGAGATTGAGATAGTCCTTGAGGGACACCCTACGTAAGACCAAGTCCTGTTTGGGCGTAGTGGCAGTAGGTGAGCGCAGGCTTGTTTGACTGGTCCAAAGTGGGACAGTCATTGAGATTGGGTGACATTGAGTAAGCGATGGCATAGTACTTGGGATATGTTGTCAGTAGTGAGTGGGTGCATACCATCATCTGTGTTCTCTTTCTTATTGAGCATAGTAGATAGAGGCATGATAGCTGTAGATACTTTTCCAGCTTATTTCATTATCATAGTCTTTTTTCTGTTATCTTATGCCTCTAGTAGACTTAGTGGGCAGACCGTGGTTCTTGGAGACGGTACCCACTGAGAACTACTGTAGGATGTAGTTCTCACACCCTCTGTCGGTGACAGGTTGCTGAGGCTTTCTTCCGTTCCTGCCCGAGCTGGCTTGACGGACCGAGGACAGGGAGTCGCGTGATAGTTCCCTACCAGCATTGTTCCTTTAGAGTGAGGTAGATGTACCATCCCGGACTGTGGGAGTTTGGTTTGTATTGTTTTCTCTGTTTAGCTATCTCCCTTTGGATTTGTAGATGTTGTATAGGTGGATTTTATATTTGTATCATCTTGTATTCGGGAGATAGACTTGTATTTTATTTCAGCTTTTAGTAGTGAGATTTTATATTACAGCTTTTATTACCCGCTCTGATATCTGTATAGCTGTAGTTCTATCTTTTGCAGGTTAGACGCTTCGTCTGTACGGCAGTTTCCGTACAGATGGCGGATCTGTTAGCGAGCCCGGGTCGCAGTTTCGACCCCGGGGCGTGACAGATTTAGGTGGTATCAGAGCCTAGGTTGTAGGTCGTTGAGGACTTAGAAACCCTAGGCTATTGTGGTTGGACATTAGGATGACTACGTGAGAGTCGTGACTTTAGCGAGAGTCCTGATTGAGTTTTTACCTCTCCCAAGGAATGGGATGAGTGATTTTGCTTGTTATTCGCTCAAAGTGATTATGTTGGCTGCAGACAACATAATACTTTTGGAAGGATAACAAGTTCTAGACTCTCGCTGGATTGGGTCGTTTGGTTATTACGTCCTGACGTTTGTATTTGTTGCAGAGTTACCTGTGATGCCGCCGAGACGTCGTGCAGCGACGAGAGGGCGTTCGACCTTGGATGAGGAGCCCGAGCGGCGAGAGGCCGAGCGGGCCAGGCAGATTGAGGCCCAGGAGCTACGGGCTCAGGTGGCCCAGATGACAGAGGCGTTGCAACGCCAGGAGGAGGCAGCCAAGCTCCAAGGAGAAAATATGGATCGGTTGATGAGACTGTTTGAGCAGAGGACATCTTCAGCAGCGCCCCCAGCAGCGACTTCGTCGACCTTGTCACAGATCGCTCCTTTGACAGAGGCTGAGCAAAGGGAGCTCATCGACAGGCTAGCTTATATCAACCAGTTCCATCCCCCGCGATTTTCAGGGCAGAGTTCAGAGCCGTGGGATGTTGAGAATTGGATCGCGGCAATGGAGAAATTATTTGAGAACCTCTTCATCAAGGATGAGCACCAGGTACATTTGGGGGCGCACTATTTGGAAAAGGACGCCGAGATTTGGTGGCGTCGAGTCCGCCCAGTTGGACCGCCAGGAGTTCAGTTGATGACGTGGCCTGAGTTTCGGGCTTTGCTACGCGGGGCCTATTTTTCCGATAGTGCAAAGCAGAAACTAGAAGGGGATCTCCGACGATTGCAGCAGGGTGATCGACCACTTCAGGAGTACATTCGGGAGTTCCAGAAGTTGTTGAACAGTGTGCCACATGTTGCCCCAGATGAGGCCCAGAGGGTGGCTTTGTTTGAGAGAGGACTGCACCAGGATATTTACCACCTTGTTCATTCACATCGGTCACCAACTCTAGATGCAGCGATAGAGCGTGCTCGATGGGTTTCCCGAGGGACAGCGACTATGTCAGAGAGGGACGGAGCGCCAGGGACCAGCTCCGGGGAGAGGCATTCAGTACCGCCTGATTTTGGACAGACGAGTAGATCGAGACCCCCGAGGCCGTCACAACCCCAGTCTGAAGGCCGTGGATTTCAGAGGAGACAGAGATCAGGAGGTCCCCCACAGCCGAGGCACCACCAGCAGTATCAGGATGAGTGTGTCATCTGCGGTGGGCCACATGCAGTGCAGCAGTGTGACTATAGGCAGGGGCGATGCTTTTCATGTGGACAGATTGGACATTTTCAGGCAGCATGCCCTCGAGCTGTTCTTACAGTGATGCCGCTTGCAACAGCACCCCCGCTACCCCTTCCGAAAGAAGGAGCTCCTCCGACTTACCGACAGCCAGATGAGGCCACGACGTCGCGGCAGCCAGGGCGACGACCACCCACATCGAGAGGATGAGTTGGGCTGCCCGTTTGGAGGGCGCCAGGATAGTGGATTGCATTGTACCTGGTATGACTTCCCTTCCTAGTTGTTGAGCTCAAGTTTTTGCACCCCCTGCATGGTTTGAGTGGATGGAGTGTAGTTTTTGGATTGCGGCCACAGCAGGGACAGCGTCAACACCTCTCTCCTTGTTTTCTCGTTTTAACACCGAAACTGGCGAACGGGACGAAAAATTTCGAAAGACTACTCCAGAAATGGAGACGATGCTGGAACCTGTTCTTGTTTGATTGGGGTGAAGGCATCGGTCCTTTGGAATTTTCGGACTTTTCGCTATTTTCGGTGGCTTTTCAAATAGAGAGTTGGGGTTGATGATGTTCCTGAGGTAGGTTTCTGGTGGTAGGGGGTGTGTTTTGGGTTTCGAGGACGAAACCTTTTGAAGGAGGGGAGAGTGTAGAGTACTGGGACTTCGGACAGCGCGCCGACCACATATGATGGCCTGGAGTGGTGAGATTGCCTCGGACATGTTGCATTGAGTTTACAGTTGATGCCGGGTTGATTTGGATCAACGCAGAAGCTCCAGCTCGATTCGGGGTTTTTCCGGGCTTTGTATGCCGATTGTGGATGAGATTTGGGAATTACCGACTTCACAGTGGAGCGCCGAAAATTCGGGAACACTTGGAACAGGTATATATTCAGTTTACAGCGAAGTTCGGGAGGTTCCGGACTGACGCGGAGGATCCGAGGGCAAAAAGTGAGTCGGAACTGGCAGTTTCGGAGCCGGTTTTTGAATTGAGCACCCCGACTCAACGGATGAGCTTTTTGAAGAGAAAAAGCTGTGGACACGTGTACTTTTGATTTACAGCGGGGTTCGGGTGGTTCCGGGCGGCGGCGGAAGGCCCGAAGGCAAAAAGTGAGTTGGAGTTGGGCTTTTTGCTTTATTTTATTATTATTTTTAATAGCTTGCTAGTTAATTATTTCTTTTTCTCACTGGTGTAGTGGCAGTGGCATTGTTGAGGGGTTTGGATTTAAAGGTAAGTATCTTTTATTGTTTTTAAACTTAGGGTACTTGTTAACTAGCACTTAATTAAGCTAATCTTAATTAAGAGTTGAACTGGAGCTCCTTTAAGGGTGGTGACCACACCTCCCTTGAGATAGCGTCACCACCCCCACCTACCACCTCCTCCTCCTCTGTTGCTTTTCGAGCAGAGAAAGAAAGCACAAAGAAAGAAAGAAAGAAAAGAAAAGAGAGAAAGAAGGGAAAGAAAGAGAGAAAAAGAAGAAGATGAAGGAGTTGAAGAGGAACAAGGTGGATTTGGAGTTTTTGCTTGTGGAGGTTAGCTTTTTTGGGTTTTTCTCTTAATTAATTGAGCTTGGGTTTTTATCAAAGAGCTTGATTTATTGATTGGGATTTTTGGATTTTTAATTTGAGCTTTGGAATTAGTTGGTTTTGTTTTAAAAGAGCAAGAAAGGGATTTTGGGTATTTTACTAGAGCTTTGGGAATTTTGTTGGGTTTTTAGAGCTAAAAGTGAATTTTTGGGAAATTTTGGAGCTTTGAGAATTTTTCGAAAAAATTTTGGAGTTAAAAGAGGTTGTAAATTGATTTATAAAATTAAATTAAAATTTTAAAATTTATTTTAATTTTTTTTTAATTTTTTTTTGAATTTTTCCGCCGCGCCGCTGGGCGCCCTGCCCGGCCGCGCGCAGGCGCGCGCGGGCCTGCGCGGGCGCCGCGGGCCGCGCGTGCCGCGCGCGGGCCTGCGCGGGCGCGCGCAGCGCGCGGGCCTGCGCGGGCGCGCGCAGCGCCCCTGCGGCGCTGCGCGGCGCGCTCCGGCGCCGCGCAGCAGCCCCTACGCTACTCGGCTTGGGCCGTGTGTCGCGCGGCCGGCCTCCCGGGCCGCGCGGCTGGGGTTTTCGCCGTTCGGCGTGCCCCGGGACTTCGGCGACGCCTCGGTTTGCGTGCCGGCCCCGTTTTTCAACCGACGGAGGCCGGTTCCGCCGTCGGATGCTGTTTTTCGCCGACGGAGGCCGTTTTTTCGTCGACGGAGGCCGTTTTTTCGCCGACGGAGGCCGTTTTTCGCCGTCGACCGCTGTTTTTCGCCGTCGACCGCTGTTTTCGCCGCCGCGAGCTGTTTTTCGCCGTCGACCGCTGTTTTTCGCCGTCGACCGCTGTTTTCCGCCGTCGACCGCTGTTTTCCGCCGTCGACCGCTGTTTTCGCCGCCGCGAGCTGTTTTTCGCCGTCGACCGCTGTTTTTCGCCGTCGACCGCTGTTTTCGCCGCCGCGAGCTGTTTTTCGCCGTCGACCGCTGTTTTCGCCGCCGCGAGCTGTTTTTCGCCGTCGACCGCTGTTTTTCGCCGTCGACCGCTGTTTTTCGCCGTCGACCGCTGTTTTCGCCGCCGCCGCTGTTTTTCGCCGTCGACCGCTGTTTTTCGCCGTCGACCGCTGTTTTCGCCGCCGCGAGCTGTTTTTCGCCGTCGACCGCTGTTTTTCGCCGTCGACCGCTGTTTTCGCCGCCGCGAGCTGTTTTCCGCCGCCGGCCGCAGTTTTTCGCCGACGAAGGCTGTTTTTCGCGCCGTGCGCTGTTTTTCGCCGATGAAGGGCTGTTTTCGCGCCGCGCGCTGTTTTTCGCTAATGGAGGCTGTTTTTCGTCGCCGGATGCTTGGTTTTTGACCGTTTTGACTGATTTTGTGATTTCTTCTTTCCTGGCAGTTTGCAGTGTAGTTTTAGCTTCTGTCTGGGACGCGACCTTGTGACTCCGTATTGCGTGCGGGTTCCGGCATCGTGCTTCGATTTGCGTGCGGGCCACGTGGAGACAAGGTAAGCCCGCTGAGCCCAATTGCAAGTGTCGACAAGCAATTGGTGGCGATCTATGAGTGGGTTGGTTTTTCTCTCCAAGTCTTCGGACTTCCTTCTAATTCTATTATAATAGGATTTGCATGCTAGTTTAAGTGTTTTCTTGGAACTTGACTAGCACCCCCGTCATATGTTGCATGTGTTCAACCAGACCAATAGAGAACCTTAATCTGGGCTAGGTTCTTTTGTGCTTTAGACATCCCCACACATCGCATTTCCTTCTGGACATAGAGTTCCTCGCCCGGGTAGTGGGCCGAGCGGTCAGAGTTTTGTGGGATGGGTGTTTCACTCGGGCCTGGGGGCTGAGTGGGGTCTGGTGGCTGTGTTAGGCCAGTGTTGGTGGTTTGGGAACCGTTTAGAGTAAACGGTGGTCCCGGGTTTCTAGTTGTGACGTCGTTTTCTCGTTACTACCACGTTGTGATCGTGGAGTACGTATGCTATTAGGACCTTGAACCCAGAATGCTTTTGAACTCTCATGATTTTGGTATACCAGTGTTTTCCTTCCGTATTCCTAAGGGTCGCCGGAGCTTGTTCTTGTTTGATTGGGCGAAGGTGTCACCCTTGGGAGTTCGGGAAACAAACTCGTTTTCAACTGATTTTCTCAAGAACTAAAATCCATAAAAGCTGGATTTTCTCAATTTAAGATAGTTTTCAAAAGGGTAAATTTTACCCTCACCCCAAGGGGGTTGAGGAGAAATGATATTTCTTTATAAAGGTCATCTTTTTACTAAATTCCCTCATCCGCCAGGGTGGGGGATCTGGGTTCTAAGGGCTGGTTTCGTCTTGGGCCGAAAACAACGGGAGGCGACACCTATAGCCGGTTCTTGTTTGATTGGGGTCGTAGGTAGTAGACTCCCGGGGTTTTCGGACTCTGTGCAGTTCTAGCTGTGGAGCATCTCCAGCCGTGAGTTTTGAGTTTGAGTTGAGATAGTTGCCCACTTTAACCGAGAGGGGCCGAATCCCTGAACGGTAAAGGATCGAGAACTTCGATAGGCTGAGCCTAGAGTCTGTTCTTGTTTGATTGGGGTTCTAGGCACCGGTCTATCGGGATTCTCGGACCTTGCCGCGTCAGTCGGCTCTGCTCGTCTATGAGTGGGGTGTCGTTGTGGGAGCCGTATGGAGTGACGGCGGTCCCAGCTGTGTAGTACCTTCTTGAGTGAGTTGTGTTGTGAGGTTGAGTCGTGGAGGGTTCTCCGACTGAGTTGTGCTTTGAGCATCGAGATACCGATCTGTTTGATCGTGGATTATAGCCTGCTGAGCCTGGCATTTCATGCCAGTTATGAGATACTTGTGATACTTGAGTTCGTTGGGGTCGCTCCCCTCGAGCTACGCCCCGGGTGCGATGATGATACCGAGCCTGACGAGGCTGCGATGATGCGACTAGTTGATACACTAGAGTTCGCTTGAGATTGAGATAGTCCTTGAGGGACACCCTACGTAAGACCAAGTCCTGTTTGGGCGTAGTGGCAGTAGGTGAGCGCAGGCTTGTTTGACTGGTCCAAAGTGGGACAGTCATTGAGATTGGGTGACATTGAGTAAGCGATGGCATAGTACTTGGGACATGTTGTCAGTAGTGAGTGGGTGCATACCATCATCTGTGTTCTCTTTCTTATTGAGCATAGTAGATAGAGGCATGATAGCTGTAGATACTTTTCCAGCTTATTTCATTATCATAGTCTTTTTTCTGTTATCTTATGCCTCTAGTAGACTTAGTGGGCAGACCGTGGTTCTTGGAGACGGTACCCACTGAGAACTACTGTAGGATGTAGTTCTCACACCCTCTGTCGGTGACAGATTGCTGAGGCTTTTCTTCCGTTCCAGCCCGAGCTGGCTTGGCGGACCGAGGACAGGGAGTCGCGTGATAGTTCCCTACCAGCATTGTTCCTTTAGAGTGAGGTAGATGTACCATCCCGGACTGTGGGAGTTTGGTTTGTATTGTTTTCTCTGTTTAGTTATCTCCCTTTCAGATTTGTAGATGTTGTATAGGTGGATTTTATATTTGTATCATCTTGTATTCGGGAGATAGACTTGTATTTTATTCTCAGCTTTTTGGCAGTGAGATTTTATATTACAGCTTTTATTACCCGCTCTGATATCTGTATAGCTGTAGTTCTATCTTTTGCAGGTTAGACGCTTCGTCTGTACGGCAGTTTCCGTACAGATGGCGGATCTGTTAGCGAGCCCAGGTCGCAGTTTCGACCCCGGGGCGTGACAATAGCAGTGGAGGCTTTACTGTGATATGGCTATAAATTGTATCAATCTCACAAGTTTGTCGGATAGATGTATCAAAAGCCTCCACCGCTATAGAAAGGGAGATGTCTTCCCACGTATTCACAAAATTTTTAATTGAGCGAACTTCGTAGGCACAATCTTTAAGTACTTTTGAGAACTCCAGAAACTTTGAGATAATGTGGCCGAGGTTCGTGTTGGCATTTGGAATATATGCCAAAGACATAACCGATGGCAAGTATTAGGAAGAATTGATGAGATTGCTTTAGCCATGGCCGCCAATTGATATGTGAAAATAGTAATGGATTCTTTCCCAAGCATACAAGAAAAAAAAAGTTTGAAAAAGACAAATAAAGGACTCAATTATTTCATCACACAAAAGTGCCTCTCTGAAGATAATTATTTGCTCATGATTATTCACTCCAAGAAGGGGTGTAAACGATATGTCATATTTATTAGTTTGGAATGTGGTGTCAAAAGAAATGACATCATCAAAATATGCATAATGAACAATCGAACATCCATTTGCCCAGAAAAAAGTTAGTTATTTGTCTTGATTCATGAACTTGGATAGAATAGAAAAAAGATGGATCCTCCTTACGCTTCATTTTCAAACATTATTACAAAGTTTGAACATCCTGATCATGTAAGTATTTAGCTTGTTGTCCACCAATGTAGTTATTACAATCCATACGGAGGTATCCAACATTCTCAACTCCCTTGGCCCCTTCTTCAAAGAAATTGAAAACATAAGCTGGTTTAATTTTGACTCTACCCATTTGATTCATAAGTTGTCTCTGCGTAGGTAAAATTTTTCTTTGTGACCATAACATATGAACTTTATTTGGACCGGTAAACTTATGACTACGATCCAATATAATTCTTTTTACAGTCCAAAAATTACTACGATCAATTTTGAATTCAATGCGGGCTTGGCAATCAACTCTCCCCATTCTTAGTGGCCTTTTTGTTTCACGAGTGAGGTGGTCTACTTGTTTTCCTTACCTACTACATATGAACCACTTGGTTTGTAGGATATTATCTTTTCTTCTAGTGGTATGACTTTTTTTCGATACTAAAGCTAATTCTTCGTGCATATGCATTATAAAAAATTATAAGCTTCTTCTTCAAATATAAAAGTCATACCAAAGTAATCTTTCACAAGATACCCAGTTTGCAGATAAGTTTAAAATAATCAACATTAATCAATGTAATTACATTAAAAAAAATCACATATAAATGACAAATTAAGCCTTTGAATTTAAATATTTACCACCACTTCGGCTGATATTGTCACGCCCCGGGTCGAAACTGCGACCCGGACCCGCCGACAGATCCGCCGCCCCTACGGGAAGCCCCGTAGAAACGTAGCGTCTAACCTGCAAATGCTCATTTATACTATACAGATATCAGAGCTGAAGAGGAAATACTAAACTGAAATAAAACAACTCTAAGTATAAGTACAGACCAAGTCCTCACATAAATACATAAGTCACTCCAAAATAAAGAAGAGTACAACTCGATCCTCACTACAAGATCACTCGACACATCTCTCAAAAGGTGAGGGTACAGCTACTCTCAGGAGACACCTGGTAGGGATCTAACTCGCGACTCCCTTACCTCGATCAGCTGGATCAGCAACCTGTGCAGCAGGAACAGAAGTAGAGGTCCCTGGGGAAAATACACCACGACGGGTGTGAGAACTACGTCCCAAGTAGTTCTCAGTGGGTGCCGCCAACAAGCCTGACGGTCTGCCCACTAAGTCCACTAGAGGCATAAAGTAACAGATGCAATACTGGAAGGAAATGCTAGTAAAACAACACTACAGCTACTATGCCTCTAACTAGATGCTCAAGGGTGAAACAGAAGACAACTGGTACCACTACTAACTCTCAACTCAAATCACCCAATCTACACTGACTGCCACATCGGGTCCAGTCAAACCTGCGCCAACCTACTGCCGTTACGTCCCGGAGGAGCGGACTTATGTAGGACGTCCGTGGCTGCCAAAAAGGGCCCAGCCAGAGGGACTGCATCGACAAAACCGCAATAGCAAGTAACCCGCCTAGCTCCGGAGTGGCACTCGAGGGGCGCGACCCCACCGAGTAAAGTATCTGCGCATCTATGTCGAGCTCAATGTGGCCCATGCAGGCTATAATCCAAATCCACGATCAACAAGATCGACTGTAACCAACGAACCCTGTCTCACACACTGGCTGGAACACAACACAGCCGAGACCCCCCCCTGTCCCTCAGACAGTAACCAAAAGACACTCTGATCACTATCTCACTAACTGACTCCACTCGGTCCCCCGACACGAGTGTAAATGTACCCTCCCCTAATAACTCGACCCCTCGGCCCCCTTATCGAGGCGGGGAAGAAACTAAGTCCAGATGACAACGCAATGATAGTGTGAGTGTCTAAAGCAATAAAGTAACCTAGCCCAAGTTGAAGGTTTCTACGAGACTGGTTGAACATGCAGCAAATGACAGGGGTGCTAGGTCAAGTCCAAATATAGCAACAACAATTATCTGGTGGAGTAATAATAAAACCGCATGCTCAACTGTGTATGCCAGAACCTGAAATCATACTTTCTAACATGCTATACATGGGGTAGTGGAACATGAAATCCCTACGCAGCTAGACTTAATGTGCAGATCGCAAAACTGGAAGACAAAGCCACCCACCTGATCAGTCGAACTGTCAAAAGTCCTACAGCTGATAATACCAAAGATGGCAGCTACACAGAGTCCACTGGGTCCAGCATAGTCCACACTGCTCCTGGGTACAAAAACCGAACTGTCATTACGCAATATTCCTCCTAAAACTGTCGGATTTAATATACATTAATTCCGCTGCGAAGATGGGCAAAAATCACCTGCTGAAGGTTCTCAGAAAAATCCGAATAAAATATGCCCACGGTCTACGCGTCGATAGCTTCGAAACGACTACCTGCACGTCCAAATCCGAGTTTTCTACGCTGAGATAAAAATCCGGCAAGAAAATCACCTCAAACACAACTGTAGAAATTTCCACAGATAAACATTCGGGAAGAAGGAAGATTCTCACCTTCGAAGCAACCTCATAAAATCCTGAGAAAAATCCAGGAGATTTCTCGCGAAGAGTAGATGAATTTAGCCTCTTGAATTACCCCGATCCGATGTCGGTACGCGAAGATATGGCCGAAACACTGCGGCGCTGTCCAAAAATCCGCGAAGAAAAAGAGGCAACCAAAAAGCTCAAATACCTCCAAAATCCGAAAAGAATTTGAGAAAACTCTGAATATCAAAATCAGAGTCCTACCTGTCGTGAGTCTAACGGCGCAAAAATCGTCGAAATCGGGTGTCGGAGAGAGCCAGGAGAGTCTGTGCACCGAGAAGACGCAAAACGGGTCGATGATGAACAAAGTCGCGCCGCGCCGGAAAATGGCCAACCTCGAAAACCGTGCACCAGAAAGTTCCGACAAGCTACCGTTGGATTCAGCTCTGGCAGAGGAACAAACTTCCTTAAGGGTCCACTGTGAAAATCAAAGCCTAAAGAGGTGAAAATGGGGGTTAAACTCGGTTAAATAGCCTTTAAAGGCTTAACGGGTTCGGATTTAAAACCCTTTAACCCGGGATAAATCCGGCGTGGCCCGGGTCGGACGGTTTCCCGTCCGACGCGCCTGGACGCCCGCCACGTACCCCCAAAACAGGGGACAGCCGTGCGGGGCCTCTGCGCGTGCGCCACGCGCCCCCCCTCTACAGCGGCGGGGCACCGCGGGTGGCGATGCGTGGCACCATGCCACGTGTCGGCCGCTCCACTGCCCCCGCTCACCGCTTAAGGGCCCCGCGGGCCGGGAGCACAAAAGCCCACCAATGGCCGGCTGCCACGCGTCCTGCTCCCGGTCCACGCGCCGCCCGCCTATTTTCCTTGGACCGAGCCGCGCGCACCCGCCAATCCTGCTGTGCCACGTGGCCCGCCTCGCGGTCCATGCACCCGCGCGCCTTTCCCGTGGACCGAGCGGCGTGGGCCGGCCAATGAAAGGCTGCCACGTGGCCCAGGCCGGTCCACGGTCACTCCCATGCACCCGATTTTCCCCGAAAACTTCCGGTAGCCCGTTTTTGGTCATCCGGACTCCAAATTTAACAAGCAAATAGCCGTTTTCAAGTGTTTTTCCGTGCTGAATCCGATTCTAACCTCGATTTGGCCAAAATCCTTCCAGAAATTTCGACAAACACAGCCGAAGGCCAAAACAGTAAAAGATACCTCACCGGGTCCAACAGTAGCACCTCTTTGATGCACTATGGGCCAGGTACACCAACCACAGGTGTTCTAACTGTAGATTCAGTCGGAAAGCTGCATGGGGTTTACGGTCTCCACAGATATAGCAAGCAAGGCGCTAATATTTGGCGTATTGAATGCAGAGGATTCATTATTAGAACGTACAAATTCTTCTCCATATGATGTTGCTTAAACCAAATTTGTAGAAGATGAAGATACAAATTCTAGGTTGGTGAATTCATATAAACTTGATTGCATTTCCATATCTAGCAAACATTTTCTAAATTAATATAGGTAAAATAATAATAATAATAACAAATTTTACATTGATGAGAGTGCTGTCCTCTGTCTTTCTCTTCCTTAGCGGGTTACGTTATTTTTTTATTTTATTTTTTTTACTAGCAGTTTGTAAAAGCCTCAAATTGTTATAATTTGGTTTGAATTTATAGTTATCTAAATTAATATTAAATCCTAATCTAATTAGGATAAGATATAATTTGGATTTGTTTTGAACTATTTGGATTTTTAGTAGGAGTCTAATTCAACTAGAATTAAATTAGAGTCTAATTAAATTCTAGTTCGGAGCCCTATATTATATATACGTGCTACGGCTTCATGAGAGGAGATCTAGCTCTCAATTAGATCCAAGTTATTCCCTTGTTTCTTGGGCGTGGGTCGTCACGAAGCAGCCGCTTATCGTCACAGCCGCGGCAGCATTACAGAGAGCATGGAGAGCCTTTTCTTTTGGAGCTATAATTAGTGATGTGCTAATTAAAGGCTACGCGCGGTAGAGAATTGCAGTGCATGTTGCACTTTGGAGCTCTAATTAATTTGGTTTTCCTTTTTGGGGTATATCGCGTGTATTTGGTGCTTCGTCTTTTCAGAGAGATATTTCTTTTGTACTTTGCCTTCGAAAGTAATAAAGTTTTTGCTCCGTCTTCGCCCGTGGACTTAGGCCAGTGGCCGAACCACGTAAATATTGTGTGCTTTATTTTTCTTCTCTATTTTTCGATTCTCTTTTGGTATTTTCATGCCCAACGAACTAGATCTTTTCCGCTTTTGTCATAACAAACTGGTATCAGAGCCGGATTGTTCGTTTGGGTGTTCAAGATGTCTACAAAATTTGAGATCGAGAAATTTGATCACTCCAGCAGCTTCGCACTGTGGCAAGTTAAGATGCGCGCAGTTCTGACGCAACAGGGGTTGCAAAAGGCGCTGTTGGGGAAAGAGAAGATGTCCAGCATATTGACAGAGGAGCAGAAGGAGGATTTGGATGCCCACGTTGTTGTCGCCTGTTCGGCGGGCTACGTGGAGGCCCGTGGAGGTTTCGGGCCTGCACAGTGTTGGGCCGGGCCCAACACTGTAGCAGCCCGGAACTTCCGGGCGCCCGAAAAATAGGACTTATCCGTCATTTCTCCATTTGTTTTCTGGGCCTATTTAAACGATCCGAGCCGCCTTGTTCACCCCTTTTCTTCCACTTCCGAGCTTCAAACCGACGGGAGGTCTTCAGTAAAGTTGTTCCCCTCGCTGTGTAGCTTCCATCTGCAGAGTTTGGGGATTTTTGGGGGCACGCTTTTTGAGATTCTCATTTTCTTGGCACGGCGCGACGCTCTTTCTTCGGTGCTTCTTCCGTCGCTCTTCGGTGCACGAGCTCCCCCGGCCTACTCCGACCATCTTTTTGAGCGATTTCTTCGCCATTGGATTCGCAACAGGTGAGGCTACGATTTTGGTTTCTCGTACATTTTCTGGTTTCGTGTT
The DNA here is from genome assembly GCA_029168755.2 of Tillandsia fasciculata. NCBI lineage: Eukaryota > Viridiplantae > Streptophyta > Magnoliopsida > Poales > Bromeliaceae > Tillandsia > Tillandsia fasciculata. The sequence goes on along the minus strand of CM054941.1, from coordinate 10,852,214 downwards.
TTTCGAGGAGTTCTACCTTGCTCTCTGAGGACCTTGTTTGCTGTGTGGATTTTTGAGGGCAGCAGATTGATGGAATTTTATCTCCGCAACCGGGCATCGTATTGAGACGTTCTTGTAGACTTTTTTCATCTACTCAACGCGAGGATCATCGTGGTATTTTTTTTGGAATTTCTTGAGGCCTTCCTGAAGGTATACATCTTCCTCTTTATTTGTGCATGATTTTACAATTATGTGGTTGTATGTTTTCGCGCGCCCGTATTGTGGAATTTATATCTTGGCCTACGGGACTCCGATTTGGGCGTGCAGGTACTTGTTTCGAAGCTATCGACACGTAGAACGCAGGGATATTTTATTTGGAATTTATTGAGCACTTTTAGCAGGTGAAATATTGGCTTCTTTGCAGCTGAAAATTCAGCGTGTGTTTTTGGGCAGATTTTTGGGATTTAAGTGTAACTGTAGCCTTTTGTTGTACCCAGGAGGGATTGTGGACTGTACTGGACCTGTTGGACATAAGAGTTGCTGTTTTTATGGTTCTCTCAGCTGTGTGACCCCGAACAGTTAGCACCTTCAGGTGGGTGGCTTTGCTTTCAGGATCTATGGACTGTGCTCTAATTCTATTGATATAGATACATGCATGATAGTGTTTGGACTGGGTAGCATGCTAGAATGTGAATGTTAATATTCTTTGTAATTATCTGTTGATCTCTTCTGCTTCCTTCTACCTGTTAAATATTTATTATCTTGGAACCTGACCTAGCACCCCCGCCATATGTTGCATGTGTAACCATACCAGTAGAAAACCCTCACTTGGGCTAGGGTTCTTTATGTTTAGACATCCACACTTTATGTTTCATTCCTGGACTTAGTGTATCCTCGCCCGGGTAGTGGGCCGAGCGGTCGGGACTTTTGTTTAGTGTGGGATGCATTTGCACTCGTGCTTGGGAGCAGAGTGGGGTCTGGTAGATGTAGTGGATTTCTTGTCGGTACCGGGAACCGTTTGGGGTAAACGGTGGACCCGGGAGGTCTTGTTTTTCCCCCTGTTTGGGTTGTCGCCACTGTGTTAGTGGCAGTAGTTTACTAGTATTAGCCGGACCTAGAACCTAGAACCCTTTTCGACATACACATGATTTTAGTCTACCAATGCTTTCTTCCAAGCATCGAAGGGCCGCTGGAGTCTGTTCTTGTTTGATTGGACAAAGGCATCAGCCCTTCGTGGTTTGGGTAAAACACTTGTTTTCTAACTGTTTTTCTAAAAAGAACTAAAATCATTAAATATGGATTTCTTCCAGATCAAAATGGTTTTCAATAACAAATGTCACCTGTTTCCTGTATTCTCCCCACTCGAAAGGATTCGAGTGGTCTGGGTTCTAGGGGCCGTTCCTTCGTTCGGGACGGAAGCCGCGGAGGCCGAGCCTGGAACCTGTTCTTGTTTGATAGGGTTGTAGGTGTAGGTCTCCCGGGACTTTCGGGCCCTAGTTGGTGCCTTCTGCGTGTTGTACCGAGGTTGTTGTGTCCCCGAACTATAAGGGGTCGGGAACTTCGATAGGTGGAGCCTAGAGTCTGTTCTTGTTTGATAGGGTTCTAAGCACCGGCCTACCGGGTTTTCGAACCCTTATGGTGTCGGTCTTTCCTGTGAGTTTAGTGTTCTGTTGTGGGTCGATCGTGGCTGTGGAGTGTCTCCAGCCAGTGTGTTTTGTGCTGTGAGTTATTAGAGAGGCTTGTGTCTCGTGTTTCGCGTGAGCTGATCAGCTGAGTCGTCGAGAGTGCTCCGACTGTTGTGCGAGATGTTTGAGGATTGAGTCTTTCCGTTCAGTGCGTGAGCGTGGATTTTGACTATAGCCTGCAGTGCCACTTTGAGCTCGACAGAGTGCGCGGATACCTTCTTCCTCGTTGGGGTCGCTCCCCTCGAGAGCCACGCCCGGTGTGGATTTGCTACTTTTGTATTGCGACTTGTCGACGCCGTCCCTCTGACTGGGCCAGTTAGTGGCAGTTACGGACGCAGTCCCTCTGGCTGGGCCAGTTAGTGGCAGTCACGGACGCCCTACGTAAGTCCGGTCCTCCGGGATGTTACGGCAGTAGGTAGGCGCAGGTTTGACTGGACCCGTTGAGGCAGTCAGTTTAGATTGGGTGATTTGAGTCGAGGGCTAGTTGTAGCATCATGTTCTTTCTGTTCCACTTTTGAGCATCTAGATAGAGGCATAGTAGCTGTAGAGTTTACTTTACTTGCTTTTCTTTCAGCTCTGATATCTGTATAGTATAGTTGATCTTTTGCAGGTTAGTCGCTTCGTCTATACGGGGCTTCCCGTATGGGCGGCGGATCTGTTGGCGAGCCCGGGTCGCAGTTTCGACGCCGGGGCGTGACAGATTAGGTGGTATCAGAGCCTAGATTGTAGGTCATTATGGACTTAGAAACCCTAGGCTTGTGGTTGGACATTAGGATGACTTCGTGAGAGTCGTGACTGTTAGCGAGAGTCCAGATTGGGTTCCAAACTCTCCCAGGGGATGGGATGAGTGACCGACATGTCTTCCTTCGGTGGCAACTATGTTGGCTGCAGACAACATAGTACTACGGGAAGGGGGACATGCCTTTGACTTTCGCTGAATTGGGTCGAGTGTTGTTTGGTACTGTCCTGATGTTTGCTTGTGTGTGCAGGTAGGCACGATGCCTCCCCGACGCAGGGTACAGACGCGTTCTCAGCCTTCCCCCGCCGATGAGCCTGGGCAGGAGGAGCCAGCACAGGGTCAGCAGAGTGAGGTGCCGGAGCTTCGGGCTCAGATGGCTCGGTTGTCAGAGGCTGTACGGCGCCAGGAGGAGGCTACACGGCGCCAGGAGGAGGCCATGGGTCGAATGATGCTTATGTTGGAGCAGAGGGTACAGCCAGTTGTAGCACCCCCAGGGAGTTTCCCCGCACCTTCGTCGCTAGCTGTGGCACCCCCAGTTGTACCAGCAGTGCAGGCAGCCCCTATTGCACCAGAGACCGGTAGACAGTCGTTCGGGACGGCAGGGCAGTTGACCCGAGCAGAGCAGGGAGAGGTGGTGGATTTGTTGTTGAGGTTCCGTCAGTTTAACCCACCTCATTTTTCGGGGCAGAGTTCGGAGCCGTGGGAGGCAGAGTCGTGGATCACGGCTATGGAGCGCCATTTCGAGAGCTTATTTATCGAGGAGCGGTTTCAGGTCCTATTGGCGACTCACTTTTTGGAGCGCAACGCCGAGGCCTGGTGGCGTCGTGTTCGGCCAGTTGGTCCACCTGGGACCCAGCTGCTTACTTGGACGGAGTTCCGCGGTCTACTTCTTGGAGCATTTTTTCCGGAGAGCGTCAGGCAGAGGTTAGAGGAGCGGCTGAGGAATCTCCGACAGGGAGATCGGCCCGTGCATGAGTACATCGCAGAGTTCAACCAGTTGTTGGCTTGTGTACCCCACGCGGCAAGGGATGAGGCGCACCGGATCTACATGTTTGAGCAAGGACTGCGCCGAGATATCTACCAGTTTGTCCGCTCGCAGAGATTGCAGACTCTGGATGCCTCTATGGAGCAGGCCCTCTATGTGGAGCACGGAGAGGCGGTTATGGTCGGGGTGGCCCCAGCTCCCGTAGAGATTTCGGGGGCGAAGCGCCCAGCACTGGATGATGAGGGTCAGACGAGCCGGCAGGGACCTCCGAGACCTCCACGATCTCATCCTGAGGGTCGTGGGTTTTGTAGGCGTCAGAGATCAGGTGGGCCGCCGCAGCAGCAGCAGTATCGGCAGCAGCGACAGGAGCGGTGTGTCATCTGTGGCGGGCCTCATCCACCGTCGCAGTGTGATCAGAGATAGGGGCGGTGTTTTCTCTGTGGAGAGTTGGGACATTTCCGCGCAGCTTGCCCCCATGCCATTTTGTCAGTGCGGCCGATTGCGACAGCACCTCCCTTGCCTATTCTTGCAGCGGAAGCCCCTCTGGTACACCGTCAGACAGAGTGGGCCACGACGTCGGGACAGACGGGACAACGATCTACAGCACCCAGTGGACCGGTTTATGCAGCCCTGGTGGAGGACACCCCGGCAGCAGATCATGTAGCGGCAGGTATGATTTTATTTCTGTTAGCTGAGTTGTGTATTTCGTCACTGCTGCATTCTTCTGCATTATTAGTAGAGCATCTCCATCAGCATCTTTGCATGGGTATGGGTTAGGAATTTTGCTACCTGTTTTAGCGATTGGATTCTTCCCTGTATCCTACGAGTAGAGGAGGATCGCGGTTTATGATCAGTGCAGTTGAGACTTGGGACTTTACCTGCTGATGTGATGATTCAAGGACAGCCCCAGAACTTGGATTGAGCACACAGGTTGGACTGGTTGGTGCGGTACCGTGCTACGACTGATAACGGAATGAGAGCTGTTACCCTTCTGCGAGTTGGACTGGAGGAGTTCGTATTCTCGGATTGCCGGCGTATCCTTCCAGCAGCATCGGCTTCAGCGACTTTGGACAGACGCCACCCCGGGAGCAGATGCGAGGTTTAGGACTAGAGGTTGTGTCCTTAGGAGTCTCTGTTAGTGGTAGCATTCATTTGTAGCCACAGCAGGAACGGCACCAACACTTCCCTCCCTTTTCTCGCCTTTGTACTGAAATTTACAAACAGGACGAAAACCTCGAAAGATTGCTCTAGAAATGGAGACTGTGCCCGAACCTGTTCTTGTTTGATTGGGGCGAAGGCACTGATCTTTTAAAATTTTCAGACTTTTCGCTAATTTCAGCTGTTTTCTCAATCGAGGGTTGGGGTGGATGACTTTCCTGCTGGTGGAGCCATACCTTTCTTGCTAGTTTAGTGTTTGCGTCTTTGGTTGATTTGATTGTTTTAGTTTTGTTGTGGGTTGTTTTAGTTTCGGGGACGAAACTTCCTTTTAGTGGGGGAGGATGTGAGGACCTGGTTCCCCGCGGGGAAGTTTTCTGGTTGTTTGGCAGCTTTCGAAGGCTTGTGTGGTGTGTTGGTGGTGTTTGTGCGCAATTTGGACACAAGTGGAGGACTTCGGGCTTAATTATGGATCACGGGAGTATTTGGAGGACCCGTCGAGTGTTTAGAAGTGATTTCGCGCGATGCGGATGTCAAATTTGGACTCAGGGCGAAGTTTGGATAATAGTTCACCTCTCCGGATGCCTTCGGGAATTTTTAGAGGTGGAATTTGGCAAACCGGATTTTTGAAATGGACCCGGCGTGAAAATCGGATCAAGTGGGCTTTCCGGGGGCCTTCGGCAAAATTTCGGTTGAGAATTTGGAGAAACGGACGTCGGATTTGGATTCAGCGCGCGAAAACGGTGAAAATGGATTATTTATTTGCATTTTTCGGAGCCCGGATGTCGCACACGGTTTTTGAGGCAGCTTGGTACTGTTCCGGCCGGCGGCGGGCGGCGGCGGTGGCGGAGCGCGGCGGCGCGGACGCAAGCGCGGCGGCGGGCAGGCGCGGGTAGCGCGCAGCGCGCGGGCAGGCGCGCGGGCAGGTGCGCGGTCCACGGCGCCTGCGTGCACCGAAGGGTGGACACGTGTCGGCCTTCTGTTGGCGCGGTGTTGCGCACTCGGTGCTCCGAGCTGGTGCGCTCGCCTCGGGGCGCGTGCTTGACACTGTGCGCAGGCGGCGCTGGCGCGCGCACGTGCGCGTGTCAGGCGCGCGTTGACCAGCTGTCGCGACACGTTTCGCCTTCCGGGACGGGCCACGTGTCAAGCAGTGGCTGGCCCACGTTGCTGTCGCCTGTTCGACGGGCTACGTGGAGGCCCGTGGAGGTTTCGGGCCTGCACAGTGTTGGGCCGGGCCCAACACTGTAGCAGCCCGGAACTTCCGGGCGCCCGGAAAATAGGACTTATCCGTCATTTCTCCATTTATTTTCTGGGCCTATTTAAATGATCCGAGCCGCCTTGTTCGCCCCTTTTCTTCCACTTCCGAGCTTCAAACCGACGGGAGGTCTTCAGGAAAGTTGTTCCCCTTGCTGTGTAGCTTCCATCTGCAGAGTTTGGGGATTTTTGGGGGCACGCTTTTTGAGATTCTCATTTTCTTGGCGCGGCGCGACGCTCTTTCTTCGGTGCTTCTTCCGTCGCTCTTCGGTGCACTAGCTCCCCCGGCCTACTCCGACCATCTTTTTGAGCAATTTCTTCGCCGTTGGATTCGTAACAGGTGAGGCTACGATTTTGGTTTCTCGCACATTTTCTGGTTTTGCGTTTTTCGAGGAGTTCTACCTTGCTCTCTGAGGACCTTGTTTGCTGTGTGGATTTTTGAGGGCAGCAGATTGATGGAATTTTATCTCCGCAAGCGGGCATCGGATTAAGACGCTCTTATAGACTTTTTTCATCTACTCGACGCGAGGATCATCGTGGTATTTTTTTTGGAATTTCTTGAGGCCTTCCCGAAGGTATACATCTTCCTCTTTATCTGTGCAAGATTTTACAGTTATGTGGTTGTATGTTTTCGCGCACCCGTATTGTGGAATTTATATCTTGGCCTACGGGACTCCAATTTGGGCGTGCAGGTATTTGTTTCGAAGCTATCAACGCGTAGAACGCAGAGATATTTTATTTGGAATTTATTGAGCACTTTTAGCAGGTGAAATATTGGCTTCTTTGCAGCTGAAAATTCAGCGTGTGTTTTTGGGCAGATTTTTGGGATTTAAGTGTAACTGTAGCCTTTTGTTGTACCCAGGAGGGATTGTGGACTGTACTGGACCTGTTGGATATAAGAGTTGCTGTTTTTATGGTTCTCTCAGCTGTGTGACACCGGACAGTTAGCACCTTCAAGTGGATGGCTTTGCTTTCAGGATCTATGGACTGTGCTCTAATTCTATTGATATAGATACATGCATGATAGTGTTTGGACTGGGTAGCATGCTAGAATGTGAATGTTAATATTCTTTGTAATTATCTGTTGATCTCTTCTGCTTCCTTCTACCTGTTAAATATTTATTATCTTGGAAACTGACCTAGTAGCCCCGCCATATGTTGCATGTGTAACCAGACCAGTAGAAAACCCTCACTTGGGCTAGGGTTCTTTATGTTTAGACATCCACACTTTATGTTTCATTCCTGGACTTAGTGTATCCTCGCCCGGGTAGTGGGCCGAGCGGTCGGGACTTCTGTTTAGTGTGGGATGCATTTGCACTCGTGCTTGGGAGCAGAGTGGGGTATGGTAGATATAGTGGATTTCTTGTCGGTACCGGGAACCGTTTGGGATAAACGGTGGACCCGGGAGGTCTTATTTTTTCCCCTGTTTGGGTTGTCGCCACTGTGTTAGTGGCAGTAGTTTACTAGTGTTAGCCGGACCTAGAACCTAGAACCCTTTTCGACATACACATGATTTTAGTCTACCAATGCTTTCTTCCAAGCATCGAAGGGCCGCTGGAGTCTGTTCTTGTTTGATTGGACAAAGGCATCAGCCCTTCGGGGTTTGGGTAAAACACTTGTTTTCTAACTGTTTTTCTAAAAAGAACTAAAATCATTAAATATGGATTTCTTCCAGATCAAAATGGTTTTCAATAACAAATGTCACCTGTTTCCTGTATTCTCCCCACTCGAAAGGATTCGAGTGGTCTGGGTTCTAGGGGCCGTTCCTTCGTTCGGGACGGAAGCCGCGGGGGCCGAGCCTGGAACCTGTTCTTGTTTGATAGGGTTGTAGGTGTAGGTCTCCCGGGACTTTCGGGCCCTAGTTGGTGTCTTCTGCGTGTTGTACCGAAGTTGTTGTGTCCCCGAACTATAAGGGGTCGGAAACTTCGATAGGCGGAGCCTAGAGTCTGTTCTTGTTTGATAGGGTTCTAAGCACCGGCCTACCGGGTTTTCGAACCCTTATGGTGTCGGTCTTTCCTGTGAGTTTAGTGTTCTGTTGTGGGTCGATTGTGGCTGTGGAGTGTCTCCAGCCAGTGTGTTTTGTGCTGTGAGTTATTGGAGAGGCTTGTGTCTCGTGTTTCGCGTGAGCTGATCAGCTGAGTCGTCGAGAGTTCTCCGACTGTTGTGCGAGATGTTTGAGGATTGAGTCTTTCCGTTCAGTGCGTGAGCGTGGATTTTGACTATAGCCTGCAGTGCCACTTTGAGCTCGACAGAGTGCGCGGATACCTTCTTCCTCGTTGGGGTCGCTCCCCTCGAGAGCCACGCCCGGGGTGGATTTGCTACTTTTGTATCGCGACTTGTCGACGCCGTCCCTCTGACTGGGCCAGTTAGTGACAGTTACGGACGGAGTCCCTCTGGCTGGGCCAGTTAGTGGCAGTCACGGACGCCCTACGTAAGTCCGGTCCTCCGGGATGTTACGGCAGTAGGTAGGCGCAGGTTTGACTGGACCCGTTGAGGCAGTCAGTTTAGATTGGGTGATTTGAGTCGAGGGCTAGTTGTAGCATCATGTTCTTTCTGTTCCACTTTTGAGCATCTAGATACAGGCATAGTAGCTGTAGAGTTTACTTTACTTGCTTTTCCTTCAGCACTGCATATGTTACGTTTTGCCTCTAGTAGACTTAGTGGGCAGACCGTCGGTCTTGTTGGCGGCACCCACTGAGAACTACTTGGGACGTAGTTCTCACACCCGTCGTGGTGTCTTTTCCCACAGGGACTTCTACTCCTATTCCAGTTGCTCCTGTTGCTGCTTCTTCTGATCGAGGTAAGGGATTCGCGAGCTAGATCCCTACCAGTCGTCGTCCTGAGAGTAGATATACCCTTATTACTTTTGAGAGTTCATGTTGAGAGAACTTTGTAGTGAGGTATAGAGTTGTATTTATTTTACTGCTCGAGAGATTTCTGTATTTTGGTGAGGTTGGTTTGTACTATTTGAGAGTTGTAGTTGTTCACTTAGTTCTTATTTCTAGCAGTTTTTCTTTCAGCTCTGATATCTGTATAGTATAGTTGATCTTTTGCAGGTTAGTCGCTTCGTCTATACGGGGCTTCCCGTATGGGCGGCGGATCTGTTGGCGAGCCCGGGTCGCAGTTTCGACGCCGGGGCGTGACAGCTTGGATCCCACAGTTGAACCTTTCAGTATGCCTACTATTTCCAGCTTTGATTGATATATCTGGGCGTAGGCCATGCCTGCTTGGCTATCAATTCTGATTTCTCAACATTTCTGTGCTCTACTATAATAGATTAAGATTCAGCTTCAGTTTACAGTTTCTGCCCTGTGGCACCAGTGGAGACTACAGCTTTCGGCATCTTGAGTGGGATTTACGCGGATTGTCGTTGATGGTTCGGACTTTTGACCGTAAGTTCGGGCATCAGCATTATGATCACCTTTTGAGCTAGTTTTCGGTCCCGTTCACCGATGGTTTGGTCACCGTCAGGATGTTCTCTATTAGTTGGGAGATCGACTTCGACCCGTGGGTCCGTCGAGGTTATGATAGCATGTTGAGTGACCAACTATGGCATGAGATCGTGTCTCTTGAGGATTCCTTTTGAGGGTAGCCTGCAGTTGAGTAGTCCACTCGGGTGGTTTTGAATCGGGAAGTAACCGAATGAAGATCCCAACTTATTGGATTTATCCTCATTGGATGAAAGTGTGGGTATGCTTCGGGTGGCCTTGGTTGAGTTGACCCAGAATGTGGTTCGGTGCGCATTGCACTAGTGGTTATGTCAGTTTCCCCAGCCTCTTATTTGAGCCCTTTGGTATTTCACGTCTCAGCTCAGGAGTGATGTGTTTGTCCTCGCCCGTGATTGACTTGCCCTTTGAGATCTATGAGTGTTGGAGTACGAGAGACGCCCGCTGCAATTTCTAGCTCGAGAGATGAAAGAATTGCACATCGGGCCATACCGTACTTGTTGTTGTCGTTGTTGCGGAGTAATCACGGGGAGTGAGTGGTGTTTCAGGAGCTGGAGGCGTATTGATGGATACTTACCCGTGGTATTTGTGACTCCTTATGGTCTTGATCTAGTTTTGAGGACGAAACTTTCTTTTAGTTGGGGAGGATGTGAGGTCCCGGAATCCCCCGTGTAGGGTTTGCTGGTTGTTGGGCAGCCTTTAGTAGCCATTGGGAGTGTTTGTGCACTTGTCGGGCCCGAGAAATGGATTTGTGATGCAATTTGGAATTTAGTTGCATCACTGGTGGCCTGCGTGGTGTGTCGGTGGTGTTTGCGCGCAATTTGGACACGAGTGTTGGACTTTGGGCTTAATAGGAGATCGCGTGGGTAATTGGTGGACCGTCGAGTGTTTAGAGGTGGTTTCGCGCGATTTAGATGTCAATTTGGACTCCGGGCGAAGTTTGGGATAAAGGATTACCTCTCCGGTTGCCTTCGGAAATTTTTAGAGTTGAAATTTGTCAAATCGGTTTGTTGATTTGGACTCAGCGCGAAAAAACGGTGTGAAGTACACTTTTTCTGGACTTTTTGGGCTTATATTAAGGTTTTTGGTGTTGCTGGTGCGGTGGACCGGGTCCATGGCGGCCTGGTGCACGGGGAAAGACCGGCCGGTGCAGCGCGGTCCACGGCCGCGCTGCACCCGGTCCACAAGTCCGGGCGGGCGCCCGGTGCACCGGGCACCGCACGCCGCGCATGCGCGCGCGCGTGGCGAGCGCCCGCGCGTGGGCTGTTGCGCTGGCGCTGTGCCGTCGCGCCACACAGCCGGTCGGACCAAATGGTCCGACCTCCCTTGCACCGGATCTGGTGCAAGTGAATTTGTGTGAGAGGGGAGTTGGTGAGTGTGTGTGTGTTGCACCTTAAGCCCATTGTTAGTGCATGTTTAGCCTATTTAAGGGAGCTTTAAGGCTGGAGTTTACTCTTTTGGAATCCATCTACCTCTTAGCTGCTAAGGAGTCCATGAAGCAGCCTCCATCTTCTCCTTCATCAAAGAAGCCACCATTGTTGGAGCTTGATCATTGCTGGTTTTGGGTTCAACTTCGTCGCTTTTTCTTCCGGAAGGTCTCCAGAAGTGTAGAAATGGAATTTTGGGATGATTCTTGCGTGGTTATCTTCACAACTTCATGATCTACAACTTTGGTATTGAAGAGGAGACCTAATTGAAGCTCTAAACCAGGTAAATATAGCAATCTTTGAGACACTTATTTTCTATAGAGGATTTCGAGCAGAGGTTAGTGTTTTTACTCCCCTGGGATGTATAAATGGAATTTTAAGTTGATTTTTGTTGGTAAATTTCCAGGACTTACAGAGATCCAATTTTTGTATTTTGTGGAACTTCAAATTTGGACCCTATGTTAGGTAAATTAAACCATCTTTGGGATTGTTGTGTACAGCTGAGATTCTGGATGTGGTTTTGAACAATGCTCAGTGTTTTTGCTCCCTAGGACTGAAGAAGTGGAATTTTAAGCTGATTTTTGCGGGGAATTCACCAAGACTCAGAGGCCTACATCTTTAATATTGAAGAGGAAGGCTAAATCTTGCTTCGAGTTAGGTAAATTTCATCATCTTTGGAGCCCATGGTGCAGATTTCAGTTTTGGACAGCACTGCAGAGTTTTAGCTGTAACTTTGCGCACCGACATCGGATCGAGGTGATTCAGAAGGCAATTTTCATCTATTTCTCGCGAGGAATCTCCTGGATTTTTCTCAGAATTTCCTGAGTTTGCTTCGAAGGTGAGAATCTTTCTTCTTCCCGAGTTTCTATCTGTGGAATTTTGTACAGTTTAGTATGGGGTGTTTCTCTTGCCGATTTTCTATCTCAGTGTAGGAAACTCGGAATTGGACGTCAGGTATTCGTTTCGAAGCTATCGACGCGTAGATCGCAGGGATATTTTATTTGGAATTTTTCGAGCACTTTCAGCAGGTGGTTTTTTCGCATCTTTGCGGCTGAAATTTTAGTGTGATATTTCTCGGCAGATTTTGGAATTTAAGTGTAACTGGAGCTTTTTATTGTACCCAGGAGAGATTGTAGACAATGCTGGACCAGTTTGGACTCTGAGTAGCTGTTTTCTGGTATTATCAGCTGTAGGGCTTTTGACAGTTCGACTTGTCAGGTGGGTGGCCTCGCTTTCAAGATTTGCGATCTATTCACTAATTCTAGCTGTATAGGGATGTGCATGTTTTATTTTATCTCCGGTATAGCATGTTAAAGAGCATGAGTTGAGATTCCTTATTTATTCAGTTATCATGTGTTCTTATTACTTCCCCACCACATCCTTATTTATTGCTATCTTTGGACTTGACCTAGCACCCCTGTCATATGCTGCATGTTCAACAAGTCTAGTAGAAAACTCCAACCTGGGCTAGGTTATTTTATTGCTATAGACACTCTCACACTATCATTATTATTTCATTCTGGACTTAGATTCTGTGTAAAGTACCGAATTTTCGGCACATAAATAAATGTAAATAAAGGTGGGATGAAATCCTATTGTTATGAAAGTTAGGGAAGTAAAGAATATTTGGAAGCGAGTTTGGCCCAAATCGGGGTAAAATATGGAGATCAAAAAAATTTATTTGAGAAAGGGGGCCCAGATTTTTAGTGAAAAATTCACAGTGTCAGAAAATTTTGAGAAAATTACGGGAGCCCCGTAAATATGTTTTAAGACCACAGAAAAAGTTTCGCGTTGATCGGATGCCTGATTGTGAGAACGGGCTCCGCCAACAGTGTCGAAAAATTCTGAGAAAATTACGGGAGCTGTGTAATTAAGTTTTAAGGTCACGGTAAAAATTTCGTGTTGATCGGATACTCGGATTGCGAGAACGGGGTCCGCCAATGATTCTGGACACAGCGGGGCTTTTGGTGGCCCAGAAATGGCCAAAAGTGAAAATTTAAATTTTTCTGTGGTAAATTAAGCTGAAACGAAGTCGCCTGTCAAATTTGGACGGAAACGGACGAAAAATGGACAGAAAACGAAATAAAAACGGGTATTATTAAGTACTTGCTTCAGGTTGGGTTGCGGAGGCATTTAATGCTGGTGTTAATTTGGGTTGAGATATTTTGTGGTGCAATTAATGCTGCCAACCACTTCTTCATTTTTGCATCCCTTAATTAATTTGCTCCACGTCATTGTCTTCTTGGCAAGGCAAAGCAGAGGAGATGGATGAAACCGAGAAAGGAAATAGAGAAAAAATGAAGAAAGGGAAAAGAGAAAGAAGAAGAAGGGAGAGGAAGAAATGGAGGTGTGTGAGTGTGTCTTTTTCTTGATGGACCTTCGCCCTGAAGCCGTGTGGAGCACGCGCCGAGTCGTGATCAAGGTTAGTAGCAGTTTTTGTGTTTTATTTTTAGAGTGGGCTCAGTTTTTGTGTGAGAGAGAAGGGTGCTTGGCTTTGCTTGGCGGAGTGGTTGTTCTCTGTTGGGTGGCCGCGCGGGCGCAGCAAGGCGGCGCGCGCAGCGCACTGGGGACGCGCGACGCACAGGCGCGCAGCGCGCGGGCGCGCAGCGCGGGGGGGCGGCCGTGCGCTGCGGGCAGCGGCTGCGCCGCGCGCTGCTAGCGCGCGGCATGGCCCTGGCGCTGCACGCCAGCGGCGGCATGCCGCAGCGCTGCGCGACAGCGGCCAGGCAGCTTTCTGCGGCGCGAGCGCAGGAATTTTTTCACGCGACGCGCGCAGCGTTTTCGTCGCTTGGGGTCGGTTTTCGCCGGCGATCGCGCGTGTTCGCCAGATTGATCTTGATTCTTGTTTTTCCCCCCTTCGTTTTGCTCTCAGGCTATCCCCCTGGATGCGCGAAACCCGACGAGGTGCTGTGCGGAGCCGGATAGAGGGCGCAACTCGCGGATTTATCAGAGTTGGATGATTATGTGTGTTGGGTTAGTGGTTAATCGATGGATTTGAGTGCTATGTGGTGGGCTGTGTGTATGGCAGCTGTAAGGAGTATGTGGATTTATGTTATTTGTGATTATGTGGGCTCTAATTGTTGTGTGCATGGCAGCATGTGGGTGGAATTATGAGGTCGAGCTTATGTGTTTTTCTTTATTTTAGTTGTGCTGTGGGTGTGCGGGTGATGGTTGGTGCTGAATGTGTGTAGGTGCAGGGGAATGTAAATTGAGTGTAGTAAAAGAGGTATGTGAAGCTTATGTATTATGAGTAAGTGGATTTGAATAACTGGGTTTGTGTGTGTACACATACTTATTAGTAAGGGGGAGTTGAATAATTGTGTATGTGAACATTAATTAATTGTGTGCAATTGGAGCTTACAGAATAAATTATGCGAGTACATGTGTTTAATTTGGGGTGGTTTTGTGATGGAATTAATGGACAAATTAGTGTGTGCTGAAGATTACTTTTTTTTTTGCTTGGGCTTAAAACCTTGTGTTAAAGGATTATGTGAGAAGTGTATGGGGGCTGTGGACTTTAATTATTAGTATGCATTGGTACTTTGGGAAGCTGTAACTGATGGTGGATTTGTTGTATGTAGTGAGCTTGCTGTTGGTGATGAGGTGAAATTAATTGGACTATGGACCTTAATTATTGTATGTGATTGGAGTTCGCAGTTCTGTATAAGCCATTGGAGTTGAGGTGGACTTGATGTGGGCTGATTTTGATGCTGGGATTTTTGTGAGGACTTGAAGGAATTTATTTGAGCTCCCGGGGATTTTTTTTGTTCACGTACACGGCAGTATGCGCGCGCGGTGCGTTTTTCGAGGGTCGTCTGTTCGAGGTTTTAGCACTTCACCAACTTCAGCGTTGTCTGCGGAATGCGTGCAGATTTGAGGTACGTGCTCCGTTTTGCGTGCCGATCGTGTTGTCGCGCACCGTTTTGCGTGCCGACCCTAATATTATGCATCGTTTTTCGTGCAGGACTAGAAAAATGTGCAAAGTCTAATATTTTGCATCGATTTGCGTGCGGACTCGAGGAAAGTGCACCGTTTTGCGTGCAAGCTCGAGGAGACAAGTGGAATCGCGCGGAGACCAATTGCAAGTGTCTACAAGCAATTGGGTACACTACAAGGTGGGGAATTCTGCCGAAATTGGGTGACCTCTCCCCTTGCTCCTTTACTTTTCGATTCGAAGCATGATAGTAGCCTGTTAGAGGCGTTAGGTAATTATGATTATGATTGCCTGTGTAGATGGATTCAAATGAAAAAGTGCAACTGTTGGTTGCCAGAGTTAGAGGAATAGATATGCATGAGTAAATGAACACAGAGTAGAAGTGCAACTGTTGGTTGCCAAAGATATATGATGAATATGCATGCGTAGAAGTAATTACTATTTGATGAATGAAATGAAAATAACTGCATGCATGAAAAAGGATTTGCTATTATGATTGTGAGCATGTTAGAGTATAACCCTAGGAATCACGTGACATAAGGGAGCAACAGTTGTTGGTAGTAAGACTAGGAGAAAACCTAGTATAGGGGTTTGACGAGTGACATCAACTTAGGAGTTATCCTAGGGAGGACGAGTGGCATGGTCTTAGGTGACAACCTAAGGACACTGGATAGAGTGATCAACATAGAGTCAGAGAACTCTAGGATGTATATGACATGGAAACTTAGGTAAAGGAAACCTAAGGAGAACTAGTGTTCAACATAGAGTCAGGGAACTCTAGGACAAGTATGACATGAAACTTAGGTAAAGGGGACCTAAGTTGAGCTAGAAGAGTTTAAACTCACAGACAGAAAAATAGAGTCAAGTTGACTCTAGGATTCAGTAAGGAATCAAGAGAACGGAAAGTAGATCAAGTGAGGTGACATGAAAGGGAAAATGAGAAATAGATCAAGTGTGGAGATATGAAAGGGGAAACAGGAAATTAGAGTCAATGTAACTCTAAGTTAATAGTGGAACAGGAAAATAGAGTTAAGTTAACTCTAGGATTCAATGAGGAATCAGGAAAGTGGGATAAGATCTCAAGGTTAAAGAGTTAATCAAATATAACCCTAGAAAGTCATAGGGTGTCTGGGCAAATGGATAATAACTTTAACTTCAATTTGAGTTAAAGAAATAAAAAGAGAAATGTCTAAGAGTCCAGGAGACTCTCTAGTTATCCTGATGGCAAGACCTAGGATAAGAGGAAAAATTGTTGCAAAAAGGCAAAGATTTAAAAGCAAGCTAAAAGTAGCTAAAAGTATAAAGAAAATGTAAATGGCGCCTTCGAATTTGAGACTCGTCAAGTGGAGCAGGACTCCCTGGGCAGTGACCCGTCGGACGAGGTACTTTCGAATGGCTAAAAGTGAAAGCAAGGAGCTAAATGCTCAAAAAAGAAGAGAAAGTGATTTGCCAGTGGCAAAAAGGGAGCTATAAGCCCGAATAAGAAAGGAAAGCAAGTGTTCAAAGGCAAAGAGGCTAAGAACTAAAGTAAAAAGAAAAGAAAGAAAATATAAAAAGATAAAATGGGCGTACCTTCGGGGGTGAAACGTAGATCTTGTCGGAGCCATGGGCAGTGTCCCTCTCCCGGGCAGTGACCCGTATGACAAGTTCCCCGTTGGGCGGGGTAACACTTGCGGGTGTTATCGGCAACCTTAGAAATCTTATCTTATGGTAGCAAGACTACCGGGCTCGGGCCCGTTGGATAAGAATTTCCGAGGGTTAACTTGAACTAAAGCACCAGAATCTAAAGAATAAAGAAAAATAGAGTGGCCAAGGTGGCCGGGTTAGTTGGACCCTGTATTCAGCGGCATAGTGGCCGAGTTGGTGCTTAGCAGCCTAGTGTGGCTAGACAGTGTAGTACTGGGTAGATGGTTATACACAGATAGTGTAGTGATATGTTATATTGCATAGCTGCATTTTGATATTGAGGATTTAGTTTCCTAGCACTATTATTATTGCTTCCATTGGACCAAGTGGTGTAGGACACTTTTTCTCGGTGGTTGAACCCACTGGGAACTCAGATGAAGTTCTCACACCCCTTGGGTGACTCCCCCCACAGGTTCGGGAATGGATGCAGCGGTCGAGACGGATCAGATGCAGACAGCGAGGCATACGACAGGGGCAAGGGCCCAGCAGCATAGTGACCTAGAGGGTCTAGCAGAGGTATCCCATTTATGTATTTCTTGAGTGAACCTTATATAGTGAGGAATTTATGTAAAGGAAATGTAATAATTTTATTTGCAAGTTCAGAAATGTAAAGTGTAGTAAGTTTAATTTATGGTTCACTCCTGTATGCTTTCATTTCCGCATTAACTATTCGTTATTGAATGAAAGTTTTAAATTTATAGTGATTTTTAGTGCTCTGATATACAGCTTCCGCATACACTGGTTGTGTTATTATGGATGTTACCGTTCCTTTCGGGTAGAAACAGGTCTTACTCGATTGGCGGGTCTGTTGGCGTGCCCGAACCGTACAAATTGGCGGATTCGGGGCGTGACATTCTGCCTCGCCCAGATAGTGGCCGAGGGGTTGGGGTATTTGTGGGGTGCATTTACACTCGTGTCTGGGGACCGAGTGGAGTATGATAGTCAGTTTATTGATCAGAGTGTCTTTGGGAGTTGTCTGAGTGATAGTGGGTCTCGGCTGTGTAGTTTTCCAGCCTGTGAGTGAGACAGTGTTCTTCTGGTTTTAGTCGATCTTGTTGATCGTGTCTTTTGGATTACTGATTGGGTGACAGGGAGTCTCGGCTGTGTAGTTTTCCAGCCGGTGAGTGAGACAGGGTTCTTTTGATTACAGTCGATCTTGTTGATCGTGGATTTGGACTATAGCATGCATGGGCCACATTGAGCTCGACATAGATGCGCAGATACTTTGCTCGGTGGGGTCGCGCCCCTCGAGTGCCACTCCGGAGTTAGGCGGGTTACTTGCTATCGCGACTTGTCGACAGTCCCTCTGGCTGGCCAGTTTGGCAGTCACGGACGCCCTACGTAAGGCCTCTCCTCCGTGGACGTCAGGCAGTAGGTAGGCGCAGGTTTGATTGGACCCGATGTGGCAGTCAGTGTAGATTGGGTGATTTGATTTGAGAGTCAGTAGTAATACCAGGTTTCTTTCTATTCCACCCTTGAGCATCTAGTTAGAGGCATAGTAGCTGTAGAGTTATTTTACCAGCTTTTCTTTCCATTATTGCATCTGTTACTTTATGCCTCTAGTGGACTTAGTGGGCAGACCGTCGGGCTTGTTGGCAGCACCCACTGAGAACTACTTTGGGATGTAGTTCTCACACCCGTCGTGGTGTTTTTCCCCAGGGACCTCTACTTTTGTTCTTGCCGCACCGGTTGCTAATCCAGCTGATCGAGGTAAGGGAGGCGCGAGTTAGATCCCTACCAGATGTCGTCCTGAGAGTAGCTGTACCCCTCACATTTTGAGAGTTCTTGTTGAGTGATCTTGTAGTGAGGATCGAGTTGTACTCTTCCTTATTTTGAGAGACTGATGTAGTGAGGATATTTGTGTATTGAGAGCTGGTACACTGATGTATTTATTGGAGACTTCTCCCTTTTGGGTTTTATATATTAGAGGACCTTGTATATGATGATATTTGGGAGATGGACATTGTATCTTTATTTTCAGTTGTACAGTAATTGATGTTAGTTTTACAGTAGTTTACTGTTCAGCTCTGATATCTGTATACTGTAGTTGATTCTTTTGCAGGTTAGTCGCTTCGTCTATATGGGGTGTCCGTATGGGCGGCGGATCTGTTAGCGAGCCCGGGTCGCAGTTTCGACGCCGGGGCGTGACAAAGCGACTTCGAACAGATAATGGTTTAGAATTCTGTTCAATTGAGTTTGATGAATTTTGTAAAAATGAGGGTATTGTTCGTCACAGAATAGTCAGACATACTCCGCAGCAGAATGGAGTGGCGGAACGTATGAATAGGACTCTATTAGAAAGAGCACGTTGTATGCTCTTGAATGCTGGTTTATCAAAGGGCTTTTGGGCAGAGGCAATTTCTACTGCTTCTTATTTGGTGAATCGTTCTCCGCATACAGCCATTGAGTGTAAGACTCCAAAAGAGGTATGGTTTGGTAAACCTGCTGATTATTCTACTTTACGAGTATTTGGATGCCCTGCATATGCTCATGTTAATAATGGAAAATTAGAACCTAGAGCTCTAAAATGTATTTTTCTAGGCTATGCATCTGGGGTGAAGGGCTATCGATTGTGGTACCCTAATCCTAAAGCATCTAAATTTCTTATCAGTAGGGATGTTACTTTTGATGAATCTGCTATGCTTCACCCAAAATTGGAGTCTTCTTTTTTAGAGAAAGCGAAGGATGCTAAGAAGCAGGTAGAGCTTGAGAATGATAACTCAGTATCTTGCAGAAAGGTCCTATTTCTAATCAAGTGCAGGTACATGACAACTCCGAAGCAGAAAAAACTCCAACGCAAGAGCAATATAGTATTGCTACAGGTAGAGAGAGAAGGCAAATAAAACCTCAACAACGATATACAGACATAGTGGCCTATGCTTTATCGGTGGCTACGGAGACAGTTGATGCTGGTAAGCCTTCCACATATACAGAAGCTGTTTCAAGTACTGACTCTGACAGATGGCTAGTTGCAATGTGTCACGCCCCCGGGTCGAAACTGTGCCCCGGGCTCGCCAACAGATCCGCCGCCCCTACAGGAAGCCTGCAATTAAACAACTATACTAGCAGATATCAGAGCTGTAAAAATAAAAACTAACTATAAACAAAAAGTAGAACTGTCTCTCATAAAATATAAATAACATCCTCACCAGAAAAATACAGCAGTCTCTCAGAAGAAAACAAAAGAGTACAACTCGATCCCTCACTACATGATCTCTCAAACATGACACAACCAAAATGATCATCAGGGTACCTCTATCACTCACTGAAGCTGAAGGGGGAAAGGGATCTATCTCGCGACTCCCTTACCTCGGTCTGTAGGAGCTGGATCAGCAACTGGTGCAGCAGGAACTGGAGCTGAAGTCCCTGGGGAAAAAGACACCACGACGGGTGTGAGAACTACATCCCACCGTAGTTCTCAGTAGGTGCTGCTAACAAGCTCGACGGTCTGCCCACTAAGTCTACTAGAGGCATAAAGTAACAAAAGGAAAGTTGTATAGAAAAGCTGGAAAGTAAAAATCTACTGCTACTATGCCTCTATCTAAATGCTCAAGGAGTAGGACAGAAGAAACAATATGCCACTACAAGTACTCATCTCAAACCCAATCCAAACTGACTGCCGCATCGGGTCCAGTCCAACCTGAGCCTACCTACCTCTGTAGGTATGTCCGTAGCTGCCAAAACTGGCTCAGCTAGAGGGACAGTGTCCATGACTGCCAAAACTGGCTCAGCCAGAGGGACACAAGCATCGACAAGCCGCGATAGAAGTATCAAGCCCAACTCCGGAGTGGCACTCGTGGGGAGCGACCCCACCGAGCAAAGTATCAGCGCATCTCTGTCGAGCTCAAGTATGACTCCTACAGGCTATGATCCAATCACTGTCTCACTCACTAGCTAAGAATCCACACTGTCACTATGACCATGTCCCAAAGATCCCAGATCCACCATCACTATCACTATCATAATGCAACTGGTCTACAGACTACTACAGACTCCACTCGGTCCCCAGACGCGAGTGCAAATGCATCCACAGCTAACAAACCTCCCAGCCCACGACTCGGGAAAAATCACTATGTCTAGAGTGACAAGAATACAACCACTGTGGGGGAGCTAAAGTGATAAATAAATCTGATACATGTTGAAGTTCCTGTAGTTTAATTGTGCATGATAATTAATTAACTGACAAGTATGCTAAGTTAAGTTTCCATGTTGCAAAATTCACAAAAAGGTCATCAGATCTAGCAACTAACAACTGTGGTTACCATATACAATTTTCATAGGATATAGGAGTCATTTACTAGTATGCATGCAACTACAATCATAGAATTAGAAAACAGTCCATAGATTTTGAAAGCAAGAACACCCACCTGAACACGCTAACTGTCCGGGACGGTACAGATAAGAAATCCAGAAATCTACAAATCTCCAAATCCGCTAAGCAAAGAGCACAATAGTGGTGCTCACAAAGTCCTGGGTACAACAACAATTCACAATTACACAAAATTCCTCACAATTTCCATGTTCAAAAATCTGCATGAACAGTCCCCATTCACACGAAATTTTCACCTGAAAATAATCTTCAATAAATTCCAATAAAAATATCACAACGATCCTCGCGAAGTGTAGATGTCGATAGGCTCTTGAATCGTCAAAATCCGATACCCGGAAGGGGAGATAAAAATCTGCGAAGCAGCAGCTGTCCAAAAACTCAAACAGTCACAAAGGGTGGTTAAAATGTACCCCAAACCCCTGTATAAGCTCATTTCCAGGAAAAATGTCCAACACGGAAAACGTAGATATACCTCTTGTGAAACCGCTGTCGAAGAAATCGTCCAAAAATAGCATCGGGGTAGCTCTGTAGGTCTCCCAGACAAAAATGCGACGAAAGTGGGCCTCCAATAGTATATCGTCGCTCCGCACTACGAGGCGGGAAACGCTGTCGTCGCGGCCTCCAGAAAATCTGAAACTTCACCGGAAGATGGGCAAGAGGGAGAGGAAGAAAACTTATGAAGAGATGATAGGCTAAATCTCTCGGGAAGAGGTGCATAATCGCGGCCCAAGGTAGCCTATTTATAGGCTCCAAAGAAAACAGCCCAAAAAATAAGCTTAAGAAGTTCGGGCCCAACTTTCGGGCGCCCGAAAACTTTCGGGCGCCTACAGTGTTGGGCCCGGCCCAACACTGTTCACGCCCGAAAGTCCCACATGCTGCCATGTGTCCTCCCGAACAGGCAACACCGGTGCAAGGCCAGTCGATGAGTGCCACGTGTCCCGCCAAATAGGGAACAGCGGTGCAAGCCGCTCGGTGACCGCCACGTGTCCATGCTCCGCCCACAGTGAGGCGGTGGCGCCCGCCAATGAGCGGGCGCCACGTGTCCTCCCGGCTGACCCGCCGACCTGCCTACCGCGCGCCCGGTGCACCGCGCAAGTTGCACCAGCCAATCAAGGAGTGACACGTGTCCCCTACACCCTGTCCACGCCTTCAGCAAGAATTCCGTGGACCGCGCCTGCGTGCACCGACCAACCCGAGGCTGCCACCTGTCCCCCGCCTGGTCCATGCACCGCCGCGCACTTCCAGTAGACCGCGCGCCCTGGGCCCGCCAATCAGGCGGTGCCACGTGTCCCTGCACCGGGTCTGTGCACCCCGCCGCGCTGCTCTGTGGACCGCGCGTCGTAAACCGGCCAATGACAGGCCGCCACGTGGCATCCCGGCGGTCTACGGCCCCTCCCATGCACCAAAAATCACAGAAAACTTTCGGGGGTTCGTTTTTGGGCATCCGGACTCCAAATTAAACAAACAAACAGTCGTTTTCAAGCATTTTTCTGTGCTGAATCCAATTCCGACCTCCGTTTGGCCTGATTCTTTTCAGAAATTTTGGCAAACCCAGCCGAAGGCCAATATAGCCAAAAGAAACACACAGGGTCCATCAGTAGCATCCGATTGATGCACCGTGGGCCTGATACACCAATACTAGGTGCTCTAACAGTGGATTCATCGGAAAAACGCTGCATGGGAACTAGGGCCACTACACAATGAATGAAGAGATAGAATCTCTTCATAAGAACCACACATGGGATTTGGTGAAATCACCAGAAGGAAAGAAAATCGTCGGTTGCAAATGGATCTTCAAAAGGAAAGAAGGTACCCCAGGTTTTGAAGATGCTCGATATAAGGCAAGATTGGTCGCAAAGGGATATAGTCAGATAGAGGGTGTTGATTTTAATGATATTTTCTCACCTGTTGTTAAACATAGCTCTATTCGTATGTTGCTCTCCTAAGTTGCTACTCATGACATGGAGTTGGAGCAACTAGATGTGAAGACAGCTTTCTTGCATGGCGAGCTTGAAGAACAAATTTATATGCGACAGCGTGAGGGTTTTGTTATTCAGGGTAAGGAAGATCATGTCTGCTTATTAAAGAAATCATTATATGGCTTAAAACAGTCTCCCCAGCAGTGGTATAAGTGATTTGACTCGTTTATGGTTGGTTGTGGCTACTCAAGGAGTAAGCGAGATAGTTGTGTTTATTTCAGGAAGCTTGATAATGATATTTTCATTTATTTGCTGCTTTATGTTGATGATATGCTTATTGCTTCAAAAGACATGTCTGAAATTAACAAGTTAAAAACACAACTAAGTTATGAATTTGAGATAAAAAACTTGGGAGCAGCTAAAAAGATTCTCGGTATAGAGATTCTTAGGGACCGAAAGTCCGGAAAATTGTATTTGACTCAGAAGAAATTTATTGAGAAAGTTTTGGAGCGTTTTGGAATGAAAAATGCTAAGCCCTTAAGTACTCCGCTTGCTGCTCATTTTAGGCTTTCAGCTGTTTTGTCACCACAATCAGTTGAAGATGAGAGGTACATGTCCCATGTTCTCTATTGTATTGCAGTTGGAAGTCTTATGTATGCAGTGGTCTGCACTCGTCCAGATATTTCACATGCAGTCAATGTTGTGAGTAGATACATGGCTAATCCCGGCAAGACACATTGGCAGGCTGTGAAGTGGATTCTTAGATACTTAAGAGGAACTTCTGATATACATCTAGAGTCTGGGAGATCCGATGACACTTTAGTTGGTTTTGTTGATTCAGACTTTGCAGGCGTTTTGGACAGACGAAGATCACTTACAGGATATGTGTTTACTCTTGGTGGTTGTTCTATTAGTTGGAAAGCTACTTTGCAGCCTATTGTTGCTTTATCCACCACTGAGGCAGAATATATTGCTATAACGGAGGATGTAAAAAAAGCTATTTGGTTGAGAGACTTATATGAAGAGCTTACTTCTAGTCAGGAGACTATTGTTGTCATTGTGACAGCCAGAGTGCTATACATATTTCTAAAGATCAAATATTTCATGAGAGATCAAAACATATTGATATCAGGTATCATTTTGTTCGTGATGTGATAGCACAGTGTGATATTATCGTGAAGAAGATAGGTACGGCAGACAATCCAACGGATATATTGACTAAGTCTCTTTCGGTAATTAAGTTCAAGCATTGCATGAACTTGGTTGGTGTGTGCAGCAGCACTTGAGAACCTGTCACGCCCCGGGTGGAAACCAGAACCCAGGCTCGCCAACAGATCCGCCGTGCACACGAAATTTTTCATATACACGAAGCGTCGGTAACATGCTCAGATATAAGATATGCAATACAGAGCATACTACAGAGCTGAACTAAAATGAACTACATAATATCTCAGACTGGAAATAAAATAAAACTGTAATAATTACAATTTACTCCCAGCTAACCAAAATAATACACCCAGCTGGCCAAAGCTAGATCCAAAATAAAAGTAAACCACTACAGTCTGAGTAAAATGGCTACAATATCTGTCTATCAGTAGCTCTCAGCCTCACAGGAGATCTATCTACTCGGCGATCCCCTTGCCTCGATCAGCTGCCGATGGCCCAGCAGCTCCCGCAGAAGGATCTGCAAAACAAAGGGAAGAAGAAGAAGAAACAACAATGGGGGTGAGAACCACTAGTAAACCAGTAGCCTTCCCTGTGGGTAAAGCCTCAAACTCTGACGTACCCACTAAATCTACCAGAGGCAAAGGAAAAGGAAAAGTGATAAGCAATGAGACTGTCGAAAAGGAAACTACCCCTACTATGCCTCTAAATGCTGTCCCGTAAAGTATGACTGTATGTATGCATCAATAACCGCTTCTGTCCAAATAAATCCAATCTAGCCACCAGTAAAAACTGGTACCGCCCTCATCATCGGGCAAGTATAGCCGCGCCGATGTGATAGCAAAGAGTAAATACCGTCCGGTACCTATTCGGTACCCCGCACGCTCCGGAGTGGCACTCGAGGGAGCGACCCACACGAGTAAAGTAACAATGTCATAAGTATCATAAAAGCAGGACTTGATCATGACTATGCTCAAGTGGAACAAATCCCTCCACTAATGAAACCCCGATCCCCCAATCTAATGCGAAGGTAAACATCCGGTCGACCTCCCAATGTCCGCGGTCGCCGCAATACCCCATAAGTCCAAATCTGATAAAATAACCAACACCTGGTCAATCGCCTAATATCCGCGGTTACCACAATGCCCCATAATCCACCATCTGGTGAAATAATCAATATCCGGTCAACCGCCTACTATCCGCGGTTGACGCAATCCCCCCACCAATCCACAATCAAGTACCACCTGTCCCAGACTCCAAAGTCCCGACTACACTATCCCAATCCCCTGCTCGAACCCGAGCAACATGAATCAAAGGTCTAAATGGAAAGGAGAAAGGAAACAATTCATGGTTTCTCCTAAGTCAAGTCTCAACATGATAGTGTAGCAATAAATAGTGGCATGCAAATGTCATCATGAAAGATAGAAGAGAGAGTATCAAACAACAGTTCGACATGTGTATCAAATGATAGATCCGTAAAGATATAACCATTATGCCAAAATCACTAACCGACTACATAAGTCTATCATCCCTGATCCATAATAAATCATCACTATAATCTTCTCATAATCATGTTCTCACAGTTAATATTTTTCCAAAAATATTCCCAACATGATATATCCACAAGATTGGTCACACATTTATTTTGATTTAAGCGTGGATGTCAAGGGGTGATCAATCAATAAGTCCAAATGGGGAATCCTCTAAATAAACTTAGTGAGTATATCACAGTAAGAGGTAAGCAACAACTACCCACCTGGCACGCAAATCCATACCCAAATAGCCTCCTCGCGGTCCACAGTCCTCTAACAGCGCATTCC
The DNA here is from genome assembly GCA_029168755.2 of Tillandsia fasciculata. Lineage (NCBI taxonomy): Eukaryota > Viridiplantae > Streptophyta > Magnoliopsida > Poales > Bromeliaceae > Tillandsia > Tillandsia fasciculata. The sequence continues at coordinate 10,826,691 of CM054941.1, read as the reverse complement.
GTTGAAAACAGCGTACTACAGCACAAAACAATGCACCCGGTGTAAATACAAATCCCAAAAATACAACCTTTGCTGTTTTTCCAAACAGCACGAAAAAAAGAGAGATTTTCACCTCTGTAGAGTGCTCCGAAAAATCCAAAAAAATTATGGTTGCGTTCCTTGCGACGAGTAGATCGAAATCGACTATTTATTCGCCTTGATCCGATGCTCCTAGGCCAAGATATAAATCGGAGAAGTCGATGCTGTCCAGAAAATACCACAACAAAAAGGGGGGTCAAAGGTGCCTCGGGAACCGTGCCAAGAGTACGAAACGGAGCAAAGTGGTCAACACGAAAAATGAAGCCTTACCTCTTAGGAACGCGTTGCCGTAGAAATCGTACAAAAATTCCTCCTGGTTAGCGCACAGGAATTTTCTGACTGAACTGCGACGGAAAATAGGCTGAAACTGAAAATCGTCGCAGCGCGCCGCGTCGCAGAGAACTCGCTGTCGGCAACTCCAAAAATTCTGAAACTTCTAGGGGAGATGGAGGACAGAGAGAGGAACAACTTTCATTAGGTCACCAGCTTATTTTCTCTCTTTAGAATTTGGAATTACAGAGTGAAGAGGGAGGTGGAATTTATAATGGGCCAAATTCCTATTCGGGCTCCACACCAGATCCAGGCCCAGAACAGGAAACAGTAAAATCGGCCAACCAGACTGCGCCAAGTGTCCCAAAACACAAAACAGCCATGCAAGCCTTCTCAGAAGGTGCCACGTGTCCCAGCCGACCACGTGTTCCACGTGCCTCGAGCACGTGGACGGCGTGCACCCACCAATAGGGTCACGCCACGTGTCACCACGCGGTTCACGTGGTCCACACCCCCGGTCTACGCGCCGGATCTTCCGGAATGTGTCGGCCAACCAGAATCCGCCACGTGTCACAGACCAGCCGCCCTCCACGCCGCCCGACCAATCAGGAGATGCCACGTGGCAAACCCCATTCTCGGTGCTCCCGGTGCACGCATTGCCTGTGGACCAGCAGCCCGCGTGCGCGCCGTGCCTGCCCGGGCCTGGCCGCGCTCCGCCGCTGTGCCGCCGTGCTCCGCCGTGTGCTGCCGCCCGCCGGTCACCGCCGCCGCGCTGGAGTTACTGTTCCGGCGTGAACAGTAACTTTTGGCGAAAAAATCAAATAAATAGCCCATTTTGATCGTTTTCGCGCGCTGAGTCCAAATCCGCTGTCCATTTTGCCAAATTCTCATCCGAAATTTTGCCGAAAGCCCCCGGAAAAGCCAACTTGATCCGATTTTCGCGCCGAGTTCATTTCCGAGGTCCGTTTTCGATACTACAAGCTCTAATACACTATGTAAGCTTCCTATAGTCGCCGTTAACACTGCAAAAATTTCTACGAAAGTCCGGATCATCACATCCTCCCCCACTAAAAAGAGTTTCGTCCTCAAAACGAAAGTCACAACTCCAGTCTGCACCTCGGTCAAGTAAGGGTAGGTGTCCATCAACTCCGGCTCTAGCTCCCAAGTAGACTCGCGCTCGTCATGGTTGCTCCAAAGGATCTCCACGTAGGGAATGACCTAACTACGCAATTCTCCCACCTCTCGATCTAGAATCTGCAGTGGGCGCTCCCCGCAGTCTAATCCTCACGGCACAATCGATTGTTGTGAAGTACTGAGCTCGCCCGTCCATCCCGAGAATCCTATTCAAGTCCCGCAGCCGCCTCAAAACCATCTGGTTTGCTGGCATAATCCAGGACTCAATCTACACCGGGCAGGACCAATGACACTCCTCCACGTGCAAGATGTGGTCGGGAATCTGAACCTCCCGTGAACGTGGTAACCGTCATACCCCTAACCCATGCAATGATGCAAATGCTCTACTAACAAATAAATGGGATGCTCCTATAAAACCAAATATGAGTCCTAATGCCAGAAGGTTAAGTGATACCTGTCACCACGTGATCGGCTGCTGCAATGTCCTCCACCTGAGCGGCATAAACCCGACCGCTCTGAGCCGGTGGCCGGTGATCAGAAGGGTGGAAGGAATGTGATCTACTCACTGGAGTAAAAGGCTGCTGAGCTGACGTCCTCCGCTGGAATACACTAGGAGCTGAGGTTGAAGATGGTGCCGTGGAAGTCGATAGGGGGCATGAAGCTCGCACGTGGCCTGACTGCCCACACTTATAACAACGATCCCACCTCTGGTCACAAGTGTGAGGCAGATGAGGTCCTCCATAGAAAATACATCTGTCACGATGTTGTGGGTGCTGCTGCGGCTGCTGCTGCTGCCTCCGGGGTCCACCAGGCTCTTGTTGTTCAGAACGCCCCTGGCCATGAGACTGAGGCCGCGTCAGTCGTGGTGGTCTCCAAGAACTAGTCTGTCCCCCATCATCTGGTGCTGATCGCTTTGCCCCTGGGATCACTACGGAAGCTGGAGCTACCTCATCCATCACTGCCTCCCCGCACTCCACATAGAGCGCCTGCTGCATCGAGGCCTCCAGGGTCTGCAACCTGCGCGAGCGAACAAGTTGAAAAAGGTCCCGGCGCAACCCTCGCTCGAATATGTAAATACGATGCGCCTCATCTCTAGCCACGTGTGGTACACACGCCAACAACTGATTGAAATCCACAATATACTCGTGCACGGGCCGATCTCCCTGTCGAAGGTTTCTCAACTGCTCCTCCAACCTCTACCGGACGCTCTCCGGAAAGAAAGCCCCAAGAAGGAGACTGCGGAACTCTGCCCACGTCAGGAGCTGAGCCCCAGGCGGACCAGCCGGTCGAACACGCCGCCACCAAGCCTCGGCGTTGCGCTCTAAAAGGTTCATCGCCAATAACACTTAGTATCGCTCCTCGATAAACAGGGTCTCAAAACGTCGCTCCATAGCCGTGATCCACGACTCTGCCTCCTACGGCTCTGCACTCTGCCCCGAGAAATGGGGTGGGTCAAACTGGCGAAACTTCATCAATAAGTCAACCACCTCTCGCTGCTTTGCAGGGGTCAAAGGTCCCGTCAACCCAGACGGCTGACCACCAGTACCCCGAGCAACAAGGGATGCCAAGGTCACCGGTACAACTAGGGGAGCCACGGCAGGTGAAGATGGTATGGGAGAACTCTCCGGGGGTGCTACCACAGGCTGCGCCCTCTGCTCTAACATCTGCGTCAGCCGACCCATGGCCTCCACCTGACGCCAAACAGCCTCTAACATCTGGGCCACCTGAGCCTAAAGTTCCCGTACCTCACTCTGCTGGCCCTGCCTGGACTCCTCCTGCTCGGGCTCAGAGGAAGAAGGCTACGAACGCGTCAACATCCTGCGTCGCGGAGGCATTCTGCAACAAGAAACCACGAATCAGGAACAAAATCCCACACGACCCAATCTAGCGAAAGTCAAGGACATTCCCCTATTTCTGTAGCTTTATGTTGTCTGCAGCCAACATAACTGTCCATGGAAACAGGATATGTCGATCCCTCTTCACTCACTGGAAGAGTCAAATAACCCAATCACTGACTTTCGCCAAAGAACATCACGTCTCTCATGCCCTATCATCCTAGTGTCCAACAAAAGCCTAGGGTTTCCTAAGTCCCAACTGACCTATCCCTAAGCTCTGATACCAACTTAATCTGTCACGCCCCGGGTGAAAACGAGAACCCGGACTCGCCAACAGATCCGCCGTGCACACGAAATTTCCATGTACACGAAGCGTCGGTAACCTGCTCAGATATAAGATATGCAATACAGAGCATAATACAGAACTGAACTAAAATGAACTACATAATATCTCAGACTGAAAATAAAATAAAACTGTAATAATTACAATTTACTCCCAGCTCACCAAAATAATACACCCAGCTGGCCAAAGCTAGATCCAAAATAAAAGTAAACCACTATAGTCTGAGTAAAATAGGTACAATATCTGTCTATCAGCAGCTCTCAGCCTCACAGGAGATCTATCTACTCGGCGATCCCCTTACCTCGATCAGCTGCCGATGGCCCAGCAGCTCCCGCAGAAGGATCTGCAAAACAAAGGGAAGAAGAAGAAGAAGAAGAAACAACAATGGGGGTGAGAACCACTAGTAAACCAGTAGCCTCCCCCTGTGGGTAAAGCCTCAAACTCCGACGTACCTACTAAATCTACCAGAGGCAAAGGAAAAGAAAAAGTGATAAGCAATGAGACTGTCGAAAAGGAAACTACCCCTACTATGCCTCTAAATGCTGTCCCGTAAAGTATGACTGTATGTATGCATCAATAACCTCATCTGTCCAAATAAATCCAATCTAGCCACCAGTAAAAACTGGTACCGCCTGCTGCCGCCCTCATCATCGGGCAAGTATAACCGCGCCGATGTGATAGCAAAGAGTAAATACCGTCTGGTACCTATTCGGTACCCCGCACGTTCCGGAGTGGCACTCGATGTTACGGAATTTGAGTTGGCGTATTTCGTGAATAGTTTAAGTCTTGAGGATTGAAGATGAAGAAACTGTGGATCATATACCTCAATCTCAAGAAAGAAGAATTCAAAAGGATCAGGTACGTTTAACTAAATAATTTTGTTGATCCGAATACTTCTTATAGTGTAGAAACACTTGGAAGAGGTTTTAATTGCATATTCATCAAAAACTGAACATGGGACATGTTCAGGATCCGGATCGTGGACTTTCAATCCGGATCCCGAAAGGTGTTCGTTCATACATTGCTGCAATCCGGATCACAGCTTGGGCAGTCCGGATCCCGAATGGGGTGTTTTGTGAAAATGTATGAACGATCCGGATCGTGGATTATGATCCGGATCCCGAACAGGCGATTTTCTGGAAACTGCATTCTGTGCGTCTGCGATCCGGATCGTGGCTTATGCAATCCGGATCGCCGTCGGTAAAACTTTCCAGAAAAGTTTGTTTTTGATCCGAATATTCTTCCTAGGGTTTCTAACCTATATATAGCCCTTCTATTTCATTTCTAGGGCATCGGAAAAAGAGCCGTCATTTTCAAATATCATTTTATACGGCCTTAGATCCACATATAGAGAAGAACGGAAATCATTAGATCTATTTAATGGTTCTTCATCTATATTGATTAGTTTGATTCTAGGTTTTCATACTCATATCTTGAGTTGAATCAAACTAATGAATACTTAGATGGTATTTCCGATCTACTCTTGATCTAAGTATTCGGCGGATCATCACCACCCAAACAAACAACGATTTATCCCAAAATCGGCGCGTGGACTCGCGTGGCCTTGTGGATTCAAGGTGTCATCGCTCTCGTGGATTCGGAGCGAGGTGCGTTCGTGGATTCGAAGCGTGCCATTGGGTGAAGACCGTGGATTCGGTCGGACGTCGTGGACTCGACGTTGGACGCTGTGGATTCAGCGTTGGGGCGCGGATCGTGGATTCGAGAAGCGTCGTGGAGCGAGCGGAGAAGATCGACTAGGGGCGTATGGTAAAAGGTTGAGTCGTCTGTGAGTACGTTATATCACCTTGTACGTGTGTTAACTCTAGTGGATTTCGCCGTGTTATCGGTCCCGTGGTTTTTTACTCCGGTTTGGAGTTTTCCACGTAAAAATCTTGTGTGTTCTTTTATTTTTCCGCATTGGGTTTTATCGCACAATGATTTTTTGAGTGTTTATTGTTTACACCTATTCACCCCCCTCTAGGTGTTTTTTCCCCTATTAGATCCTTATTAACCTAAACCCAACAAGTGGTATCAGAGCGGGAATAGGGTTGTAAACAATGGTTGAAGGTGGAAACATCAATCGACCCCCTTTCTTTGATGGAACTAATTATGCGTACTGGAAAGTACGGATGAAAGCTTTCTTAATTTCCATCGACGAAAGGGTGTGGCAATCAATTGAATTAGGATGGTCTAATCCAACTGAAATTTTAGATGATGTTCGCACCTTAAAACCTAGGTCGAAATGGACCAAGGAAGAGATAGACTTATCTTCTTACAATGGCAAAGGGATTAATGCTCTATTTAATGCTTTGTCACAAACTGAGTTCTCTCGCGTCTCGGCATGTGAGACTGCGAAAGAAATCTGGGATGTTCTTCAAGTTACGCATGAGGGAACTAACCTAGTGAAGATTCAGAAACTGCAAATGCTCACGAGCAAGTTTGACTCTATCTCTATGGCAGAGAATGAATCTTTCACTGACTATTACACACGATTGCAAGACATCGTGAACTCATGTGCTAACTTGGGAGAGAAGATTCCAGAATTTAAAGTTGTAAGAAAAATTCTAAGAACTCTTCCTGAACGATTTCGCCCGAAGGTTGCAGCCATTGAAACAATTAAACACCCGGACGAAATGCGTGTAGAAGAATTAGTAGGTGCTTTACAAACTTATGAAATGACTTTTCCTACTAACTATTCTTCTGGAAAGGCATCCTCTTCTAAGTCTTCAGGTTACGCATTGAAATCAACTAAAGAAGAAGACGCGGATTCATCCTCCTCGGACGACGACGAGAACATTTCTATGGAGGACTTTGAGAAGCAGCTCGCTCTCTTGACAAGGAAGTTTCGCCGCAACTTTCGAAGGGGAAATTCAAGCAAAACTCCATCCTTCGGAAAGTCGAAGAAAGGCAAGGGTCCTTCAAGTTACAAGTCAAGAAGCCAGGAGAACTTCTCAAAGGATAAGAAAAGTTCTGAGGGACAAGTCCAGTGTTTCAAATGTCGAGGCTACGGCCACATAGCAACGGAATGTCCCAACAAGAATCCGGCAAAGAAGAAGGCGATGCAAGTAGTTACTTGGGATGACAACTCCACGTCAAATGAGTCATCGTCAAGTGATGAAGAAGACAACGCGACAGCTTTCCACGCGTCCACTACATCTTCTCCCTTCATGTGCTTAATGGCGAGTACATCCGAGTCATTGTCCAACTCCACTGTGGAAAAGATTGCAACGGACGATGAGTCAGATGATTCGGAAGGTGAAGATTTTGTTTTAGCCTACCATCAACTTTTGAGGGATTCAAAGAAATTGGCTAAACAAAACAAGGGGTTGAAAGAGAGATTACTGGATCTTGAAGATGAATTAAAAAGAGTAACCTCTATCTCAACCGATCTTGAAGTGGAAAGGGACAATCTGGTTAAGACAAATGTTTCCCTTCAAGAGTCCAATGAGCATTTCGAGAAGAGTTATGTAGACATGGTGAACAAAGCGAATTACTTCTTGAAGCTCAACGGCGAGGCTCGACAGGAAAAATTGGAAATGACGGAGACCATACGCCAACTAAAGGATGACTTACAGAGATTTTCTTCTGGAAGGAGTAAGTTGGACAGACTTCTTGGTCTCGGTCAAAGAAACAAGTTCGGCCTCGGATACACTCAAACTGGAGACATTCCAAGTTCGAGTGGTACGGTATTTGTGCCTCCGTCGGTATCTCCTCCTCCGACACCGGTGTTCACGCCAAGCAACGACAACGAACCTACTACATCATCTTCGGAATCGACAAGAACCAAGGTATGTTTTCGTTGTGGCATTTCAGGGCACATCAGAAGAAACTGCAAGACTGGAGCCAAATGCACACCTCAAGAACATCTTGCAGCAACTACCAAAAGGGCTATTCCTCGGAAAACAACTCCAACCAAATTGACGGAAAAGAGCCTTGGTAGTACATCGCTCAAGACGACATCATCAAGGAGCAGCAATTCTTCAAGCAAGACGCTCTCACCTAGGAAATCAACTTCACGAGCATTACCGACGCATACCAAAAAGGTTTGGGTGCGCAAAGGTGAGATCTTTCCCTGTCTTGCTACCAATGTTTCCTTGCATGCATATGATAGTTCGTCTTGGTACCTGGATAGCGGGTGTTCCCGTCATATGACCGGTGATAAAAACTGTTTTCAAACTTTGAGAAAAACTCCGGAGGACTTGTTGTTTTCGGAGATGGTCGGTCTTCCAAAATTGTTGGAAAGGGAACGGTAGCTATTCCAGATGGCCCGGTTCTAGATAATGTATTATTTGTTCATGGCCTAAAGACTAACCTCATAAGCATAAGTCAACTGTGTGATAATGGTTATTCAGTTAATTTTTCATCTGATAAATGCACTGTAACTGACTTGAACCATGCTTTCTTTTTAAAGGGGGTTAGATCAGAAAATAACTGTTATGTAGTTCCTTCTAAAATTTCTGAAAAATGTAACCTAGCATCTTTGAAAAACGAAACACTTTGGCATGAAAGGCTAGGTCACATAAACTTTAAGGAACTTTCTAGAATTTCAAATAAAGATGTGGTCAAGGGGGTTCCAAAACTTTCTTTTGAACAAAACCTTGTGTGTGGTGGTTGCCAAAAGGGAAAACAGTCTAGGACTGCACACAAGAATTTGAACCACATAGGTACCAAACGGCCTTTGGAACTCTTGCATATGGACTTAATGGGGCCAACTCGTCAACCATCTCTGGGAGGAATCATCTCGTGTTCCTCCGCCTACTCCTCTACCTCAGACGTTACGCATCTCCAAGGATCACCCTGAATCGAACATAATTGGAGATCCACAAGAAGGAGTTAGAACACGGAGACAATTGGTTTGCGGATTTGCATGTTATGTATCACAAATCGAACCAAGGAATATTGATGAAGCTCTCCAAGATGATTATTGGATTAAAGCAATGCAGGAAGAGCTCCATCAATTCGAGCGAAACAAAGTCTGGGAACTGACGAAGCCTCCAAAGCAACACAATGTGATAGGTACCAAATGGATCTTCAAGAACAAGAAAAACGAAGAAGGTACTATCATCAGGAACAAAGCAAGGTTAGTTGCTCAAGGCTATTCTCAAGTAGAAGGTATAGACTTTGATGAAACCTTCGCCCCTGTAGCTAGACTCGAGTCCATTCGTATATTGTTTGCGATCGCTTGTCATTTTAAAATCAGATTATTTCAAATGGACGTTAAGAGCGCCTTTTTAAATGGATTTTTAAATGAGGAAGTTTATGTAGCTCAACCGAAAGGTTTTGTGGATCATAAACTACCTAACCATGTTTTTCGATTGAAAAAGGCTCTTTACGGTCTGAAACAAGCACCGCGAGCATGGTACGAAAGGTTGACAAAGCACCTTTTGGAAAAGGGCTATACTCGAGGGGGAGCTGACAGGACTCTCTTTGTGAAGCATTATCAAAACAATTTCATAGTTGCTCAAATCTATGTTGATGACATTGTTTTTGGAGCAACAAGAGATAATGATGCTTCTAAATTCGCGGAGACCATGGAAAGCGAATTTGAGATGTCCATGATGGGCGAGTTGAATTATTTTCTTGGATTACAAGTTAAGCAAAACGATGAAGGAATTCACTTGTGTCAATCCAAGTATGCACTGGAGTTGGTCAAAAAGTTTGATCTTGAAAATTCTAAGGATTTTCCAACTCCAATGGGAACTAGCCATAAGGGACTTGGAAGTGAATCACAAAGTGAGAATGTAGACGAGAAACTGTACCGCAGTATGATTGGAAGTCTACTATATCTCACGGCTAGTCGCCCGGATATATCCTTCAGTGTTGGGATTTGTGCGAGATATCAATCAGCACCGAAGGAGGTTCACCTGAAAGCGGTGAAACGGATCATCCGGTATATCAAAGGTACAATCAATTTCGGAATTTGGTATCCTATGGGAACGACTTTGGATATTGTTGGATACTCAGATGCCGATTGGGCTGGATCGGTGGATGACCGGAAAAGCACGAGTGGTGCATGCTTCTATCTTGGCCACTGCCTTGTTGCATGGCACAGTAAAAACAGAACTGCATAGCACTCTCGACTGCCGAAGCGGAGTACATTTCTGCAGGAAGTTGCTCAACCCAATTGATTTGGATGAAGCGTGTTGAGCGATTTCCGAATTTCAACATCTTCGGTAACCATTTTATGTGACAACACTAGTGCTATTAACATTTCTAAAAACCCTGTGTTGCACTCTAGAACAAAACATATTGAACTTAGATATCATTTTCTTAGAGAGCTAGTTGAATCAAACATTCTTCAACTGTCATATATTTCAACTGAAGATCAATTAGCCGACATCTTAACAAAACCTTTGGATCAAAAACGTTTTATTCACTTGCGTAAAGCAATTGGCATGCTTTCCTTGAAATAAACTCTTTTTGAAACCTTTGCTTAGATTAGGTTTTTTTGTTCTTGTTTTTGTTTTGTTCTTTATCTATGTTCTGTACATAGCACACTAATTGAGCATAAATCATAATTGACTTTAATTGCATCCTTTTATGCATTTAGAAATTTATTATGTTTTTGATGTCATAATGTTTCAATGTTGCAATGATCATTTACGTTAATTAAACCATCTTTCTGTGATCAAAGTCAATTTCTCTCTCAATGATCTCTTGGTATAGTCATTATCATATTTGATTGCTTAGTCGAGTATGAATTCGAGATCAATGGTTTGGTTGAATACTTTATATATTAAATAATTGATAGCCAATTGAGGGGGAGTCAATGAAATGTGAAATGCTCAAAAGATGTGGAAAGAGTTACATCCCAGTGAGGAGTGTGAAAACTACCACCACATGGAGAAAATGAAAGAAAAAGGAACTCCATGAATGAAAAGCAAACTTTTGTTTGAAAAATTGTTGATAAAACTCATATTGAAATACTTGACTCAGTCGTATTTCATGGTTGGTATAAGGTGGGATTTTGATTTAAGATGCTCAAAGAGCCACTCCTTCAACAGATTGTCTAGATATATTATCTAACTTATCTGGGATTTCAAACATCTATTGATCTTGGTACTTCATTTTCTTTACTGAAATTGATGATTTGATAAAGACATTACACATAGGATCAAGATAGATGTAATTGAAGTTGTTCAACTTTAAGTGTTTTAACTTTCGTAAATCTTCGTTTCATTTTTGGATATTATTGATAGATTTTTCATAATCTATTTCTTGTTGTGTGAAACGATGTCATTTGTTTAAAGTTGACATGATAATGTGCTTACATACTTTTTCTGGATTTTACTGTATTTTTCTTAATTTTTCTGAAGAAAAAGGTGTAGCCGATCCGGATCGTGGCAAGTGATCCGGATCCCGAACGCAGGATTTTTCCTGCGTGTGGCCGATCCGGATCACATTCTCGGCCGATCCGGATCGCGGCTAGGGTTCTATATAGAAACTTTCAGATTCGAGATTTCTTTACCCTAATTTCTGGTTTTCAAGCTTCTAGAGTTTCTCTCTCTAGATTTCTTGCTTCCTGGTGCTTCAAAACTCAAAGTTCTTGGATTCAAGTAAGTTTTCATGATCAAAACTCGGTTTTTCACAGTTTTTCTGTTTTTTTATCAAACGTGAGTTGAAAAGTTGGATTTTTCTTCGTTTGTGAATGGTTTTTTATCAAATTTCTTTTGAAATAAGAACTCTGGATCAATTAGTGTTACTTTTATGCTGGGATTTCACTTGATTAACGTGTTTTTAGGCTTCGATTTCTAAAAATTCGGTTTTAGGGCATAAAAGAGGAATTTTTGTAAATCATGGATTTGATCTATTTTTAAAATTCTTTTTGGAAAACTAATTTGATTCTTGGCTTCTCTATATGATTATGATTGTCTAGGTACAAATTTTTCAAATTTTTCAAAATTGACGATTTTTTTTCATATATTCTTGAGTTGGTCTTCACAGGACATTTTCTAAAAACTCAAAGCACTAGAATCAATGGCATTCTCGTGGTTGATCATCTTGCTGGTCGCAATGCTGCCTGGGGGTTCATCGGTTAAAGAAGAACCAGGCGTCTCAACTGGAGACAAACCGGAAGGAGCCAATGAAGACAGCTCGGATTACAATAGTGAAGAATGGGACGATTTCTTTAAGGATGTTCAGCGAAAAATTGATGAAGACGAAAGGAAGTTCACCAAAGGGAAGAGACTTATGAAATCTGCCTCCACGACCGTTCAATATACAAGAAGGAAAAGCGTTCAAAGAAATACAAGCCAGCAGAGTGGGCCTCTAACCAGAGCACGCTCACTTTCAGGAATTTTGCAAACTGGATCACCATGGACTGCAGGACCTGATGCACCATCTGCATCCAGACAGCGTTCATCTTATTCAAAGACACGGACAACTGAGACAGAGATATTGGAATCGATTCGTCAGGAACAACAAAGAATCTCTGCTACACATGAAAGAATATCGAGAGAGCTTCAGCAAGTCTCCTCTGAACACAAGAAGATCAAGAAAAAATACTCAAACCTTAAGAACTTGCTTAAAGGACTTTTAAGCAAGCTAAGCTGTACTAGTTCTGACTCTTCAGATTGAGCAACAGAATTGGTCACCTTAGTTTGGGTTCTTAGTTCTCAGAACTTTGTTTTTCTTTACTCTTTTAGTTTAGTTCTCAGTTTGTGCATACTTTTAGAACTCTATTCTTTGGTTACTCTCCTTACATATTGTAGCTCATGCTACGTTTTGGCTTGTTTTTGTGACAAAAAGGGGGAGAGAGTTAGCGAAAACAATGAACAATCAATGAATGAACAATGATTGTGATATCAAGGTAAGTATGAATCTCAACTCAACTTTGTTTTTCTTTTGTGATTTGTGACATGCTTCTATACTAACTATTTGACTAACTATTTGGGCATGTAATATGACTAACAAGTTGGTGTTGGACTAACATACTTTGACATTTGGTTTTCAACTGCTTAGAAGATATGTTGGTTTTAACTATGTTTCTTTCACATATCTGATTCTTTTAAATGTCATGGTGAGATCAAACTCTATCTCTGTACTTGGTTTTTCTATGTTCCAATTCTTGAGGTATCTAACGAATTTGTTTGTCAAGAATGTTTTCTGTGTGCAGAGGTTACAGATGTCTAAGTCTAGAGTCTGTCTTAGGAGTTTGTCTCATGTTTTTAATTTCTGGAACTCTTTTGTAAATTTTTGTTGTATGGTGATAGCAACAAAAATATCTTTTTGAATTTTCTTTGTGGATCTGTGTTTTGTCACGAAACCGCCAAAGGGGGAGATTGTTACGGAATTTGAGTTGGCGTATTTCGTGAATGTTTAAGTCTTGAAGATTGAAGATGAAGAAACTGTGGATCATATACCTCAATCTCAAGAAAGAAGAATTCAAAAGGATCAGGTACGTTTAACTAAATAATTTTGATGATCCGAATACTTCTTATAGTGTAGAAACACCTGGAAGAGGTTTTAATTGCATATTCATCAAAAACTGGACATGGGACATGTTCAGGATCCGGATCGTGGACTTTCAATCCGGATCCCGAAAGGTGTTCGTTCATACATTGCTGCAATCCGGATCACAGCTTGGGCAGTCCGGATCCCGAATGGGGTGTTTTGTGAAAATGTATGAACGATCCGGATCGTGGATTATGATCCGGATCCCGAACAGGCGATTTTCTGGAAACTGCATTCTGTGCGTCTGCGATCCGGATCGTGGCTTATGCAATCCGGATCGCCGTCGGTAAAACTTTCCAGAAAAGTTTGTTTTTGATCCGAATATTCTTCCTAGGGTTTCTAACCTATAAATAGCCCTTCTATTTCATTTCTAGGGCATCGGAAAAAGAGCCGTCATTTTCAAATATCATTTTATACGGCCTTAGATCCACATATAGAGAAGAACGGAAATCATTAGATCTATTTAATGGTTCTTCATCTATATTGATTAGTTTGATTCTAGGTTTTCATACTCATATCTTGAGTTGAATCAAACTAATGAATACTTAGATGGTATTTCCGATCTACTCTTGATCTAAGTATTCGGCGGATCATCACCACCCAAACAAACAACGATTTATCCCAAAATCGGCGCGTGGACTCGCGTGGCCTTGTGGATTCAAGGTGTCATCGCTCTCGTGGATTCGGAGCGAGGTGCGTTCGTGGATTCGAAGCGTGCCATTGGGTGAAGACCGTGGATTCGGTCGGACGTCGTGGACTCGACGTTGGACGCTGTGGATTCAGCGTTGGCGGCGCGGATCGTGGATTCGAGAAGCGTCGTGGAGCGAGCGGAGAAGATCGACTAGGGGCGTATGGTAAAAGGTTGAGTCGTCTGTGAGTACGTTATATCACCTTGTACGTGTGTTAACTCTAGTGGATTTCGCCGTGTTATCGGTCCCGTGGTTTTTTACTCCGGTTTGGAGTTTTCCACGTAAAAATCTTGTGTGTTCTTTTATTTTTCCGCATTGGGTTTTATCGCACAATGATTTTTGAGTGTTTATTGTTTACACCTATTCACCCCCCTCTAGGTGTTTTTTCCCCTATTAGATCCTTATTAACCTAAACCCAACAAGTGGTATCAGAGCGGGAATAGGGTTGTAAACAATGGTTGAAGGTGGAAACATCAATCAACCCTTGATCATGGACTATGCGTACAAGTGGATGAAAGCCCTCCACTAATGAAACCCCGATCCCCCAATCTAATGCATAGGTAAACATCCAGTCGACCTCCCAATGTCCGCGGTCGCCGCAATATCCCATAAGTCCAAATCTGATAAAATAACCAACACCTGGTCAACCGTCTAATATCCGCAGTTACCACAATGCCCCATAATCCACCATCTGGTGAAATAATCAATATCCGGTCAACAGCCTAGTATCCGCGGTTGACGCAATCCCCCCACCAATCCACAATCAAATACCACCTGTCCCAGACTCCAAAGTCCCGACTACACTATCCCAATCCCCTGCTCGAACCCGAGCAACATGAATCAAAAGTCTAAATGGAAAGGAGAAAGGAAACAATTCATGGTTTCTCCTAAGTCAAGTCCCAACATGATAGTGTAGCAATAAATAGTGGCATGCAAATGTCATCATGAAAGATAAAAGAGAGAGTATCAAACAACAGTTCGACATGTGTATCAAATGATAGATCCGTAAAGATATAACCATTATGCCAAAATCACTAACCGACTACATAAGTCTATCATCCCTGATCCATAATAAATCATCACTATAATCTTCTCATAATCATGTTCTCACAGTTAATATTTTTCCAAAAATATTCCCAACATGATATATCCACAAGATTGGTCTCACATTTATTTTGATTTAAGCGTGGATGTCAAGGGGTGATCAACCAATAAGTCCAAATAGGGAATCCTCTAAATAAACTTAGTGAGTATATCACAGTAAGAGGTAAGCAACAACTACTCACCTGGCACGCAAATCCACACCCAAATAGCCTCCTCGCTGTCCACAGTCCTCTAACAGCGCAATCCGTCGAAAACAGTGTACTACAGCACAAAACAATGCACCCGGTGTAAATACAAATCCCAAAAATACAGCCTTTGCTGTTTTTCCAAACAGCACAAAAAAAAGAGGGATTTTCACCTCTGTACAGTGCTCCGAAAAATCTAGAAAAATTATGGTTACGTTCCTTGCGACGAGTAGATTGAAATCGACTACTTATTGGCCTTGATCCGATGCTCCTAGGCCAAGATATAAATCGGAGAAGTCGATGCTGTCCAGAAAATACCACAGCAAAAAGGGGGGTCAAAGGTGCCTCGGGAACCATGCCAAGAGTACGAAACGGAGCAAAGTGGTTAACATGAAAAATGAAGCCTTACCTCTTAGGAACGTGTTGCCGCAGAAATCGCTCAAAAATTCCTCCTGGTTAGCGCACAAGAATTTTCTGACTGAACTGCGACGGAAAATGGGCAGAAACTGAAAATCGTCGCAGCGCGCCGTGTCGCAGAGAACTCGCTATCAGCAACTCCAAAAATTCTAAAACTTCTAGGGGAGATGGAGGACAGAGAGAGGAACAACTTTCATTTGGGTCACTAGCTCATTTTCTCTCTCTAGAATTCGGAATTGCAGAGTGAAGAGGGAGGTGGAATTTATAATGGGCCAAATTCCTATTCGGGCTCCACACCAGATCCAGGCCCAGAACAGGAAACAGCAAAATCGGCCAACCAGATTGCGCCAAGTGTCCCAAAACACAAAACAGCCATGCAAGCCTTCTCAGAAGGTGCCATGTGTCCCAGCCGCCCATGTGTTCCACGTGCCTCGAGCACGTGGACGGCGTGCACTCGCCAATAGGGGCACGCCACGTGTCACCACGCGGTTCACGTGGTCCACGCCCTCGGTCTACGTGCCGGATCTTCCGGAATGTGTCGGCCAACTAGAATCCACCACGTGTCACAGACCAGCCGCCCTCCATGCCGCCCGACCAATCAGGAGATGCCACGTGGCAAACCCCATTCTCGGTGCTCCCGGTGCACGCATTGCCTGTGGACCAGCAGCCCGCGCGCGCCGCGCCTGCCCGCGCTGCCCGCGGCCGTGCTCCGCCACTGTGCCGCCGCGCTCCGCCGTGTGCCGCCGCCCGCCGGTCGCCGCCGCCGTGCCGGAGTTACTGTTCCGGCGTGAACAGTAACTTTTGGCGAAAAAATCAAATAAATAGCCCATTTTGATCGTTTTCGCGCGCTGAGTCCAAATCTGTTGTCCGTTTTGCCAAATTCTCATCCGAAATTTTGCCGAAAGCCTCCGGAAAAGCCCACTTGATCCGATTTTCGCGCCGGGTTTATTTCTGAGGTCCGTTTTCGATACTACAAGCTCTAATACACTATGTAAGCTTCCTATAGTCGCCGTTAACACTGCAAAAATTTCTACGAAAGTCCGGATCATCACAGAACCTCTTTGAGGTTTTAGTGGAGAAGATGAAAATTCAAGTCAAGGTATAGTTTTTTCTGACGGGCTCAGCACAACTGCTAACAACTACAAATTAAATCAAGGTGGAGATTGTTATAATTTGGTTTAAATTTATAGTTATCTAAATTAATATTAAATCCTAATCTAATTAGGATAAGGTATAATTTGGATTTGTTTTGAACTATTTGGATTGTTAGTAGGAGTCTAATTCAACTAGAATTAAATTAGAGTCTAATTAAATTCTAGTTCGGAGCCCTATATTATATATAAATGCTACGGCTTCATGAGAGGAGATTAAGTCCTCAATTAGATCCAAGTTATTCCCTTGTTTCTTGGGCGTGGGTCGTCACGAAGCAGCCGCCTATCGTCACAGCCGCGGCAGCATTACAGAGAGCAAGCAGAGCCTTTTCTTTTGGAGCTATAATTAGTGATGTGCTAATTAAAGGCTATGCGCGGTAGAGAGTAGCAGTGCATGTTGCACTTTGGAATTCTAATTATTTTTATTTTTTTTTTTTTGGGTATATCACGTGTATTTGATGTTTCGTGTTTTCATATTGATATTTCTTTTGTACTTCGCCTTCGACGGTAATAAAATTTTTGCTCCGTCTTTGTTCGTGGACGTAGGCCAGTTGCCGAACCACGTAAATATTATATGCTTTATTTTTCTTTTCTATTTTTCGATTCTCTTTGGTATTTTCATGCCTAACGAACTAGCTCTTTTTCGCTTTTATCATAACACAAATAAAAGCTTCGAGATGGGTGCCCGCTCGCCCCATCCGAATAGTCTCCAATTCTATATATTATTTTTGAAAACTATTTTTTGTATATCCCAAATAGGAGATATAATGAGTATTTTATTTATCGTACACCAAAAAAAAAATAGATGCAACGGGTTGCAATTTTTTTGGACACAATTTTTTTTGCCCATACATGCAGGTCCCTGAGTCAGTTCTTTGGAGCTACTAGAGCGGACGTTTTGTGGTTTGGCTTTGTCTGCAAGCTGAATATCGTGCTCCGTGCGCTTCTCTTCCGCCGCTGCGCCGTCGTCGGAGCGGCCGGCCGACGGAAATGAGGGCGATCGTGCAGCGAGTATTGTCCGCCAGCGTCGAGGTAACTACTGCTCATTATTTTGATCACTGCCGTCTGTGTTCTTACTATTCTCATCTTTCGCCCCACTACTCTTAGCGAACTTACACAAAATTTGTGTCATGTACGCAGGTGGAGGGGCGCGCGGTATCGGAGATCGGGCCGGGCCTCCTCGTCCTCGTCGGCGTCCACGACTCCGACGCCGATTCCGACGCCGATTACATGCAAGCATTTTTTTTTCTCTTTTTTTTTTTTTTTTTTTTTTTTTTTTTTTTTTTTTTTTTTTTTACTGCTTGGTGGAACAATTAGATTTTGCAACGGGAGGGGCTCAATAAATTGAAACAAGCTGATTAGAATTTTAATGAAACTATTGACGAATAATGGATAAATAAATAAATAAATCCTTTAGCTCCTTAAAATTTTCCTTCCTTCATGGGATTGAGATTCCAATAGGTTCATCTTCAGTTTGTAGAAAAAGCACACTTAAAGCAGAAAGTTGAATAGCCTGTTAGCTAACAAAGGGGAAGTGTACTGGCATGCCTCGGCGCAGTTAGGGTTGCTGAAAAAGCTTGCTGCTGACAAACCTCTCTATCTTGGCTTGATTCTCGACTTAGTTCGAGTTCGCTTACTTATTGTACATGTTGCGCTCAAACCGTGGTTTTGAGCTTGATTGATTAAACGAGCTGAGATTGAGCTAGACTCAGCTCACTTGAGCTTGGCTTGAAAAAGCTCAACCTATTGATGATCTTGTATCAATTCATGCTTAATTTACCACGACTGTTAGCATAATTGTTTCCTTAAACCCACCAACCTCATCCTTTCAAATAATATATTTAAGCATCGCATAAGCTGTCTATGTTTATTCGCATTGCAATTTTGGCATACAAGCTAACTTTGGATCAATGTCCATAGTTTCACAAATTATGTATCACACTTTATGGTGTTACAAGTCAAGCCACATACGAATCCATATGGCACAATATTCCTTTGAAAAGATCAACAAGTTTTGGTAAATCATCAAAGAACTGTTTTTTTTTAAGTTATGGACATATTTGGACCTATTCAATTTAATGCGGTAGATGATTTAATAGCATTAGATGTCCCTGGATGTTCAATGGCAAGCATTGGTAAATCATCTTTATTGTTCAGCTTTTTTGGCTTATCCTTCGACAAGATTGACGTTGTCTTGTAATGTAACTATGATTGTTATTCCTCTTGTAATTTTCTCACCTTCCCTAGGGCACTCTATTATATACTTTACCTTCTATGGAAGACTCAACTTTGTTTGTTTAGTCTGTGAACCATGATGCCTATCAAGATTCCCTATCATTCCCAATTTTGTCATATACCAGCCAACTTTTGCTGTGTATTTTGTATGAACCGATTGCGTTTTGCAAATTTAAACATGTACTCATTGTACATGGTAATCTTCATTAACAACCAAAGCACAGCATGTTGACATACAGCACTTGCAACATAGAACGCGGGGGTTGTTATTATATACGGGTTTGTGACACCTGGTCCATTTTCTTGGTTACACAATTACGAAGAGTCTTTAGTCATAGAGTATTACAGTAAGAACTTTTTCAGTATTTCAAAGGATAGAATAATTGCTGAGAAGGGTGCTTAGATAATGGTAATTCGGTTGTCACTAATTTGTCCTGCTGTCGGTGGTTTGTACTTATGTCTTTATCACCATCTCCAAATCTTCATACTTCATATATTCTCGGATATCTGTAACACATCTCACTCACAATATATATATCGACCTCCTTTCAGATTGGACCATCAACTGATCTTACTAACAGAAATACTCAATTTTATCTACTTGTGGAAGCATGGGTTGTCACGCCCCGGGGTCGAAACTGCGATCCGGGCTCGCCAACAGATCCGCCATCTGTACGGAAACTGCCGCATAGACGAAGCGTCTACCCTGCAAGTCAGATTTATAGCTAAAAACATGTATCAGAGCTGAAACTAAAACCAAAAGCTACAGAATAAAAACAGAACATCCGAAATAGTGAAATCTCCACTAGTACACAAATCCTCAATATAGGTCTCTCAAAAGAAAAATAAAATACAGGCCTCTCCCTCTCAGTACAAAAGTGGAAACATAAACTAACAGGGTACATCTACCTCTGACTTTCAATGCTGTTAAGGAACTAATCTGTTGCGTCCTCACCTCGATCTGCTGTCTCCGCGCGAACCAAGCCGGAACAGCCGCCTCAAACCTGTCACCGCAGCGGGTGTGAGATCTACTGCAGAAGGCAGATCTCAGTGGGTACCGTCCCAATATCCACGGTATGCCCACTAAGTCTACTGGAGGCAAAACAGATAGGTATGCAGATAGATAGATAAAAGAGGTAAGCAGGAAAGAAACTACAGCTAACATGTATCATCATGCCCAAGGAACTCTACTCAGACCCTGCTATACATACACTCTGACTGCTAATAATATGCCTCAAGTACTATGCTCAAAGGAAAACTCATCTATGAACATGCAATGAAACTCACTCAAATCTCAACGACTGTCCCACTTTGGACCAGTCTAAGTCAAACCTGCGCTCATCTACTGCCGCACATCCCGGAGGAACGGACTTACGTAGGGTGTCCCTCTAGGACCATCTCAGTAATCACATCGCAGCCTCGTCAGGCTCGGTATCATCATCGCATCCGGAGCGTAGCTCGCGGGGAGCGACCCCGCGAACTCAAGTATCCCAAGTATCTCATAACTGGCATAAATAGCCAGGCTCAGCAGGCTATAATCCATGATCAAACAGATCGGTATCTCAAAGCTCGAAAACACAACTCAGTCGGAAAAGAACCTCGACTCAAATATGAATAGCCCAAACACTCTCACAGCTATGTCGTAGAACCCTCAACGACTCAATCTGATAATGCACGACCATGGCTGAGTCGGGAAACCTCCACGACTCGATCTGCCGGAACCCCAAGATCCTTGAAGCTAAGTGGGAGAACCACCTCCACCACTAAATCAGAATACGACCCATGATCTAGAGTAATTTCACTATCCATAAGGAAGCTCAAGTATCAAGTGACACTAAAATTCATCTCAAAACTCAAAAAGAGACCCCTCGGCCCCCAGGCACGAGGTCTAATGCACCCTGAATCAATGCCATACCACTGGCGAACTCATAATTTAAAAACTACCTTTGAAAATGATGTTTTTCCTTAAAACGGGCTTTCTCGATTTTTAAAACGATCAGGGTGCAAAAATAATGCCCACAGAACATGCAGCCTAGTGTCATATGATAACAGTAGTATACTAAAAATAATCTGGGGTTCTAAATAATTTTCTAAAAATTCCCAGGCAACTATCAGATGTAAAAACAGTGAAAATAGCATGGTAAACATGATCAAATTGCATTCAGGAGCGTTAAGGGGCATTCCATACATTTTGGAGAAATTCCAACCCACCTGGAACGCTTTCCGCAGGCAACGCTGAAGTTGGTGTAGTGCTGAAACCTCGAACTGATAAAAATTCCGAAAACGCACCGCGCGCGCGCACCTTGTCGCGTACTTGGAAAAATCCCCGGAGTTCGAATAAAAATCTTGTGTCCTCTACAAAAATTCCGGCGCGCAACCGGCGCGCTCCTCAACCAACAAAAAAATACAAGTTCACTTATATCCAATTTACATAATCCACAGCACAGTCTCAAAGCCCTCCAATTAAAAACTGCACACTAATAACTAGGAGCTCTCTTAACAAAAATACACAATTGCACATTAGTTGCACAACCCCCTTTACAAGCTCCAAAAGGCGCCCCAAAAAAAAATTCCATATAGCCCAAATTGCTCACAGCCTACACTAAGTCCTCCATTACAACAACACATTTAAATCCAAGTTCACAACACACACTGCCAAAGTCCCAATTCCACAACACTTACACACCACACATTCACAGCACTTGCACACAACTGCCCAAGCTCCAGCACAACATATGTGATGACCTGGATCTCTGCAGAGCTGTGGTGGAGTCATTGGTGGCTTCTGGGAGCCTGTTTTGCGTGTCGGTGGTGTTTGTGCACAATTTGGACACAAGTGTTGGACTTTGGGCTTAAAGGGATCACGTGGGTGATCGGTTGACTCCGTCGGATCTTTAGAAGTGGTTTCGCGTGAAACGGATATTAAAATTGGGCTCAGCGCGAAGTTTGGACGATGAAATACCTTTCCGGATGCCTTCGGCAATTTTTAGGAGTGGAATTTGGAAAATCGGATGGCGGATTTGGATTCAGCGCGCGAAAACGGTCAGAATAGGCTATTTATATGCATTTTTCGGAGTTTGGAACAGTAAAATTACTGTTCACCGCCGGAACAGTAATTCCGGCGACCGGCCGGCGGCGCGGCGGCGGCGGGCAGCGGCGGAAGGCGGCGGCGCAGGCTCGGGCAGGCGGCGTGCGGCCGCACAGGGGCGCGGGCAGGCGCGCGGGGGCGCGGGCAGGTGCGCGGTCCACGCGGCCGGCGTGCACCGGAGAGAGGACACGTGGCGGTTTCCCATTGGACGGCTCACTGGTCGCGGTCTACGGAACGGCACGGGTGTATGGTGCACTGGGATCGGACACGTGGCAGCTGACTATTGGATCGGTGCATCGGCGTGCGTGCACCGGGCGCAGCGAGCGGAGGATTTGACACGTGGCGACTCCCCATTGGTCGGGCACTGTGCAGGGCAGGTAGCGGGGCAGGTGGCCGTATGCGCGGGGCAGGTGCGCGTTGTGCGCGGTGCAGGGTTGCTGGTGCCACGTGGCGCGCCGCCATTGGCGGGCGCTCGTGCACCGGGCGCACGGGGCGCGGGTGGGCCGCGTGGCGGGCCACGTGGCAGGCCGTGGTGACTTCGGGCCTGCACAGTAATGGGCAGGGCCCATTACTGTAGCAACCCGAATTTTTCGGGCGCCCGATTCTTGGGACCCATTCGGTATTTCTTCAATTGTTTCTTTGGGGCCTATTTAAGCAACCCGAGCCTCTTTCTTCTCCCTTTTGCTACCATTTCCGAGCCTCCTCTCGCCAAGGTGTCTTCAGCAAAATTGTTCCCCTTCGTGTTCTACATCCTCTGGAGGATTTCTAGGATTTTTCGTGGCACGCATCCCGAGGTTCCTGATTTTACGACGTGGTGCGACGTTTCTTCTTCGGTGTTCTTCTTCGTCGCAGATCGGTGTGAAAATTCCCCTGGGCTACCCCGACCTCCTTTTTCAGCGATTCTTGCGCCGACTTACTCCTGAGAGGTAGGGCTTCATCTTTCATATTGATCGCGCTTTCCCGTTCTGAGTTTTTGGCACGGATCCCGAGGTATCATTGTGACTCTTTTTCTGTGTGGGTTTTTGGGACAGCACTGTGGTAATTTGGCCATATCTTCGCGCACGAGCGTCAGACGGAAACGTGCTTATACAACTTTTTCATCTACAGATCGCAAGGAACGCGCTCGTATTTTTCTTGGATTTTTCAGAGATTTTATTGGAGGTGAAAATCCCTGTTTCCCTGTTTAAAGTGCTACAGTTTTTGATGCAGAATTTGTTTGAGTGTACCACCTTGCCGAATTTATATCTTGACCTACCGAACTCAGATTTGGGCGTGCAGGTAGCCGTTTCGAAGGTATCGACACGAGGATCGCTGAGATATTTTTCTGGGAATTTTCTGGGCATTTTCAGCAGGTGAAATTTGGACATCTTTGGGACTGATTTTGTATGTGATTGTAAGA
Organism: Tillandsia fasciculata; assembly: GCA_029168755.2. Lineage (NCBI taxonomy): Eukaryota > Viridiplantae > Streptophyta > Magnoliopsida > Poales > Bromeliaceae > Tillandsia > Tillandsia fasciculata. The sequence continues at coordinate 10,803,310 of CM054941.1, read as the reverse complement.
GCAGTTTTGGGAACTTACGTGTGTTTGTGGACCTTGTGTTGTACCCAGGAGAGTTGCGGGTATTGCTGGACCCATTGGAGTAGGAGATTGGATTTTTCCTGGTATTTTCAGCTGTTGGGCTTTGGACAGTCAGCTTTTCAGGTGGGTGGTTGTTGCTTACCTCTATTTTGGCATGCTCACTAGGAATATTACAGAGAACTTATTGGAACCTTGTGATTGATAATTGCTAACCTTATGAGCCTATCATGTGAGACATATCATGCCGGGAATGCTTTTAGAAAACTGCTATGTTGGAACCATGATCGTATTTGGAACTTAGACATGTTGGCATGGATTTAATAGTAGTACATAATCTTACATGTAGTGGATAGTGGCATGTTTGGACAATGTGTGATATATCTTGTTGGTGGGTGCTACTTGGGGTTCTTTTGGACATGTATAGGCGGATGGTTTATGTGAGGGTAGTTAGTGGATTTTAGACATGTGTAAATATTTAATGACTTTAGCATGATGGTTATATCTATGCGGAATTATTATCTAATACACATGTGGGACTATTAGTTGTTATTCTTCTTTCAATTTTTTTTTGCATGAGGACAATTACATGCTTGTATGGACATCTAGATAGGCCATCTTTTATCGCTACACTTTCATGCTGGAACTTGACTTAGGAGAAATCTTGTGTGCTTATTTTCTCCTTTTCGTTAGTCAGGTGGTTCAGGTTGCTCGGGTTTGAGCAGGGGTTTGGGGATAGTGTAGCCGGGGCCTGGATTGTGGTTTATAGGTTTTGGCGGCGACCGTGGATCTTGGGCGGTTGACCGGAGGTCGGTTGTGAGACCGGGTTCTGGATTGTGGGGTATTGCGGCGATCGCGGATTTTGGGCGATCGACTGGATGTTCATTTGTGCATCAGATTGGGGGATCTGTGTTTCTTTTAGTGGAGGGTGTGTTCCACTGGGGCTTTACAGTTGTGATCTACTCCTACTTTTGGTACTTAACTTATCGGCGCGGTTATTGCCCGGTGGTGCTTTCCTCGTGTGGGTCGCTCCCCACGAGTTCCCCTCCGGAGGCCAGGGCCAGACAGTTATGGACAGGTTTTGATATCACATCGGCGCGGCTTATTTGCCCGATGGTGAGGACGGCAGCAGGAGCTTCGCTATCACATCGGCGCGGCTTACTTGCCCGATGATGAGGGCGGTACAGATTGGGTTCATCTGGGATGGTTGGTCATTGTTGCATACGGTTATTCCAGTCTAGGACTGTATTTTGAGGCATAGTAGTGGTAGTTTCCTTTCTTCAGCAGTCATCATTGCTTACCACACTTCTTTTCTTTTTGCCTCTGGTAGACCTAGTGGGTGTGTCAGAGTTTGAGGTTTTACCCACTAGGGGAGGCTACTGGTTTACTAGTAGTTCTCACCCCCATTCTTCTTTCTCTTTTCTTCTCCTTTGTTTTGCAGAGCCTTCTGCGGGTGCTGCTGGGCATACAGCGGCGGGTCGAGGAGAGAGGACGGCTGAGTAGCTAGACAGTGGACCCAACAGTGAGTTAGCTAGACTTGCACCTCCTATGTATTCTATCTCAGACGGTTGTACTTTTGGGGTCTGGTTTTAGCCAGCTGGTTGTATTTTTGTGGTGAGCTGGGAGAGAGACTTGTACTTTATTTTTACAGATGTATTGTATTTTATTTCCAGCTTCAGTCTGAGATGTATTAGTTTTAGTTCAGCTCTGTTTTTATTGCTCTTTTATTATTATCTCTTATATCTGAGTAGGTTTGGCGCTTCGTGTACGCGGGAAATACTGCGTGCACGGCGGATCTGTAGACGGGCCCGGGTTCTGGTTTACACCCGGGGCGTGACAACATAACCCACAACATAAGCTCCATGCACACAGCCTTGTAGCACAAGCTGCAACCACACAAAAAAAAACCAAGAAAAGGGAGGAAAACCATCAATTAAATCGGCCGAAACGCAAAACATACACAACTGGGCAAAAACCAGCCCGACCGTCGAAAATGCCGCGCGCCCAAGCGCGCTGCACGATGCGGCCGCCCCAAACAGCGCGCCGCGCTGCTGCAGCCCACGCGCCGCCAGGGCCAGCTGCGTGCGCCGCCAGGGCCAGCTCCGCGCGCCCACCATGCAGCGCGGCGCCCTGGCGGGTCCCTGGTGCGCCCGCTCTGTCGAGCGGCGCCCAGGCGCGCCCGCCAGGCTGCGCGGCGCCCTGGTGCGCCCGCTCTGTCGAGCGGCGCCCAGGCGCGCCCGCCAGGCTCCTGCACGGGGCGCCCATGTGCGCCCGCGCAGCACCGCTGCCTGCTGCGCGCGCCCACGCCCGAAGCTGCTCGGCGCCTCTGCTGCGCGCTTTCATGCTGTGCGCGCGCAGCAGCCTAGCGCCTGCTGCGCGCCCGCTCAGCGATCCGCGCCGGCCGCGCGCGCACTCTTGCGCGCCCGCGCGGCCTCCGCCTTTCCGCAGCATCAACACCAACAGGGCAAGCAGCCCAAGTCCTCACACTCAGGAAACAAAACAAACAAAAAACAAAAACCAAAAACTGCATTTACCTTGATAGAGGCTCGTCGCGCGCGTTCCGCTCGTCTCACATGACTTCAAGGAGGGTGTTCCATCATCAAAGCTCAATCCCCATTTCCCTTTTCCTTAGTTTCATCTTCTCCTTCTCTCTTCTTTCCTCTCATTTTCATTCCTCTGCTTCCCAGCTTTTCCTCTGTTTTCCATTTAGAGGTGAAGATGAGGTGGCGTGTTAATTAGCAACATGCTAATTAATAAGGGTGGTTGGTAGGCATTTAATGCCCACGAAAATATCTCCCCACCCTTAGCTCCAAAAACATTCATTTCCTTCTCTTATTCAATAATAACCTTTAATCCCCAGACCAAGCCACCTAATTAAATTAATTAATTAATTAATCCAATAAATGCCCCCATCAACTCACTTTTTGCCCTCGGGACCTCCGCACCAGTTCGGAACCTCCCGAACTCCGCTGTAATCTGAAAATACACATGCTCAAAGCTTTTTTCTCCTTAAAAAGCTCAACCGTGGAGTCGGTGTGCTCAAACAAAAACCGGCTCCAAAACTGACAACTCCAACTCACTTTTTGCCCTCGGGTCTTCCGCGTCAGTCCGGAACCTCCCGAACTCCGCTGTAATTTGAAAGTATACCCGTTCCAAGTATTTCCAAATTTTCTGCACTCCACTGTGAAGTCGAGGCTTCCCCGAAACCAGTCCTCAACGGCGCACGAAGCCCGGAAAACTTCGAATCGACCTGGGGCTTCCGCGTTGATCCGAGTCGACCCGAACTCGTCTGTAATCCAATACGAAACACACTCGAGGCGATTTATCCGCACCACGCCATCTCACGAGGTCGGTGCGCTATCCGAAATCCCGGTATTCTACATGGGTTGCTATAAAGGTTTGTTTGGTTCACCTAGTTTAGACTATGGAATTGGATATTGATTTATTGATTCTGATAGTTGTTGTTTATTTTACAGGAATTGGATTCCAATTCCCGTTCTACTTTGGAATGGAAATGACCCAATCCATTTATGACCCAATTTGGCTTTGGATCCTGGATTGGTCCATTCCAAGTAAACCACTCACAACCCTCTCTTACAAACATCCCCCCTCCTTTCCCTTCATCACTCTTCTCTCTCTTATAACCAAAACCCTTTCTCAAAATTCTAGATGCCTATTCTGATTTTCATTCCAATAATGAACCAAACATTTTTGGATTTTTCGTCATTCCATTTCCCCTTCTAATGCAATCCAATTCCATTTCCCAATTCTATTCTAATCATGAACTAAACATGCCCTTAGAGTTGTCATCTCCTCCTTTGGCTGTCGTTTTCCTTTCACAACTTCATTTTCTTATTTTTCACCAATGCTCTTCTATTGTGCATTTGGTTGTCATGACACATACGTATAAACCCTTGTATCCCCATTATCTATCAATCCACATGCTTCTTTTAAAGGAATAGCTGTATGACCTCGCAATCATCAATATCACTTGGCACATGATCACTCGATTCTTGCTTTTCTCTCCCTTATCAATGTTCTTTACATGCTTGTTCAAATGAAAAAGCAAGTTTTCTTGTGCCGGCTTTGCCAATCAGCTGGTTGTACTGCAATCTCGATACTTAATCAAGTACACAAATTCACTTATTTATGTAGTGAAATTGTGGTACATGAATTGCTTGTAATGTAGAAAAGAATTAAGTACTCAAAATAGTGCAGGTGCACATAGGTGCGACACATTGTGAGCGCTGCTAAATGAATGGCATCCCCTGTGCAGTGATACTCAAATCCTTGCCTAAAGGCAAAAAAGATTATTATAGTTCATTTCTTCTTGTTAGGGTATTATGCTTTGAGAAGTTCCATTGGTGGCTTTTCCCCTAAATCGACAATTAACTTAAGGGTTTCTTTTTCCCATGATTGCTCACAGTAATGCATTCTACTATATAAACTCTGATGATAGAATCACTTTAAGATGGATTTTGATGCCATTTATAGTTTCTCAACATCTGGCTTTTCTCTTTGACCCTACATTCTCTAAGAAAGAATTTGGGCGTGATCGTTTTCCCTGCAATTACTACCGCCGCATGCTTGCAACTTCCAGGGAGTTGTCTTTGCACCCCCGGTGTGGAATCAACATTTGTGAATTCAGTATTCCTGATACGGGCTGCAAAAAAAGCAGAGAACTAGCAATACAAGGCTATGCTCTGAACTTGTGATGCAGAACTCGGTGCAATCTCGTGAGTTCTGCCTCTTAGTTTGGCAGAAACACATGCCCTCAGAAGATGTAGGAAGACCTATCTATATAACGATTTGTCCTTCGTTGAAGTGCTAATTTTCTTCTGCAAAGAAAATTGCTTATCTGTTGGTGATTTGTTCTGTAAATGCAGATGTAGAAAGGTTCTAAACATGAGGTTATTTTCAAATGAAAAGACTGGAAAAACATGGGATCAGAGCGTAAGTCCAAGAGCTATACATGAATCTATCTTTTCTCCTTCAAAATTGGATAATTGATGTCTACAGATGAGATTTTCTCAATAGTCTGAGCTTGTTGGCAGGTAATGCAAAGGCAATTTGGAGTTCTATTGGGTACTACTATCTGCTTCCAGGCTTACGATTTTTTGTATCTTTGGTAGCTTGGTTTACATAGTTTCTGATAGCTCTTTATCATCCTTTGGTCTATCAGTCAGTCAATTTACCTTGTATGGCATTCTCAAGGGCAATAAGCCAGATTTCCATGTGGCTATGCCACCTCAAAAAGCAAAACCCTTCTATGCTTGTCTAGTTGAAAAGTTTCGCAAAGCGTACACTGCAGATTTGGTGAAAGGTAACAAATCTCTTTTCTTTTTGCAATTTGCGCCTATATCGTATGCTTGTGATCACATTTATAATATGTTCCATTTACTCGACCACATTTTGTTTAGAGTATAATAGCAACTCTGTAAATGCATATGCACGTTATATTCTGGTCATCCTTCAATTCATTCAACTTCTCATGCAATATATGTTCACCGTATACATATATCTATTTAAGAGATTACTCAATTCAACATTTCATTCTTTTGAGAACCACCTTTGTGCATAATTTCAAGGGATCAATTAAAAATTTATTTCTTGTTGGTAGCGTAAGTGCTATGTTATGAGTTTAGTGGAAGTGAACTAGTCATGCTATTGCTGTTGCATGACATACCTAAAGTGTAAAGCCTTGTTTGGATGTTAGAATAAGTAATCTGATGATCACTTATTCGGCATGAAGATTTTCTTCAGTAATTGAAAGTTAGGAGCTAGATTTTTGCTCCTTGAAAGACTTTGGCATCCATGATTTGGCATCATAGCACATTTCGCCTACGAGGTGACATATCTTATTCAGAAAAAATGTCTTGAAGGTGGAATATGCTATTCAGTTCTAGATAATTGACATACTCTGAGCTTCCAATTATAACAAAAAATCCTTGTACCAAATAGGATATCAATGGATAAATTATTTCGATATCCAAATTAGGCCAAAATGTATCCCATGTCATCCCTGTTTTTATTTTAAAAAAGCAAGTATCTAGCTGAAATGCATGCTTTTTGATCTCTTCATTTTCATAGACTGCATCTCTCTGCTCTTCAGAACGTACATTTCTGATTAATCTATATAGCAAAACTATCCTCAACTACTATGGCTTTAAATGTGCTTTTTGTACACAGTTCTAATCTTTACGTATTGTTGCAGATGGTATTTTTGGAGCAATGATGAAGGTGGCTCACAGAAGATTTGCTGACTAATGACCATTTTCTTGATTCTTAACCTTTCCATTGCCGAACTAATGTTCCTCCGCAACATATGCAGGTTAATTTGGTAAATGATGGCCCTGTTACAATGCAACTTGATTCTTCCGCAACGCAAGATTCATCTCAACCAAAGTTAATTTTCCTTTTTTTTTTTTTTTTTTTTTTTTTTTCCTTTTTTAAACTCCGCTCTGCTTTGACTTTTGTAACCGACAGGAGTGCTGCCTGTGAGCTGATGGAAGAAACTGAACGATGACGGCAGAATTGATTGGGTATGCAGTCCCTTCTATTTCCCCTCGTTTTTTCAGGATCGGCATTTTTGTTCCTGTCAATTGCACATCCCTAGTGTATTTTCTTTGATCCGTTAATGCGCAATCTACTATCTTAAAATGAATTAGGAAAGAATGGAGCCATAGAAATATTTACATATTTATTGTCTATTGTGTTAAATTATGTGAAACAGTTGTATTTCTCTAAAAACTTAAGCTAGGAGAAAACGGTGTTTAATTTTAATATTCATATTCAACATTTCCTCTTACACCTGGACTCGGGCTATTTCGATAAGGCCAATATGTGGATTTAAATTAAAATGGGAGGAAATTAATAATGCTAAGAGCGTGACAGGTTTTGATCTCAAACAATTATTGTTCTCTAATAGTTTAAGTTGGTAGAGAATAATATTTTTATATATATATTTTTTGTATATTTAACCGTTCCCCTCACATCTGATAACATGTTAATTTATGTGAGACAATTGTATTTTTCTTAAAGCTTAAGCCAAGCAGAAAAAGATGTTTTTAATATTTATATTCAAGATAATAAGTTGCTTGTTGGCTCTTTACGCATATGTTCCATAATTATCTCCTGGTTTCAGGATTTGTTATGCAAAATTTAAACCTTTTTTACAGGCTGAGAAAGGAGGAGCAAGTCCTGTGAAATTTACTCTTGAGAGTGATATGAAATACTGTCATTCCTCGTGGTTTTTTAGGCTATGGTAATCCACCTTCAGTTATCTGTAGAATAAATTTGTAAGAATATGCCTATAATTATCTATAGACTTGAATTAAGTTAATCATTCAAATTAGTCATTTTTGTTTTGAATGAATAAACCATTGTGGTAATTTTATTGTGCTTTTGAATAGGACATCTTTTTGGAGAGGATAGTCCCATTGATCCAAAATAAGATTTATTTACCTTTTGGAGTTATTAGTGAGCTTGTGAAATTTTTCATGATTTTTTTTCTTTTTTTTTTTTTTTTTTGTATTTTTTGTATTTTTTGTATATTTTTTTTTAGTTTGACTGTAGGTATACTATTCTAAAACACAAGAAATTGGTTTATGATATTGTTGTGTAGCAGTTTTAAGCTCTGCTTTCGGGTTTTAATATTAGAAGCGATATTTATTCTGATACAAATGATTTAAGCTAGAATTTAAAATACTAAAAATATAATTAATACAGAGAAGAAGAGATATTGGAGCTATTTGTCATGATCCTGATGAATTGCAACCTCGGATGATGACATCTTTATGAGGATTGGATGGCGAGGAGGATGATGGGGAATGACCACGGCGACTTTTGGGGAATTGAGTCAGAAGGGATTGAGAGTGAGAGAGAAGAGGAGGGAATAGAGAGGAGGGTTGAAGAAGAAGAATTAGAGGGGAGGAATGAGGAAGAAGTAAATGCTAATTTCTATTCATGAGGTCCAAAAACTTACAATGGAGTCACTTTTGTATATCAGGGTGCTGTTGCCTAATTACTAAAATGTAAATATAATAGTTGCTAATGATGTTATGAAAAATGGAACATGGACTTGGGCCATCCTTTATCTGGTTGGGGCAGTGGCCGCTGGGCCTACTTTCTCTGGTTGACTAGTGTCGTGGACTCTCCTTTCTCGGGTTGTGCCATGGGTCACTGGGCTCCTCTTGCATCTCTTGCGCTTGAGCGAGTTTGCTGTGTTCCTCTGACCACCCGACCCGTTTGGTTGGGACTATCCCCACTCACTCTTGCTAGCTCATTGTCACTATCTGGGTCACCAGCTTCTTCTTTCTTCTCCAGCACAGATTCTTGGTTGCCTTCCTCGCTTGCGGTGATCCCCGGTAGCGTTGCCCCGACGACCGCTCTCCCTCTGCGGCTCGTTTTCTTGCCGGACCTGGCTGAGGCTCAACCCTTTTTTCCCTTTTTCTTATCCTAGTAAAAGAGCTATTTTTACTAACTTCTACTCTACTTACCCTACTCCCTTCTTCATCTTATTCTTAGGTGGGGAGCTTAAGTCGATCCTTGTCCTCAAGGATCGAATGCTGGGAACTGTCGCTTTAAGGCCCAATACCCCTCCCAAGTAGCCTGCTCGTTGGGGAGGTTACTCCACTTAACCAGAACCTCCGTTTTTGCCTTGTTCCCCTATTTGACCACTCGGCGGTTTATGATGCTCTTGGGTATGGCTAATAGTTGCCCGTCCTCTCCAGTGAGGGGAACAGTTGGTGACACATTGTCTGCCAATGGCTGGCTCTTCTTCAGCAAGGATACGTGGAATACTGGGTGGATTTTGGACTTCTCCGGTAGCCTTAGTCGGTAGGCCGCTGTCCCTATGTGCTCCACCACCTCAAACGGCCCGAAATACCTCGCGGTAAGCTTCCAATTTTTCCTTATACCCACGGTGGTCTGCTTTTATGGTTGCAATCTAAGGTAAACCCATTCCCTAGCTGTATAGTCCTTCTCTCGACGATGTTTATCTGCCTGTTGCTTCATCCCCTGTTGGGCTACTAGAAGTCTCTCCCTTAACTCCCCAGTCCACTGCTCTCTCTTTGTGACCCATACCTTTACTTTTGGTTGGTCAGTAGCCTCCGTTGGTGCCATCAAGTAATTCGGGGGTGCTTGCTCATACAATGCTTTGTAGGGCGTCATGCCCAACAAAGTGTGGAAGTTGGTATTATATCACAATTCCGCGTGAGTTAGCCATACATGCTAGGATTTTGGTTGTTGAAAACACATACACCTAAGGTAAGTTTCCAAGCACCTGTTAACTCTCTCGGTCTGTCCGTCGGATTGGGGATAGTACGCGGAACTCATATGCTATCTGGTCCCCAAGAGTTTGAATAACTTTTTTCAAAACTGGCTGGTAAAAATTTTATCACTGTCGGACATAATCCCCCTGGGGCACCCATGTAACCTGTATATCGTGCCCATGAATGCCTTCGCGACCTCTTCAGCTGTAAATGGGTGTGTCAACGCAATAAAGTGTGTGTACTTGGTTAGGCGATCGACTACACTACAACAAAGTTAACATTTAACGAAAGGAAAAGTCGTCGTTACTCAAATTTTCGTCGTTAAAAATATATAGCGACGGAATAATATCCCGTCGTCACCCGTCGTTATAGCTTTCCATAGTAAAAGAATTAACGACGGTTTAGAAAAATCGGTCGTTATATATTTTAAAGATGGAGAAATCTCTGGTCGTTAATCACTATTCATTAGTGACCATATAATGCAACAGCAGCGACCTATTTGTCATTGCTAATAAACTTAATAATTTAGAAGTTTGTAAATTTAACGACCAATATTTTCGTCGCTATTAAACTTAATTATGTAAAAATTTGTAGGGTTTATCACCAATATATTTGTCCCTAATAATTAGATTATTACGGACTAATATAATAATAACGACTAAAATTGTCGTCGTTAAAAGTTAACGTTTTGAAAAAGCTATAATAATAACGACCAGTATTTTGATCATTAATAAATGTACGTTTTGAAAAAGATATAATAATAACGATCAGTATTTTGGTCGCTAATAAATGTACGTTTTGAAAAAGGTATTTTGGTCGCTAATAAATATACATTTTGAAAAAGGTATAATAATAACGACCAGTATTTTGATCGCTAATAAATATATAATAATACAGTATATATATATATATTACCATTAAACCATATATCAACAAATACAATATAAAAGACATTACATTCAATTTAGAATGCATTCACATACACACCAATTTGTCAAAATAATTATAAAAAGTATTGTCATCAAACATACACCCATCGTTAATTTCAAGTCCACATATAAAGTTGCCAAAAAGTTTACTAAATAAAAAGTAACCACTTCAAAATAAACTTAAATGACGACTGAATAAGAATATTAAAAGTTGCCATATATGTTCCATTGTGCTTCGAAACAAAAGCAAAAAAAAAAATTAATTGAAAATCTAGTCTGTTGGCTTTAAGACGATCCTCTTTGCTCAAATATGTACATCTTCAGTTATCTGCAAAAGACCAAAGTAAATATTATTACAACATTACCAGAATAATATAAAAAATATGTGAAACTTTTTAAAATAAAGAACAATATTTTAGAAAATTTAAATGAAGATATAATTTTGGAGAATTACTATTAACAATATTAAGATTGTGTTTCTTACTCTTTAGATCGAGTCGGTGGTGAAGGAGTATTAAATTGTTGTTGTAGCATTTCCTTAATTGCTCGAAGTTCTACCTCCATTCCGTCTATGCGACTTTTAAGTGACTCATTTTCCTTTTGAGTTTCACAAAGTTTAGTATGAAGTTCCGCTTTCGAAGAATAAGAAATTATCTAAATAAGATAGAGTAGATAGCCAACTTCACATAAAATTAATATAATATAAAGGAAAAGCAACATTACATACAATCTTATATAAGTCTAATTACCACTAAAACACTGTGCACCGGCGGTGCCATAGCCACTGAAACACTTTCGGGAATTCCATTTTGACTCCGAAAGTTGCAAACAAAGAACTAAAATCGCCGGACTGGCCGGGACAGCGCCGGGAACAGCCAGGGACATCTGGCACATAAAATTAATCACCACAATTTCTCGAATTGCGCGATTAATGCCGAAACGCCATTAAATCAACGATTTTGCTGATTTACGATTCGATATCCGATTCCTGCTCAATGAAAGCCGTCGGATCTCCAACGAAGAGTTTAGAGATCATGGACACACAACCCAAAACAGCCTTTGAGGCTACAATTGCAATTAGACCCCTAGAGTTTTACAAAATTGCATAAAAGCATGCAAATTAACACCTTTTTCACTTGCATTTCATTTCTGAATGTTTTTTAAACTGAACCAAGGCCACCAGTAGGTGGGCCTCGACACACTCAACACTGTGCTCACAATTTGGGAGCAGCGCGGAACCCGAGGACAACTTCGGGTCAACAAACAATATGTAAATAGGCTCAAGTTGCTATTTTTCTTACTTACACTTTTAACTAAACCCAAATTTAGGGTGAGCATCATGCTCAGTAGGTCGAAAGGACTCAGAGGCTCACCTTGAGGGTGCAGCCAACCTGCTGGAACAGCTTAAGGGCCATCAAGTGTCACGCCCCGGGACCCGGGCTCGTCTACAGATCCGCCGTGCACACGGAATTTTCCGCGTACACGAAGCGCTGGTAACCTGCTCAGATATAATATAACAATAAAAGAGCATAATACAGAGCTGAAATAGAAGAACTACATAGTATCTTAGACTGGAACCACAAGTACAGCAGTAATATGTACAATAATCTCCCAGCTCACCAAAATAGTACAACCAGCTGGCTAACGCCAGACCCCAAAATGAAAGGAGAATATCACGGTCTGAGTGGAGGGTACAATATCTGTCTAGTAGCTCTCAGCCTCACAGGAGATCTATCTATTCAGCGATCCCCTTACCTCGATCTGCCGCTGATGGCCCAGCAGCTCCCACAGACGACTCTGCGAAAATGAAGGGGAAGGAAAAAGACAGAAAATAATAATGGGGGTGAGAACTACCAGATAAACCAGCAGCCTCCCCTAGTGGGTAAAACCTCAACTCTGACGCACCCACTAGGACTACTAGAGGCAAAAGGGAAAAGGGGAAGTGGTAAAATACATAAGATGCTGAAACAGGTAAACTACCACTACTATGCTGTCAAAACTGTATGCATGCATCAGAAACAGTATCTGTCCAAATAAACCCAATCTGGATACCAGTAACAACTGGTGTTGCCTGCTCAGCGGAATCTGCACACAAGGCTCGAAACCGCGGGATCGGCCTGCACGGCTCGCATCCCAGCTCAGCGGAATCTGCACACATGGCTCGAAACCGCGGGATCGGCCCGCACGGCTCGCATCCCAAAATAAGTATCAGACCGGCACACAAGGCTGGGTCCGAGAAAGCACACCTCCGGAGTGGCACTCGAGGGGAGCGACCCACACGAGTAAAATATCTCTGTCATCAGTATCACAAGTATCTCTGTAGCACATGTCTCAATATAGCAGGACTGGATCATAACCATGATCAAAGTGGGAAACTCCATCCACTATAGAAACCCAATCCCCAACTGATGCAATAAATAAACCAAACTCAACCCCAATCTGATGCAAGGATAAACATCTGGTCAACCGCCTACTGTCCGCGGTCACCGCAATACCCCACAAGTCCACAATCTAGCACAACCTTGGCTACACTATCCCAGACCCCTGCTCACACTTGAGCAACAACATATGAATGCAAAGGACAATAATGAAACATGTTCAAATCCCAAAATGATAGTGTAGCAATGAATAGTGGCCTTACCTGATGTCCGGGCATGCATGCAACTGTCTTTATTTTTAAAAGTTGTAAAATAGTGTCAAAGGTTTAAAAACAATTGATTTACTGAATAAAAGTCATTTGCATGCGAGATCATAGCCTTTGTCTCAATCACAGTGTCCCAATATAAGTCATCATATCATTTGTGGGGTTATATTAAATTTTAGGGGAGTCCTGTTAGTTTGTCCTGTTAGTAGTCCTGTTAGTAGTCCTGTCATAGTCCTGTCATAGTCCTGTTAGTAGTCCCAATGGTTCTCATCAATTGTCATGTTAGTTTGTCCCAATTGTTCTCATCAATTAAATTTTAGGGGAGTTCGTCCCAGCGGTCCTTGTCATTTGTCATATTAATTTGTCCCAATGGTTCTCATTAATTGTCATATTTTAGGGAATTTCTAGTAATCCCAGTGAGCTTGTCAAAAATGAGGTAAGCAACAACCGCCCACCTTGAACAGCTCAAACAACACCCCAGGTAGTCTCCTGGTTGTCCACAGTCCTCAATTCCTGCAAATCAATGCTCCCGGTATAAATACAAACCCCAAAAAGCACAATATTTGCTGTTTTTCAAACAGCACGGGAAAAGAGGAATTTTTCACCTCTAAAATGAGCTCCTAAAATCCCAGAAAAATCACGGTTGCGTTCCTCGCGAAGAGTAGATCAAAATCGACTCTTTAAACGCCTCGATCTGATGCTCCTACGTCAAGATAAAAATCGGAGAAGTCGGTGCTGTCCAAAAACCATCACAGTAAAAAGGGGGGTCAAAGAGGACCTGAAAACTGTGCCAAAAGTACGAAACGGAGCAAAATGATCAACACGGAAATCGAAGCCCTACCTCTTACGGTCGCGCTGTCGCAAAAATCGTCCAAAAATTCCACCTGGTTAGCCCGCAGTGAATTTTCGACGGAACTGCGACGGGAAATGGGCCTAAAAGAAAAATCGTCGCAGTGCGCCGCGTCGCAGATATCTCACTATCTGTAACTCCTAAATTCCTGAGATTCTAGAGAGAGAAAGAGAAGAGAGAGAGGAAGAACTTTCGTTAGAGGGAGTTTTCTCAGATTCTCTCTCTTGGCTCGGAATCCAAGGTGCAAAGAGAGGGGGTGGGGGACCCCTATATATATTGGGCCAAAAGGGAATATTCCCTCACGGAATCCTGATCCAAACACGAAACACCGAAACGAGCCAACCAGGAAACGCCACGTGTCAACCAAACAGGAAACAGCCTGTGCAGGGCCAACCAGATTTCGCCACGTGGCCACGTGGTCCACGTGATCGGTCCGCGCTCCGGGTTCTCCGGAAAATGTCGGCCTATAGGAGCGTGCCACGTGTCAACCATCTAGACGCTTCTAGAAGCCGGCCCACCAATGGGATGCTGCCACGTGGCGGAACAGGGATTCCGCGCACCCGGTGCACGCCCATCCATGGACCGCGCACCAGCGCCCCTGCCCGCGCCTGCCCGCGCTGCCCGGCCGCGCCCTCTGCCTTGCTCCGCCCCGCTTCGCTGCCGCGCCGCTGCCCGCCGCCGCCCGCCGCCGCTCGCCGGCGGCCGCCGCCGGCCGGAACAGTAATTCCGGCCGGCGGTTACTGTTCCGGCATGAACAGTACCCGTAAGCCGAAAAAATAAAGTAAATATACCGTTTCGATCGTTTTCGCGCGCTGAGTCCAAATACGACGTCCGTTTTGCCAAATTCTCATCCGAAATTTTGCCGAAAGCTCCCGGAAATTCCCGTTTGATCCGATTTTCGTGCAGAGTCTCTTAAAAATATCCAATTTCGTTTCTACAAGCTCCGATGCTCAGTACAAGCCTTCTACAGTCATTATTAATGTCGCGGAGGTTCTGGATCATCACATCCTCCTCCACTAAAAAGAGTTTCGTCCTCGAAACGAGACTAAACAGTAATCCTCAGTCCGAAGTCTCAAATAAGTAGGGGTGAGCATTTCTCATCTCCGACTCAAGCTCCCATGTGGCCTCGCGCTCGTCATGATTGCTCCATTGGATCTTCACATAGGGAATAGCCCGATTGCGTAATTCTTTCACCTCTCGATCCAGAATTCGCAGTGGGCGCTCCTCATACCTCAAATCCTCGCTGATCTCGAGCGGTGTGAAGTCGATGACGTGCGATGGGTCGAAGACATACTTCCTCAAAGTAGAGACATGAAATACATTATGGACACCAGCAAGCTTCGGAGGAAGTGCAAGTCGGTAGGCAACTGGCCCGATACGCTCCAATATCTCAAAGGGTCCAATATATCGGGGGCTAAGCTTCCCACGAATGCCGAACCTCCTGATTCCTTTGGACGGCGAGACTTTCAGGAACACATGATCACCAACCTGAAACTCTAAGTCTCGTCGCCGAACATCGGCATAACTCCTTTGTCGGCTCTGGGCGGTCTGAAGATGCTACTCGGACCTTCTCTTCTGCCTCTATCAAGACATCTGGTCCCAAGGTCCGCCTCTCGCCCACGTCACTCCAATAAAGCGGTGATCGACACTTGCGTCCATACAATGCTTCAAACGGAGCCATCTGAATGCTCGCTTGAAAGCTATTGTTGTACGCGAACTCAGCTAAAGATAGGTGTCGAATCCACCCTCCGCCGAAATCCAGGACGCAAGCCCTCAACATGTCCTCCAGGATTTGTATCGTCCGCTCAGACTGCCCATCAGTCTGCGGATGGAAAGCCGTACTGAACCTGAGTTCAGTCCCCAAGGCTGTTTGCAAACTTTTCCAGAAATGCGAAACAAACCTCGGGTCTCTATCTGATACAATGGAGGCGGGTACTCCATGTAATCTCACTATCTCATCCAGATATAACTGGGCTAGCCGGTCAAGTGGCCACGTAGTCTGCATGGGCAGAAAGTGCGCTGACTTGGTAAGTCGATCCACGACTACCCAGATAGCGTCTGCTCCTCCCTGTGCCCTTGGCAGTCCGACCACAAAATCCATCGTAATGTGGTCCCATTTCCACTGGGGAATTGGGAGACTCTGTAACTTGCCAGCTGGCACTCGATGCTCAGCTTTCACCTGCTGACAAGTTAAACACTGAGCCACAAATCTCCCGACATCCCTTTTCATGCCATTCCACCAGAAGTGTGCCTTGAGATCCTTGTACATCTTAGTCCCACCAGGATGTAGGGTATAAGGTGTATAATGGGCCTCTCGCAAATCTGCTCTCGGATCTCCGCATCCGCTGGCACACATGCTCGGTTCCTGTACCTTAGTACTCCCGAGGCATCTACCGTAAAGTCCCCAGACTGATTACTCGGAATTTGATCTCTAATCCTGGTCAAGTGGGGGTCCTCACTCTGTTTCTCCTTGATCCTGTCTAGCAGAGTGGGCTGCACGACTAAAGATGTCAGTCTAGCAGAGACCCCAGGGGACACAACCTCTACTCGAGCCGTCTCATCTCTTCTAATAGCGGTGCCTGGTCTGTGATCAACATAGACAAACTTTGCACCGCCCTCCTACTCAAGGCATCAGCGACCACATTAGCTTTGCCTGGGTGGTAGAGAATATCTACATCATAATCTTTTAATAGCTCTAACCACCTACGCTGCCTTAAATTTAGCTCCTTTTGCGTGAACAGGTATTTTAGGCTCTTGTGGTCGGTGTAGATTTCACAGTGTTCCCCATATAGGTAATGACGCCAAAGTTTCAGTGCAAATACTACAGCAGCAAGCTCCAAGTCATGGGTGGGGTAATTCTTCTCGTAATCTTTGAGTTGCCTTGATGCATAAGCAATTACCCTCCCTTCTTGCATCAACACACAACCAAGTCCACTGTGTGATGCGTCGCTGTAGATCACATATCCTTTCCCCATAACAGGGAGGGAAAGGATAGGAGCGGTCATCAATCTATTCTTTAGCTCCTCAAAACTCCTCTGACAGTCCTCACTCCAGATAAACTTTACTCCTTTACGCGTTAAGCGAGTGAGGGGTGTGGAAAGCTTCGCAAAGCCTTCCACAAACCGACGGTAATACCCAGCTAAACCCATAAAGCTACGTACCTCAGAAACCGTCGTTGGTCGGGGCCAATCCCGAACCGCCTCAATCTTTGCTGGGTCCCCCGCCACACCTGTGGCGGAAATCACATGGCCTAAGGAGACTATCTCCCGAAGCCAAAACTCGCGTTTTGTCAGTTTGGCAAACAACTTCTTCTCTCGCAGAAGTTGCAGCACCACCCTCAGGTGCTCCTCATGCTCCGCATCACTTCGGGAGTAGACCAAGATATCATTAATGAAAACTACCACGAATCGGTCTAAGTATGGTCGAAAAATCCGGTTCATTAAATCCATGAATGCGGCAGGGGCATTAGTCAGTCCAAAAAGGCATAACTGTAACTCATAATGCCCGTACCGTGACCTAAATGCCGTCTTCGGGATATCTTCGGCCTTCACCTTCAACTGGTGGTAACCGGACAGTAAATCTATCTTGGAAAAGACACAAGACCCTTGCAGCTGATCGAAAAGATCGTCATTGCGCGGCAAAGGGTACTTGTTCTTGATGGTCACTTTATTTAATTCTCTATAGTCCACACACAGTCGCAGTGACCCATCTTCAAATAGCACCGGCGCACCTCAAGGTGATACACCCGGCCTAATAAAATCCTTATCCATTAAATCCTGAAGTTGCGCCTTAAGCTCTCGCAGCTCAGCCGGTGCCATCTGGTAAGGAGCCTTTGAGATTGGCGCAGTTCCTGGAACTACGTCAATCACGAACTCAATCTCCCTATCTGGCGGCATGCTAGTCAGCTCAGGTGGGAAAACATCCGGGAACTCACGGACAATAGGGATATCCCCGAGTCCCGGCGCCGCCGTAGGCCCTTCAACAACACTAGCCAAAAAGGCTACACATTCTCGACGGATCATCAGCCTCGCTCGGGAAGTCGAAATTATAGAGGCAAAGAAAGCGCTCTGACATCCCCGGAATACTAATATTTTCTGGTCTGGCTCTCTAAAAGTGACGGTCTTTGCGGCACAATCAAAAGTCACAAAACACCGAGCCAGCCAGTCCATCCCGAGGACCATATCGAAGTCCTCCAGTTGTCATAAGACCAACAGGTCCGCTGGCATAATCCAGGACTCGATCTAGATCGGGCGGGACTAACAGCACTTCTCCATACGCAGAGTGCAATCGGGAATCTACACCTTTCATGCACAGGGTAAGAGCCCTATTCCTAACCCTATGCAATGATGTACGTTTCTTACAAATAAAAGAGATGCCCCTATATAGACGAGGTACGAGTCCTTATGCCAGAAAGTAAATCATACCTGCTTCTTCTCGGTCAGCTATAGTGGAATCCTCCGCCAGCGCCAAGTCATCCTGACTGCTCGACAACGGCTGTCTCTCTCCAGAAGGGCGGGGGAATGAAACTTGATCCCCTTGAAGGTCTGTTGGTGAAGCTCCCGGTCGTAGCTGGGAAGTGGTAGGAACAACCGCCGAGGTAGGTGCCACAGTTATCCCCGAAGGACACGTAACTCGTATGTGCCCGGGCTGTCCACACTTGAAACAGCGGCCGAACCTCAAGTCGCAAGCACCTGAAGTGTGCTGACCCTCGCAGAAAATGCACCTAAATGTAGGCTGAGGCTGCCTTACCTGCTGCTGCTGCTGCCTATGCCGCTGAGGCCTAGACTGTCGCCTCCGTCTCCGAGAACTGGTCTGTCCATTATCATCCGGTGCTGGGCGTTTTCTCTCTACATGCTGCTTAGAAGCCCTGGTCCTCTCCCCGACTGCCGGATCACTCCTCTGTGCCAACAGCTGCTCCAAACGCTGGTCCTGTCGAAAGCTCCTTGCCACCAAATGGGTCACCAAGGCCCGTAGTTCTCCCAGCTCAGCAGATACCGCCTGCTCGGGCTCCTCAGAAGGGGTGGGAATGCCCCCGGTGGAAATACGACGAAGGGGCGACATACTGTCACCAGAAGCCACAAATCAGGAAAACAGAACCCCACACGACCCAATCTAGCGAAAGTCAAAGACATTCCCCTATTTCTGTGACTTTATGTTGTCTGCAGCCAACATAACTGTACACCAGAAATTTGGGTATGTCGGTCTCTCTTCTTCCACTGGAAGAGTCAAACAAAATAAATCAACGACTTTCGCAAAATGTCACGTCTCTCATGCCCTATTATCCTAGGGTCTGCCAAAAGCCTAGGGTTTCCTAAGTCCCAACTGACCTATCCCTAAGCTCTGATACCAACTTAATCTGTCACGCCCCGGGACCCGGGCTCGTCTACAGATCCGCCGTGCACACGGAATTTTCCGCGTACACGAAGCGCTGGTAACCTGCTCAGATATAATATAACAATAAAAGAGCATAATACAGAGCTGAAATAGAAGAACTACATAGTATCTTAGACTGGAACCACAAGTACAGCAGTAATATGTACAATAATCTCCCAGCTCACCAAAATAGTACAACCAGCTGGCTAACGCCAGACCCCAAAATGAAAGGAGAATATCACGGTCTGAGTGGAGGGTACAATATCTGTCTAGTAGCTCTCAGCCTCACAGGAGATCTATCTATTCAGCGATCCCCTTACCTCGATCTGCCGCTGATGGCCCAGCAGCTCCCACAGACGACTCTGCGAAAATGAAGGGGAAGGAAAAAGACAGAAAATAATAATGGGGGTGAGAACTACCAGATAAACCAGCAGCCTCCCCTAGTGGGTAAAACCTCAACTCTGACGCACCCACTAGGACTACTAGAGGCAAAAGGGAAAAGGGGAAGTGGTAAAATACATAAGATGCTGAAACAGGTAAACTACCACTACTATGCTGTCAAAACTGTATGCATGCATCAGAAACAGTATCTGTCCAAATAAACCCAATCTGGATACCAGTAACAACTGGTGTTGCCTGCTCAGCGGAATCTGCACACAAGGCTCGAAACCGCGGGATCGGCCCGCACGGCTCGCATCCCAGCTCAGCGGAATCTGCACACATGGCTCGAAACCGCGGGATCGGCCCGCACGGCTCGCATCCCAAAATAAGTATCAGACCGGCACACAAGGCTGGGTCCGAGAAAGCACACCTCCGGAGTGGCACTCGAGGGGAGCGACCCACACGAGTAAAATATCTCTGTCATCAGTATCACAAGTATCTCTGTAGCACATGTCTCAATATAGCAGGACTGGATCATAACCATGATCAAAGTGGGAAACTCCATCCACTATAGAAACCCAATCCCCAACTGATGCAATAAATAAACCAAACTCAACCCCCAATCTGATGCAAGGATAAACATCTGGTCAACCGCCTACTGTTCGCGGTCACCGCAATACCCCACAAGTCCATAATCTAGCACAACCTTGGCTACACTATCCCAGACCCCTGCTCACACTTGAGCAACAACATATGAATGCAAAGGACAATAATGAAACATGTTCAAATCCCAAAATGATAGTGTAGCAATGAATAGTGGCCTTACCTGATGTCCGGGCATGCATGCAACTGTCTTTATTTTTAAAAGTCGTAAAATAGTGTCAAAGGTTTAAAAACAATTGATTTACTGAATAAAAGTCATTTGCATGCGAGATCATGGCCTTTGTCTCAATCACAGTGTCCCAATATAAGTCATCATATCATTTGTGGGGTTATATTAAATTTTAGGGGAGTCCTGTTAGTTTGTCCTGTTAGTAGTCCTGTTAGTAGTCCTGTCAGTAGTCCTGTCAGTAGTCCTGTTAGTAGTCCCAATGGTTCTCATCAATTATCATGTTACTTTGTCCCAATTGTTCTCATCAATTAAATTTTAGGGGAGTTCGTCCCAGCGGTCCTTGTCATTTGTCATATTAATTTGTCCCAATGGTTCTCATTAATTGTCATAATTTTAGGGGATTTCTAGTAATCCCAGTGAGCTTGTCAAAAATGAGGTAAGCAACAACCGCCCACCTTGAACAGCTCAAACAACACCCCAGGTAGTCTCCTGGATGTCTGCAGTCCTCAATTCCTGCAAATCAATGCTCCCGGTATAAATACAAACCCCAAAAAGCACAATATTTGCTGTTTTTCAAACAGCACGGGAAAAGAGGAATTTTTCACCTCTAAACTGAGCTCCTAAAATCCCAGAAAAATCACGGTTGCGTTCCTCGCGAAAAGTTGATCAAAATCGACTCTTTAAACGTCTCGATCTGATGCTCCTACGTCAAGATAAAAATCGGAGAAGTCGGTGCTGTCCAAAAAACCATCACAGTAAAAAGGGGGTCAAAGAGGACTTGAAAACTGTGCCAAAAGTACGAAACGGAGCAAAATAATCAACACGGAAATCGAAGCCCTACCTCTTACGGTCGCGCTGTCACAAAAATCGTCCAAAAATTCCACCTGGTTAGCCCGCAGTGAATTTTCGACGGAACTGCGACGGGAAATGGGCCTAAAAGAAAAATCGTCGCAGTGCGCCGCGTCGCAGATATCTCACTATCTGTAACTCCTAAATTCCTGAGATTCTAGAGAGAGAAAGAGAAGAGAGAGAGGAAGAACTTTCGTTAGAGGGAGTTTTCTCAGATTCTCTCTCCTTGGCTCGGAATCCAAGGTGCAAAGAGAGGGGGTGGGGGACCCCTATATATATTGGGCCAAAAGGGAATATTCCCTCACGGAATCCTGATCCAAACACGAAACACCGAAACGAGCCAACCAGGAAACGCCACGTGTCAACCAAACAGGAAACAGCCTGTGCAGGGCCAACCAGATTTCGCCACGTGGCCACGTGGTCCACGTGATCGGTCCGCGCTCCGGGTTCTCCGGAAAAATGTCGGCCTATAGGAGCGTGCCACGTGTCAACCATCTAGACGCTTCTAGAAGCCGGCCCACCAATGGGATGCTGCCACGTGGCGGAACAGGGATTCCGCGCACCCGGTGCACGCCCATCCATGGACCGCGCACCAGCGCCCCTGCCCGCGCCTGCCCGCGCTGCCCGGCCGCGCCCTCTGCCTTGCTCCGCCCCGCTTCGCTGCCGCGCCGCTGCCCGCCGCCGTGCGCCGCCGCCCGCCGCCGCTCGCCGGCGGCCGCCGCCGGCCGGAACAGTAATTCCGGCCGGCGGTTACTGTTCCGGCATGAACAGTACCCGTAAGCCGAAAAAATAAAGTAAATATACCGTTTCGATCGTTTTCGCGCGCTGAGTCCAAATACGACGTCCGTTTTGCCAAATTCTCATCCGAAATTTTGCCGAAAGCTCCCGGAAATTCCCGTTTGATCCGATTTTCGTGCAGAGTCTCTTAAAAATATCCAATTTCGTTTCTACAAGCTCCGATGCTCAGTACAAGCCTTCTACAGTCATTATTAATGTCGCGGAGGTTCTGGATCATCACATCAAGTGCCCATTTAGGGCTTATCTTACTAGATCTACCAAACCACTCAGTCATTTGCTGAAACAAGATGAGCATCAAGCTCCTGGGGTTATGAGGACATAGGGGTTTGCCCTAATAGAGCTGGAAAGGTGCTGGAACAGTGCAAAAGGCAACCTAGCCTTAGCTAGGGCTTGGCATGTGGAATCAAACAATTCACCTGGTCATCTTCCACATCGACCTGAGCATCATGTTTAGGAAGCTAGCAGGAGACTAGGGCTCACCATTTGAGAGCCATAGCACTGCTGGAACCGTGGTGTAACCAACCTCGGTCATGCATGCAAACACCAAGAGCTCGGGTACAGACCACACAACAAAGCTCTGGTTCTAGGGGACTCTTTGCGCAAGCATGAGCTTAAGGAGGTTGAATGGAGTGCCAAGCAGGCCCCGGGGTGGAGCTTCAGCAGCAGGTGGCATCTATCACCGAACTCAAACTTCAAGCTACCAAGCTTGGAGCTCCAATGGCAACTTGCCATGCGACAGTTCACAAAGCCATGCAAGGCCACAGGTGACTTTCCCTTGATGCCAGGAAGCTTCCTGGTGCGGTGGCCGGTGGCGACGGATGGCCGGCGGCCATCATTGCGGCCAACCGAGCTCCCTTAATGGCGAAGTCGCATCTAGAGGGCTTAGGCTACATGCAAAATCACCAGCAGGTGCTACTCGATTCCACAAAGCTTGCTGGGTTCATGGCCGACGGCGAGAGGCAGCGGCGGCACCGGAGCAACAAGCTCGGTCGAAGAAAAGATAGCCCAAAACTAGGGCTAAGAACTGCGGGATCTAGGATGAACCAAACCTAACCAAACTTCATGGAGGTGTTCTCTAGACCCTAAAGAAGATGCCCAGCATCTTTGATCCCGGCACAAGATGCCGGAAAGTGTGCGTGCATGAGGTGGCGCAAATTAGGGTTCCGGCGAGTCCAGCGAAGCTTACTGGTTTTTTTGGGGGTGTCGAGAGTGACTTTAAGGTGGCGGCCTTCCAAGCGGACTCCCTGGCGGTCATCTTCCCAAATTGGGTGACCAGAGAGTCGGCTATCGGGCGCAACCCGATTCGGTTGGGGGATACCTCATACTCGTTTTCCAACTGGGTGGAGGTGGGGGAAGTGGAGCGGGGTCACCTCCGCCACAAGGCTTGGATTCGTCTCATCAACTGGCCACTATTGTGCTGGTGCGAGGAGGACGTGAAGGCGGCTGTCAGCGGCTTCGGGGAACTTTGGGAAGTCGACAAAGCCAGCTCCGGTGAGGGTAACGTTTCTTTCTTCAGGGCTCGCGTCCGTTGCCAGGACGCTGCGCTCATCCCGGAGTCTCTTGTTCTAATGGTGGAAGATCGCCGGTTCCGTATCACCATTGAGGTTGAGGGGTGGGAAGAATCGGAGCCCATCCTGCTGGGCGAGGCTCTCGACCATCGACTTGGCCTCACCTCTCTGGAGGCTCAGATCGAGTTCGTCGATACCACGGGCTTTTCGTCTGTGCCGGTGGTCATGGCGGCGGGTCCTCCCCGGGCCGCTGTCTTGGGGCGAGCGGCGGGTGGCCCCCGGGGTGCTCAGGGGAGCAGCCGCGATGGGGATGGCCGGCGGGCTCACGGCGGCGGGATTGCAAATGCCTCGACGGTGGCTCCCCCGCAGCCCTCATCGTACGGGTGTACGATCCGGAACGGCCCTACCCCTTCCAGCGAGACAGGTTCAGGCTTGGATGCCGTTGGACAGGGGAGGTTTCCTCTTTCGTGCTACACTGCTTGCCAGGGGGAGTTTCCGCTTTCGTGTCGCTCGGCTCCCCTGGAGGGCGGTGCTCTGGACTCTGACTTTCCTCCTTTGGGGAAGTCTACATCATCGCGTGCTCCCGAGGCCTCTACAACAGAGCTAGGGGAGCTTGTGGATCTATTAAGAGTGGATGCGGGCCTCCAAGTCCCGGGCCGGGTCAAGTTGGGTCGGTCTCATGTTGTTTCTACTGCAGCGCCTCCTAGTGGGGCGCCGGGTGGTGGGCCCTCCTCTGATTTTGGCCGGGGTCCCAATTGCAGCCCTGCGACCTTCGAAGTGAATAATCTGGCCCATCCCCAGCACTGTGGCAAGGGCCCCGGAAAGTCCTCCGCTAGTAGGCGAAGCTTGAGGCTTGCGGCGAAACTCAATGGAAGCCAAAATTCTTCGTTATTTCGCGCCCAGGAACTGAAGCATAGGCATCTTAAGCTGGGGCGGTCTCTCGCCTGTGCTACTGCTCCGATTGTTCTCGCTCTGGATGCGCCCCCGAATCCCCTGGCTTCTCCTCGGGTAGCGGCAGCATCGCCGGCTCCCCCTCTTCATGAGTCGAGGAGCAACGAGGTGCCACAGACCAACAGGGAGCTCCGGTCTCCTCTTTCGCCGGTTGAGATCCGGCAAATCAAGGCTTGCTGCGGGATCTTCGAGGAGGGGGGGGGGGGGCACGCACCGCAACTCCCGACCAGCCTAGCAAGACTAGGACCGAGCCGTTGGTTCCGAGGGGGGTCTGATGTTCGAGCTGTCCCGAAGGTTCTCGTGCGGCCATCGTCTCAATGCCACACAACAGAACCTTTAGATTTCTTTCTTGGAACGTGAGAGGGCTCAACGGGAGGGATAAATGCACCCTGGTACGTGCTTTTGTTAGAAATTGTAAGTGCGGTGTGGTTTGTTTTCAGGAAACTAAATTGGCGTCCACCTCCCCCTCCAAATTTTTCTCTTTCTGTGACTTCCACCTCCGCGACTTTCGCACTCTCGATGCCGCGGGCACCAGGGGTGGCATGCTCACAACTTGGAACCCTTCTCTTTTTGATTGCATCAATGATTGGGCCGGGAGGTATTCGCCTAACACCGTATTGAGAAGGAAGATTGACGGAGCGATCTTCACGATCTCTAACATCTACGGCCCCACGTGCTCTTCACTTAAGCGAGGTTTTTTTCGCGAACTGTGTTCCTTAGGTTCGAGAGCTGCGGGAGCGTGGGCATTATTGGGGGACTTCAACATTCTGTTATCTGTTAACGATAGGAACCGCCTACCCTCTCACGTTGCCGACATGCTGGCTTTCAGGAATGTCATCAACCACCTGGGACTTCTAGACCTTCCCATCATCAACAAATCCTTCACTTGGACGAATAGGAGACGCACTCCCACTTTGGAGCTGTCACGCCCCGGGGGTTTCATTAAGCGAAAGACGACCACTGAAAAGATTTGAATTGGTGTATATGTATTTATTTATTTATTTATTTTTTTGAAACCAAACTCCCCGGTGCGTGCCCAGACCCGCTGTAGAGTACCGGGATTTTGGATAGTGCACCGACCTCGCAAGATGGCGTGATGTGGAGGATTTACTTTGGACGAGTCCAGATCATGGTTACAGATGGGTTCGGGTTGATTCGGATCTGCGCGGAAGCCCCAGCTTGATTCGGGGTTTTTCGGGCATTGTACGCCGATAGAGGACTGGCTTCGGGGAAGCCTCGACTTCACAGTGGAGTGCAGAAAATTTGGGAATACTTGGAACAGGTGTACTTTCATATTACAGCGGAGTTCGGGAGGTTCCGGACTCACGCGGAGGACCCGAAGGCGACAAGTGAGTCGGAACTGATAATTTTGGAGCCGGTTTTTGGATTAAGCACCCCGACTCAACGGTTGAGCTTTTTGAGGAGAAAAAGCTGTGAACATGTGTACTTTCATATTACAGCGGAGTTCGGGAGGTTCCGGACTGGTGCGGAGGCCCCGAGGGCGAAAAGTGAGTTGGAGTTGTCTATTTTGGATTAATTAATTAATGAATTAATTAGGTTAATTATCCTGAGAGAAGGGAATTAGAGTAAAATGAGAAGGTTGAGAGTGGGTGTTGGTTTGTAGTTGTTGGTGTTGGTGTTGGAAAGGGTTTTGGGTTGCTTGTCTTTATACACCATGCACCCTACACCAAGCTCCTCTAATTAATTAGTGCTTGCCATGTCATCATCCTCTCTAAATACTCAAACAATACTCAAACAGAGGATTTCTTCCTCAAACAGAGGAATGGGAGAGATGGGAACGAGGAGAAAAAGGAAATGAATTGAAGGGAAATAAAAGAGGATTGTGATCGTCTTGGCGGCGCGATTCTATCGCTAGTAGCCGCGTGGTGCCGAGCGGAGTGTGCGCGAGGAATTGTTGATTGGAGGAGATGCTATTTTTTTTTTTAGTGAGAGAGAGAGAGAGCTTGGATGGTTCTTGTTGATGGATTGTGGCTGATTTGTTGTGTTTGCTGTCCAGGAGTGGTGGAGAGGCCAGCAGTGGGTGCCGCGCGGGCGCGCAGAGGCGCCGCGCGCGGCCGGTGAGGTTGCTGCGCCGGCGCGCTTGGGCGCCGCGCGCTGCCGCTGCGGGCGGCGCGCGCATGCGGCCGCGCGCATGGGGCCGGGCGGATGCGGCCGCGCGCTGCAAGCAGCGCGCGCATGCGGCCGCGCGCATGAGGGCGCACGCAGCAAGTGGGCGCCGCGCTGTGGGCCTTTGAGCGGGCCTTTGTGATTTTGCTTGGTTAAGCTTTTGGTGTCGTTAAGCTTGGGCATTTTGGTCTTTTCACTGTGCCAACCCTCCAAATCACCCTGTGGACTTCCTTTCTCTTTATATATGGGCGACTCCTCCTCCCTTCTCCCCTGATTACAGAGCGAGGAAAAGAAAGAAAGAAATGAAATGAATGAAAACAAGGAAAAAAAAGAAAGAGGAAAAGTGGGGAAGTTGGTTTTTAAGCAACCAAAGGTGCTGCTTGTGTGGTTTTGCTGCGTGGAGCTGAGCGGGGCCGCGCACGCGTCGGCCGTGTGTGAGGTAAGTGTCAGATGTTTCCCTAAATGGATTAAGATTTTTTCTTAGATGGATTTTAGGGATTTTGAGCTTGGTTTTGGTTGTGATCCCTTCTTTTTGTGCTGTTGAGCTGAGGGTTGGTATTTTGCACTGCGCGGAGCCGAGGCGCGGGCACATGTGCACGCGGGCTGTGTGGTGACTGTGGAGTGAGCTGAAGCGCGCAGATTGCATTAGAGGCTCTCGTGGGACTTGTTCGAGTTTCCGGGGAATTTTTCGGATTTCGCGGCAGTGTTCGCGCGCGTGCGGCGCGGTTTTCGTTTTTCCGGCAGATTTTTGGCGGTGAACGCCCGACACGTCACCGACTTCAGCGATTGCCTGCGGAATGCTTTTGAGGTGGGTTGGAATTTCTCCAAAATTATGGATTGCCCTTTTTAAAGCTATTGTATGCATGTTGATCATGTTTAGCTTACTATTTATATAGCTGGTAAATCTGATAGTTGCCTAGAAAACTATAGAAAAATAATTATGGGCCCCAGATATTTTTAGCATGATCTAGGGATGACATGACACTAGACTGCATGTTTAGTTGACATTAGATTGGCATCTGAACCGTATTAAAAATCGGCGGACCGATGTTAATGAAATTGAGACTCTAAAAATAGTTTGGGATATTTGTGAGCTTCCAGAGGGTTTGAGTAGGTTCAGGATGCATGTATCCTTGTGCCAGAGGGCCGAGTGAATTTTTAGAGCTCTGTGTGACGAGCTTCTAGTGTCAGGTGAGTTGAGATACCTGGTGGGATTATTCTAGATCATGGTGATATATATATATATATATATATATATATATATATATATATATATATATATATATATATATATATATATATATATATATCTAATTTAATAGTGGAGATGGTTCTCCGATTTGGTTTTGAGATGTTTGACTCTGGCAGATTGAGTCGTGGAGGTTTTCCAGACTTAGCCATGGGATGTGCATTATTAGATTGGGTCGTTGAGGGTTCTCCGACATAGCTTTGAGAGGGTTTGGCATTCCCTGATCCAGTCGTGGAGGGTTTCCCGACTGTGATGTGTTATCTGGTATTGGGTATCCGATCTGTTTGATCGAGGATCATAGCCCGCATGTGCCATTTATGAGACAGTTGAGACTGACTAGATACTAGAGCTCTGAGGGGTCGCTCCCCTCGAGGACGCTCCACGCGGAGTGGATAGGTACGTAGTACGCCCCACACGCAGTGGGCAGGTGCGTCCATAGTAGTCAGCAGGACGCCCCACAGAGAGTGGGCAGGTGCGTAGTACGCCTCACACGCAGTGGGCAGGTGCGTCCATAGTAGTCAACAGTACGCCCCATGTGGAGTGGGTAGGTGCGTAGTACGCCTCACACGCAGTGGGCAGGTGCGTCCATAGTAGTCAACAGTACGCCCCATGTGGAGTGGGTAGGTGCGTAGTACACCCCACACGCAGTGGGCAGGTGCGTCCATAGTAGTCAGCAGGACGCCCCACGCGGAGTGGGTAGGTGCGTAATACGCCCCACAGAGAGTGGGCAGGTGCGTAGTACGCCCCACACGCAGTGGGCAGGTGCGTCCATAGTAGTCAGCAGTACGCCCCATGCGGAGTGGGTAGGTGCGTAGTACGCCCCACAGAGAGTGGGCAGTTGCGTAGTACGCCCCACACGCAGTGGATAGGTGCGTAGGACGCCCCACACGCAGTGGGCAGGTGCGTCCATAGTAGTCAGCAGTACGCCCCATGCGGAGTGGGTAGGTGCGTAGTACGCCCCACAGAGAGTGGGCAGGTGCGTAGTACGCCCCACACGCAGTGGATAGGTGCGTAGGACGCCCCACGGGGAGTGGGCAGGTGCGTCCATTTTGATCAGTAGGACGCCCCACATGGAGTGGGCAGGTGCGTTCCTAGACGACAGGCGCGGGCTTGACTGTGCCAGCTTGGGACAGTCATTGAGATTTGGGTTTTGGGAGCACCTTGGGTGCGAGTGTTGCATAGCTGGCTCTTAGATGGGTATTCCTTTGAGCATGATACTTGAGGCATTTAGTAGTGAGGGAGTATGCATAGCAGGTTCATAGTAGAGATTTACTTGGGCAGTATGTTGAGACATTTAGTTGTAGCTCTTTTCCTGCTTTCCTTTATATATCTATCTGCATATCTATCTGTTTTGCCTCCGGTAGACTTAGTGGGCATACCGTGGATTTTAGGACGGTACCCACTGAGATCTGCCTTCTGCAGTAGATCTCACACCCGCTGCGGTGACAGGTTGAGGTAGCTGTTCCGGCTAGGTTCGCACGGAGACAGCAGATCGAGGTGAGGACGTGGCCGATTAGTTCCTTACCAGCATTGAGAGTCAGAGGTAGATGTACCCGTTTTTATTTTATGACTCCACTTTTGTACTGGACATTCTGTGAGACTTGTGAGGATTGTATTATTTTTCATAGCTTATCAGACTATGTACTAAGGACTTTCATTTATCCAGATGTTCAGTTGATTTCTATAGCTATTAGTTCTTTTTCAGCTCTGATACATGTTAGCTATAGATCTTTTGCAGGATAGACGCTTCGTCTGTGCGGCAGTTTCCGCACAGACGGCGGATCTGTTGGCGAGCCGGGTCGTAGTTTCGACCCCGGGGCGTGACAGATTTAGGTGGTATCAGAGCCTAGGAATATAGGTCGTTGAGGACTTAGTGACCCTAGGCTATTGGTTGGACAGTAGGATGACCGTCGTGAAAGACGTGACTTTAGCGAGAGTCCTGATTGAGTTGTACCTCCCCAGAGGATTGGGGCGAGTGATCTTGCATGTTATTTCTCTAAAGATTATTATGTTGGCTGCAGACAACATAATGCTTTAGCATGGATAACATGTTATAGACTTTCGCTAGATTGGATCGAGAGAGTTTGGGTCCTAATGTTTATTTTGTTGCAGTGGTTTTGGATGCCTCTGAGACGCCGTGCAACGGCGAGAGTGTATTTGACCTTTGATGAGGAGCCCAAACAATGGAAGGCTGATTGGACAGACCAGAGAGAGGTCTAAGAGTTACGAGCTCAAGTAGCTCAGACGTTTGAGGCGATGCGGCGCCAGGAAAGGAATATGGAGCGCGTGATGCGCATACTTGAGCTGAGAGCATTACCCGGGTATCACCCGTAGTACTACCGGCTGCGGCATCGTCGATTTCGACCCTGATCGCACCACGGATGGTGCAGAAGCAGCGCGAGGTTGCTGACTGGTCATTACCTCATCCAGTTCTATTCCCTGCAGATTTCGGGGCAGAGTTGGAGCCTTGGGAGGCCGAGAACTGGATTGCTGCTTTTGGAAAAGTTGGCTGAGGACTTGTTCATCCAGGAGAAGCATCAGGTGCACTTGGTTGCGCACCCTTGGATTTGGACGCCGCGAGTTGGTGGCGTCGAGTTCGTCTCATTGGACCACCGGGAGCGCAGTTGATAACCCGGAGCGAGTTTCTGCGACGGTCGAGCCGAGTACCCCATGTTGCCCAAGATGAGACCCAGGAGGTTGATCTGCTTGAGAGGGGACTACATCAGGATATCTTCAAGCCGAGTGTCCCAGAGTGGTACTCATGGTTTTGCCGCTTGCGACAGCATTCCCACTACCCCTTCAGGATGAAGAGGTTCATCCGATGTACCGACAGACTGATGGAGCCGTCATGCCGTGGTAGATAAGCGATGGTCGCCAGCATCGAGTGGATGAGATTGCACAGTTGGTCAGCGGGCACCAGGATAGTGAATTGTGTTTTACCTGGTATGGTCTTCCTTATAGCCATTGGATTTAGAGCTTGTTGATGCCGACACCGCTCGTGTGTTTCAGTAGAGCTGGGATAGCGTCGAGTGGGCCAGAGACGGGACTGTTGGCTTGTACACGTGAGGATCAGGTTCCAGATCACGAATAGCACATGGAAGAGTGTTGCCTGTCCTGCCAGTGCAACTAGGACCTTGGATTTGATCATCGAGATGTTAGTCCTACATCAGTTCAGAGATGTTGATATGAGGTTGGATAGGAATCGGTCATCCCAATTTATGCTATCATGTATTGTCAAGAGAGGACATTGACCCTCCGTGGACCTGGTCAGGAGGAGTGTGTTTATAGAGGATGCGTAGATGTGGATGCCCCTGGCCGAGTTACCAGGTGGTTACTTGCCCCTGGCCGAGTTACCAGGAGGTTGATGCCCCTGGCCGAGTTACCAGGTGGTTACTTGATTGAGATTGAGATCGAGACAGTGATTGACGTGGTTTTGGAAACCGCGCCAACTTCGGCAGCACCTCGTGGAGTATCACCCGTGAGACAGAGAGAGCTGTTAGCGCAATTGCGAGATTTGACGGATCGAGAGGTCTGTGAGACCTAGTACCACGCCGTGGGGATACGACAGTGAGGATCCGAGAGATTGATACTTGAGTTTGATGCCACACCGATGATACACGGTGGTGATGCCACGCCGTTGGTACACGGCCGTGATGCCACGTTGTGAGTGCACAACGGTGAGGGTTCTGTGACGGTTCGTGCCAGACAGTGTTCTGAACCCGATAGGGACATTATAAGCTTGCAGCGCGGTCAAGTGGATTGACTAAGGCCCTGCGGCCTTTTTGATTTCGGGAAGTGTGTGCTCCGGTAGTACTTGGACCGGGTTGTTGTACCGGCATGAGTTGAGCTCTACACTGAGTTGCTGTACCAGTCGTTGAGGTTGATTTATACAGGGCCGGTTGATTTGATTATATTCGGATTGGTTTCCAAGGCGACTTAGAGCACTAGGATCATTTGAGGTTAGAGCTGCAACTTCTATGAGAAGAAGTTGTTGCCAAGCTGTGAGAGTTGCACTTGGACTTCAAAAGATTTTGTGATTAGGCCATGTTATTACAGCTGCAAGAGTGACAGAGGACCCAACGAAGAGAGATACCGTTTGGGTTGGGCCTAGACCTATGTTAATGACAGAGATCAGAAGCTCTTGGACTATGCAAGGCCAGTGTAGCTTGCTAGAGGCAAAGCTGAGGAAGATACCAGCATTGATCCGGATATTGCCGTGATAGAGAGTCATGGAATTATTCAGAGATCCTTGAGCCTGAAGTACAGGGTTACTCAGAAGGACTTGGATTGAGGCAACGCCGGTGGACAGAGTTATTAGAGCTGTTGGATTGATATCCTATAGTATTATCCCGGCATGGACATTATGGACAGTATGCCTTGGTTAGGCGAACAATGCAACCCTGGAATGAGGTGTTCGATTGGTGGTCGCCACTTTTGGGAACTTGAGCTTTTAGTTGCTAAGGAGCAACGGAGGCTTTATGCCAACGCAAGCGTAGAGTTTTGGATTTGGAGATCATGTTTTCTGGAAACCACTATTCGCTGGGATGCGAGGATTTGAGTTTACGCGGGAAGCTTGGTCCGCGAGTATTTTATCACCCGCTTGTTTCGGATTTCACTTCCTTGAAGTTGGACGAGGATTGGAGCTGTTAGGAGCGACCGATGCAATTCCTGCTGGTGAGACAGAAGAATTTTTGCAATCGGGTTATACCGTGGTGAGGGTTCAGTGGAGCCATCTTGCTGAGAGAAAGGCCACTTAAGAGCCTGAGGTTGACTTGAGGATCTCCTATCCCCATTTGATTGAGATACCCTCCTGAGTCATGGACTTATTTTGGGTTTCGAGGACGAAACCTTTTTTTTAGGAGGGGAGAGTGTAGAGTACCGGGATTTTGGATAGTGCACCGACCTCGCAAGATGGCGTGATGTGGAGGATTTACTTTGGACGAGTCCAGATCATGGTTACAGATGGGTTCGGGTTGATTCGGATCTGCGCGGAAGCCCCAGCTTGATTCGGGGTTTTTCGGGCATTGTACGCCGATAGAGGACTGGCTTCGGGGAAGCCTCGACTTCACAGTGGAGTGCAGAAAATTTGGGAATACTTGGAACAGGTGTACTTTCATATTACAGCGGAGTTCGGGAGGTTCCGGACTCACGCGGAGGACCCGAAGGCGACAAGTGAGTCGGAACTGATAATTTTGGAGCCGGTTTTTGGATTAAGCACCCCGACTCAACGGTTGAGCTTTTTGAGGAGAAAAAGCTGTGAACATGTGTACTTTCATATTACAGCGGAGTTCGGGAGGTTCCGGACTGGTGCGGAGGCCCCGAGGGCGAAAAGTGAGTTGGAGTTGTCTATTTTGGATTAATTAATTAATGAATTAATTAGGTTAATTATCCTGAGAGAAGGGAATTAGAGTAAAATGAGAAGGTTGAGAGTGGGTGTTGGTTTGTAGTTGTTGGTGTTGGTGTTGGAAAGGGTTTTGGGTTGCTTGTCTTTATACACCATGCACCCTACACCAAGCTCCTCTAATTAATTAGTGCTTGCCATGTCATCATCCTCTCTAAATACTCAAACAATACTCAAACAGAGGATTTCTTCCTCAAACAGAGGAATGGGAGAGATGGGAACGAGGAGAAAAAGGAAATGAATTGAAGGGAAATAAAAGAGGATTGTGATCGTCTTGGCGGCGCGATTCTATCGCTAGTAGCCGCGTGGTGCCGAGCGGAGTGTGCGCGAGGAATTGTTGATTGGAGGAGATGCTATTTTTTTTTTTAGTGAGAGAGAGAGAGAGCTTGGATGGTTCTTGTTGATGGATTGTGGCTGATTTGTTGTGTTTGCTGTCCAGGAGTGGTGGAGAGGCCAGCAGTGGGTGCCGCGCGGGCGCGCAGAGGCGCCGCGCGCGGCCGGTGAGGTTGCTGCGCCGGCGCGCTTGGGCGCCGCGCGCTGCCGCTGCGGGCGGCGCGCGCATGCGGCCGCGCGCATGGGGCCGGGCGGATGCGGCCGCGCGCTGCAAGCAGCGCGCGCATGCGGCCGCGCGCATGAGGGCGCACGCAGCAAGTGGGCGCCGCGCTGTGGGCCTTTGAGCGGGCCTTTGTGATTTTGCTTGGTTAAGCTTTTGGTGTCGTTAAGCTTGGGCATTTTGGTCTTTTCACTGTGCCAACCCTCCAAATCACCCTGTGGACTTCCTTTCTCTTTATATATGGGCGACTCCTCCTCCCTTCTCCCCTGATTACAGAGCGAGGAAAAGAAAGAAAGAAATGAAATGAATGAAAACAAGGAAAAAAAAGAAAGAGGAAAAGTGGGGAAGTTGGTTTTTAAGCAACCAAAGGTGCTGCTTGTGTGGTTTTGCTGCGTGGAGCTGAGCGGGGCCGCGCACGCGTCGGCCGTGTGTGAGGTAAGTGTCAGATGTTTCCCTAAATGGATTAAGATTTTTTCTTAGATGGATTTTAGGGATTTTGAGCTTGGTTTTGGTTGTGATCCCTTCTTTTTGTGCTGTTGAGCTGAGGGTTGGTATTTTGCACTGCGCGGAGCCGAGGCGCGGGCACATGTGCACGCGGGCTGTGTGGTGACTGTGGAGTGAGCTGAAGCGCGCAGATTGCATTAGAGGCTCTCGTGGGACTTGTTCGAGTTTCCGGGGAATTTTTCGGATTTCGCGGCAGTGTTCGCGCGCGTGCGGCGCGGTTTTCGTTTTTCCGGCAGATTTTTGGCGGTGAACGCCCGACACGTCACCGACTTCAGCGATTGCCTGCGGAATGCTTTTGAGGTGGGTTGGAATTTCTCCAAAATTATGGATTGCCCTTTTTAAAGCTATTGTATGCATGTTGATCATGTTTAGCTTACTATTTATATAGCTGGTAAATCTGATAGTTGCCTAGAAAACTATAGAAAAATAATTATGGGCCCCAGATATTTTTAGCATGATCTAGGGATGACATGACACTAGACTGCATGTTTAGTTGACATTAGATTGGCATCTGAACCGTATTAAAAATCGGCGGACCGATGTTAATGAAATTGAGACTCTAAAAATAGTTTGGGATATTTGTGAGCTTCCAGAGGGTTTGAGTAGGTTCAGGATGCATGTATCCTTGTGCCAGAGGGCCGAGTGAATTTTTAGAGCTCTGTGTGACGAGCTTCTAGTGTCAGGTGAGTTGAGATACCTGGTGGGATTATTCTAGATCATGGTGATATATATATATATATATATATATATATATATATATATATATATATATATATATATATATATATATATATATATATATATATTCTAATTTAATAGTGGAGATGGTTCTCCGATTTGGTTTTGAGATGTTTGACTCTGGCAGATTGAGTCGTGGAGGTTTTCCAGACTTAGCCATGGGATGTGCATTATTAGATTGGGTCGTTGAGGGTTCTCCGACATAGCTTTGAGAGGGTTTGGCATTCCCTGATCCAGTCGTGGAGGGTTTCCCGACTGTGATGTGTTATCTGGTATTGGGTATCCGATCTGTTTGATCGAGGATCATAGCCCGCATGTGCCATTTATGAGACAGTTGAGACTGACTAGATACTAGAGCTCTGAGGGGTCGCTCCCCTCGAGGACGCTCCACGCGGAGTGGATAGGTACGTAGTACGCCCCACACGCAGTGGGCAGGTGCGTCCATAGTAGTCAGCAGGACGCCCCACAGAGAGTGGGCAGGTGCGTAGTACGCCTCACACGCAGTGGGCAGGTGCGTCCATAGTAGTCAACAGTACGCCCCATGTGGAGTGGGTAGGTGCGTAGTACGCCTCACACGCAGTGGGCAGGTGCGTCCATAGTAGTCAACAGTACGCCCCATGTGGAGTGGGTAGGTGCGTAGTACACCCCACACGCAGTGGGCAGGTGCGTCCATAGTAGTCAGCAGGACGCCCCACGCGGAGTGGGTAGGTGCGTAATACGCCCCACAGAGAGTGGGCAGGTGCGTAGTACGCCCCACACGCAGTGGGCAGGTGCGTCCATAGTAGTCAGCAGTACGCCCCATGCGGAGTGGGTAGGTGCGTAGTACGCCCCACAGAGAGTGGGCAGTTGCGTAGTACGCCCCACACGCAGTGGATAGGTGCGTAGGACGCCCCACACGCAGTGGGCAGGTGCGTCCATAGTAGTCAGCAGTACGCCCCATGCGGAGTGGGTAGGTGCGTAGTACGCCCCACAGAGAGTGGGCAGGTGCGTAGTACGCCCCACACGCAGTGGATAGGTGCGTAGGACGCCCCACGGGGAGTGGGCAGGTGCGTCCATTTTGATCAGTAGGACGCCCCACATGGAGTGGGCAGGTGCGTTCCTAGACGACAGGCGCGGGCTTGACTGTGCCAGCTTGGGACAGTCATTGAGATTTGGGTTTTGGGAGCACCTTGGGTGCGAGTGTTGCATAGCTGGCTCTTAGATGGGTATTCCTTTGAGCATGATACTTGAGGCATTTAGTAGTGAGGGAGTATGCATAGCAGGTTCATAGTAGAGATTTACTTGGGCAGTATGTTGAGACATTTAGTTGTAGCTCTTTTCCTGCTTTCCTTTATATATCTATCTGCATATCTATCTGTTTTGCCTCCGGTAGACTTAGTGGGCATACCGTGGATTTTAGGACGGTACCCACTGAGATCTGCCTTCTGCAGTAGATCTCACACCCGCTGCGGTGACAGGTTGAGGTAGCTGTTCCGGCTAGGTTCGCACGGAGACAGCAGATCGAGGTGAGGACGTGGCCGATTAGTTCCTTACCAGCATTGAGAGTCAGAGGTAGATGTACCCGTTTTTATTTTATGACTCCACTTTTGTACTGGACATTCTGTGAGACTTGTGAGGATTGTATTATTTTTCATAGCTTATCAGACTATGTACTAAGGACTTTCATTTATCCAGATGTTCAGTTGATTTCTATAGCTATTAGTTCTTTTTCAGCTCTGATACATGTTAGCTATAGATCTTTTGCAGGATAGACGCTTCGTCTGTGCGGCAGTTTCCGCACAGACGGCGGATCTGTTGGCGAGCCGGGTCGTAGTTTCGACCCCGGGGCGTGACACCCGCCGCATATACAAATTCACTCTGCGAACGGGCTGAGTCTCCTTTGTATATGCACGGCGTCCCGAATACAATAACCAAGCAACCGTCACTTTAACCACACTAGTTCAACAGTCGGATACATACAATTAATTTCCATAAGTATTAACGAGGCCGACAAGTTTTGAAAGGATAAATCCACAAGTTTTAAAGCGGTGCCCACACGGCATCCAGGTTTTTCAAAATGGTTTCTCGAAATCCATAAATCCATAGGGCTTTGAAATGGTGCCCACACGACACCCAGATTTTTAAAACAGTTTTCATAATTCATAAATCCACAGGGTTTTAAAAATGATGCCCACACGACACCCAGATTTTTAAAACAGTTTTCGAAATATTTTCTTTTTCTGTTCTTTGGTAGTTTAAAAGTGGCCAGTCGGGAAAAGCAAAACGATCATCCACAAAGGTAATAAAAAGGATAGTCTAACATCCACATCGACCCCACAAGGGTATCGCAATCCACATAGTAAGCCACTACTAAGTAATGAAATGAGCAGAAAAGGGATACATACAGCCTATGGTCTCGAAAGGCCAAAAGTACTCCTGTCACGGCCTCACCGTCGCCCTCGCTCTCACTCCCGAAGGAACCTGTCACAGAGTGGGAAGTCAGTGACACAAG
Source organism: Tillandsia fasciculata (assembly GCA_029168755.2). NCBI lineage: Eukaryota > Viridiplantae > Streptophyta > Magnoliopsida > Poales > Bromeliaceae > Tillandsia > Tillandsia fasciculata. The sequence continues at coordinate 10,765,845 of CM054941.1, read as the reverse complement.
GTATAAAAGACGAAATGCAGGGAGACTGTAACTAAAGCAAACCGTAAGAAAACCAGTGTAACCGCCCTCTGCATCGTGCGATCGACGATGTCCCCTCCCCCTGCAAAACCTGAACCGGGCACCTGCCTCGGCAACCCAGACCGAGCACTAACCTCAAGAAGGAAAACCGAACCGAGCACCAACCTCGGGAAAGAAAACCGAACCGAGCACCAACCTCGAGAAAGAAAACCGAACCGAGCACCAACCTCGAGAAAGAAAACCAAACCGAGCACCAACCTCGAGAAAGAAAATCAAACCGAGCTCCAACCTCGGGAAAGAAAACCGAACCGAGCACCAACCTCGGGAAAGAAAACCGAACCGAGCACCAACCTCGGAAAAGAAAACCGAACCGAGCACCTACCTCGGGAAAGAAAACCAAACCGAGCACCAACCTCGGTAAACCACGCCGAGCACCTACCCCGACGGGTCGCACCGCTCACACCTTGGCGCCTCAAACCCCCCACCTACGGGGGCCCCCACTATGTCACCTCGTGGGTATACACGGTCATCGACCACTTTTCCGAAAAAGCACACCCTTTGCTGTGGCCAAACCGCGGGTGCGCGTGCTGCAGCCTCGAGCATCGTAACCAAGTACACAAAACAAAACCAACAATAATGAACCAAGTACCCAAAGCGAAACCAACAATAATGAACCAAGTACCCAAAACGAAACAAACAATAATGAACCAAGTACCCAAAACGAAACCAACAATAATGAACCAAGTATACAAAACGAAACCAACAATAATGAACCATAGAGATCATCACAGATTACCACAGTTAGTTGAGAAGTTGAAATATATTTACAGTTTTTAAATCCCGACACTAAACCTCAGAACGAGTACCCAAGAAAACCAACAATAATCATGACAGTAACGAAATTGCGCATAAAGGGTTTCTAAGGGTGTACCCACCTGAAGCGCGAAGAAGAAGATGTGCGGGAACTCCAGTTAAAACACTCCCTTGTGCCCGAAGAAGATCTACAATAAAACTTATCGTTAAAAACATCGTCGCGGTTAAAAACACTCAAAAACGGGGCGAAACGGGCCAAAAACAGAGCTTCTGGACGCTCAAACAGAAGACTGGTGCACGGGTCCATGCGTGGACCGGGTTCACGACGCAGGACAGCCGGGGCGCAGACCGGGAGCACGCCGCAGCGGTGGACTGCTGCGGCATGGGCCGGGCCGCGCACGGGCGGAAGCGCGAGCCGGGTCCACGCGATTGGGCTGCGCGGGCGTGCACCGAGTGCACGCCGAAACGGTGGGCCGCGCGACCAGGCGCACGCTTTCGTGCGCCGGGTCCGCGCCCCTGGGCCCGGTAGCCGTGAACCGAGTGCACGCCAGGTCTGGTGGACCACGTGGCCTGGCGCACGCAACCGTGCACCGGGTTCGCGTCGCTGGGTCCGGAATCCGTGCACCGGGTGCACGCCGGGTCTGGTGGACCGCGTGGCCTGGCGCACGCAACCGTGCACCGGGTTCGCGCCGCTGGGTCCGGAATCCGTGCACCGGGTGCACGCCGGGTCTGGTGGACCGCGTGACCTGTTTCTTCCGGATGAACAGTATTTCGACCCCTTTTTCGGCTCCGGTTGCGACGCCGCGACCCCGGCGACGGCGGCGACCCCGCGGACACGACAACAACGGCGGCGGCCTCCCGTTTGACAACGGCGGCGGCGGCCTCCCGTTCAACAACCCACGACACCGACAAAAAGGAAAACCCTAGACCGAAATTAAACGAAAAGACCCGAACCGCTTACCTCGCTTTCGCCGGAGGAGGAGGAGAAGGAGGATCGTCCGCCCCTCGCTCGTTCGATCCCGCAGAAAGAGCGATTGTTCCTCCCCTCTCCCCGTCTCGCCGCCACGGTTCTTCACGCCCAACGTCGGATGGTGGAAAGAAGGTAGGAGGAGGGTTGGGGTTTCTCCCGCACTCCTCAGGAGAGCCCTAACGCACGAACCCAAAGGGATGAGAAGTAGGAAAAATAAGTTCAAATCCCCAAAATCGAAACCTAAACGATCGGGTGCGAACCAGTGGTCCAATTTTACCTCGAAAAATGTGCCGATCGCCCGCACGCCTTGCGATGCACCCGAAACCGCTAATAACTTCGAAAAATTATTCTGGGAGGTCCCGGAGTCCGAAATCAAATCCGATCGCACCGCCGCTCATCGTTTTGCGGCCCCCACCACCTAAAAATATCCACAAACCCCGACGATCAGCCCAAAAATTCTTGATTCTCAACCCCCCTCCCTAACAATTAAGAAGATCCAATTAAGACCAAAACGCAAAACCGGAGGGTCGAGGGACCACCCAATCAATAAAATAATCCACTGACATAAAAAGATGAAAAGTCCGATCACAGCAGGATCCCATCCGATCACCTCGAAAAGCGTGCTGGCCACTTAGCATGGAAACTGGTGCACAACACAAAGGCAAACGCTTTGACCCCCATTCCGGGAGATCCGTAAATCGGAATCCGAATCCGGTCGCTTTGCCGTTCTCCGTTTTTCGAGCTCAAACGCGGAAAAAATACTCGCAGTCCAGACCCAGTCCATTGCCGAAAACACCGTGAAGAGTCTGTCCAATAATCCTGTCATAAAACGAAGGTATACAAAGGCATCGGAACGCAAGAGTACTACATCACTCACCACTTAAAAGAAGTTTCGTCCTCGAAACTTAACCCTGGTCCGCAACGAATAAATCTGGGTAGCACTCCCTCATCTTTGACTCTAGTTTCCAAGTCGCTTCACGTCCTTCCTGGTTGCTCCACAGCACCTTCACATGGGGGATCGTCCGGTTGCGCAACCCTTTCTGTCCTCTCGTGCTGAGATCCGCATCGGTGTTCCGTCGAAGCTCAGGTCCTCTCTAAGCTCAAAGACTGTGACCATCCATCACCCAAATCAAGTACGCAGGTCCGAAGCATATCTTCGAGAATCCGGTTCACCCGCTCGGACTGCCCGTCGGTCTGGGGGTGAAACGTCATGCTGAAGTGTGGTTTAGTCTCTAGAGCTTGTTGTAATCCTTGCCAAAGGTTCGACACAAGCCGAGTGTCTCTAGCCCACGTCGTATGGATGGGTGGGAGAAGAGCCGACTTCGTCAATCGAGCTACTGTGCCTCAAACCGCATCGCGTCCTTGAACATCTTCGTATCACCCGGATGCGCCGTATAGGGGGCGCAGTGCGCCTCCAACAATATCTCTTCTTTCAACTCTGGCAGCTTTGGTAAGCAATTTCGCCCTCGAGAACGCGTTGCGTCGTTCGCACTCACTGAAGGGTCGCTCGCGTGGTCCGGGGGTCTTGTCTCGAATAAGCTGTATCTGTTCGCCTGTTTCCTGACCTCCTAGGGTTGGCTTGACCATCAATGACAAAAGTCGCGCGACAGTACCGGTCCTGCTGAGTACTCGCGCTCATCGGTCCCCCTCCCCTCGGTTTGACCCTTCTTGCTCATAACATCCGCTACTACACTTGCTTTTCCCCTGGGTGATACTGAATGGACAAACCGAGTCCTTCAGCAACTCCAGCTAATGCCTCTGCCGCAAAAAAATCAAATCCTTCTCTGTGAACAAAACTCAAGGCTGTGGCGATCCGAAAACTCATCACGATGAACTCCAAAAGGTGGTGTCTCTAAGGTTTTAAAACGAAGACGACTGCTGCCAGTTCCGGGTCGTGTGTCGGGCAGTTCCGCTCATATTCACGGTGATTCCCGTTGCTGACACAGTGTACCCCAAAAAGTCCACTTCGCGAAATCAGAACTCGCATTCCTTAAACTTAGCAAACAACCTCTGGTCCCTGAGAGTCCGGAGAATAATCTGCAGGTGCCTCCCGTAGTTGATCGAAGTGGCCATCAATTCCGGATTTTTTTTTTTTTTTTTTTTTTTTTTTTTTCACTGTAACCCTGCTTATCTCCCTGTGGTCGATGCGTAGACGTAGGTTTCCGTTCTTCATTCGCACGAAAGTACGGGTGCGATCCGAGGCGACACACACGATCTGAGGAGCCCCTTAAGGTCCAAAACGACTAACTCGACAACAAGGAAATCAAACCACCCTAACGCCCTCACTAGGCTCCAAGAGGTGCCAACAGAACAGGCTGGGTGACTAACTACCAGGAATTCTTCCTAGAAAACAACGAACTCACCTGTCACCAACACAACCGCTTCCACCCATCACCAACACGGGCCACCAGCTCGGAACGTAACCGCCATCCCGGACTACCCGTTCCGACTGTCCGTCCTACCAAGGCGGCAGTCAAGACTAACGTTAGATTTAGCTCTAAGACTTACCGCGAGGTCTACCCCACAAAAAAAAAAAACTACGAACAGGGCCCCCTAACCGAAAGTGACCAGTGCCAAAACTCAGAGTAGTCGCCAGATTCCCCCCCTTGACTCACACCTGCCCCAAACGATCAACAATCCAAAACGCTCCCAAACTAAGCCTCCAGGTACTGAAGACTATCCATCTAAAACCTAAAGGGTCGGAAGAAGACAAGCAACGAAAACAGCGAGAAGAACCCTGTCAAAAGTTGCCTAGGTTCACCAAACGCACTCAAGGGATCACACGCCAACCCACCAGTAGGACAGCCTAACCGGCCCTCTAGCGCAGAACACAGGAACCGACCCAGAGCTACCTGGCACCACCCAGCGTCAAAAGCTAAACCCCCTAATAAAAAGTCGCCACCTACGCACACTTGTGCTAAACAAGGCACGACCTCCCCAATCGAAAATGAGCCCAAACGAAAAAGATTTGCTAGCCCCGGTGGTCTCCCTTTCTAACATAAGGGAGCACCCCGAGACCCCATCTCGACGAACTCTACAACCATCGCAGTGTCTTCGGTAAAAAGCCGAACTATGGGTAACAACCATAGGGAAAGAATCCTCATTCCCACCCATACCTTGCCCATGGTGCAAAAAGAATCGGCCGACTACCCGCTATAACCTAACGCCAGAGGACCAAGAAGGTACAAGTTTAGACAAACGGCTGTCCAGTTACCCACGACCGACCAATAGCTGGCAAACCAACAAACACCGGCGGGTTGCACTACCACCCGAGCTGAACCGGAAAACAAAACTCAACAGTCCCCGCACTCTCGCATCACTACGCAATTATACCCTGATCATTTCATTAGTTAGTAGCCAGTGGTAATGTGCTCCAGTGGATGTCGGACAGCGACTACTGTGGTTAAAGCTGTTTCTCTCTGATACCATCTTAATCTGTCACGCCCCGGGGGTTTCATTAAGCGGAAGACGACCACTGAAAAGATTTGAATTGGTGTATATGTATTTATTTATTTATTTATTTTTTTGAAACCAAACTCCCCGGTGCGTGCCCAGACCCGCCGCATATACAAATTCACTCTGCGAACGGGCTGAGTCTCCTTTGTATATGCACGGCGTCCCGAATACAATAACCAAGCAACCGTCACTTTAACCACACTAGTTCAACAGTCGGATACATACAATTAATTTCCATAAGTATTAACGAGGCCGACAAGTTTTGAAAGGATAAATCCACAAGTTTTAAAGCGGTGCCCACACGGCATCCAGGTTTTTCAAAATGGTTTCTCGAAATCCATAAATCCATAGGGCTTTGAAATGGTGCCCACACGACACCCAGATTTTTAAAACAGTTTTCACAATTCATAAATCCACAGGGTTTTAAAAATGATGCCCACACGACACCCAGATTTTTAAAACAGTTTTCGAAATATTTTCTTTTTCTGTTCTTTGGTAGTTTAAAAGTGGCCAGTCGGGAAAAGCAAAACGATCATCCACAAAGGTAATAAAAAGGATAGTCTAACATCCACATCGACCCCACAAGGGTATCGCAATCCACATAGTAAGCCACTACTAAGTAATGAAATGAGCAGAAAAGGGATACATACAGCCTATGGTCTCGAAAGGCCAAAAGTACTCCTGTCACGGCCTCACCGTCGCCCTCGCTCTCACTCCCGAAGGAACCTGTCACAGAGTGGGAAGTCAGTGACACAAGGTATAAAAGACGAAATGCAGGGAGACTGTAACTAAAGCAAACCGTAAGAAAACCAGTGTAACCGCCCTCTGCATCGTGCGATCGACGATGTCCCCTCCCCCTGCAAAACCTGAACCGGGCACCTGCCTCGGCAACCCAGACCGAGCACTAACCTCAAGAAGAAAAACCGAACCGAGCACCAACCTCGGGAAAGAAAACCGAACCGAGCACCAACCTCGAGAAAGAAAACCGAACCGAGCACCAACCTCGAGAAAGAAAACCAAACCAAGCACCAACCTCGAGAAAGAAAATCAAACCGAGCTCCAACCTCGGGAAAGAAAACCGAACCGAGCACCAACCTCGGGAAAGAAAACCGAACCGAGCACCAACCTCGGAAAAGAAAACCGAACCGAGCACCTACCTCGGGAAAGAAAACCAAACCGAGCACCAACCTCGGTAAACCACGCCGAGCACCTACCCCGACGGGTCGCACCGCTCACACCTTGGCGCCTCAAACCCCCACCTACGGGGGCCCCCACTATGTCACCTCGTGGGTATACACGGTCATCGACCACTTTTCCGAAAAAGCACACCCTTTGCTGTGGCCAAACCGCGGGTGCGCGTGCTGCAGCCTCGAGCATCGTAACCAAGTACACAAAACAAAACAAACAATAATGAACCAAGTACCCAAAACGAAACCAACAATAATGAACCAAGTATACAAAACGAAACCAACAATAATGAACCATAGAGATCATCACAGATTACCACAGTTAGTTGAGAAGTTGAAATATATTTACAGTTTTTAAATCCCGACACTAAACCTCAGAACGAGTACCCAAGAAAACCAACAATAATCATGACAGTAACGAAATTGCGCATAAAGGGTTTCTAAGGGTGTACCCACCTGAAGCGCAAAGAAGAAGATGTGCGGGAACTCCAGTTAAAACACTCCCTTGTGCCCGAAGAAGATCTACAATAAAACTTATCGTTAAAAACATCGTCGCGGTTAAAAACACTCAAAAACGGGGCGAAACGGGCCAAAAACAGAGCTTCTGGACGCTCAAACAGAAGACTGGTGCACGGGTCCATGCGTGGACCGGGTTCACGACGCAGGACAGCCGGGGCGCAGACCGGGAGCACGCCGCAGCGGTGGACTGCTGCGGCATGGGCCGGGCCGCGCACGGGCGGAAGCGCGAGCCGGGTCCACGTGATTGGGCTGCGTGGGCGTGCACCGAGTGCACGCCGAAACGGTGGGCCGCGCGACCAGGCGCACGCTTTCGTGCGCCGGGTCCGCGCCCCTGGGCCCGGTAGCCGTGAACCGAGTGCACGCCAGGTCTGGTGGACCACGTGGCCTGGCGCACGCAACCGTGCACCGGGTTCGCGTCGCTGGGTCCGGAATCCGTGCACCGGGTGCACGCCGGGTCTGGTGGACCGCGTGGCCTGGCGCACGCAACCGTGCACCGGGTTCGCGCCGCTGGGTCCGGAATCCGTGCACCGGGTGCACGCCGGGTCTGGTGGACCGCGTGACCTGTTTCTTCCGGATGAACAGTATTTCGACCCCTTTTTCGGCTCCGGTTGCGACGCCGCGACCCCGGCGACGGCGGCGACCCCGCGGACACGACAACAACGGCGGCGGCCTCCCGTTTGACAACGGCGGCGGCGGCCTCCCGTTCAACAACCCACGACACCGACAAAAAGGAAAACCCTAGACCGAAATTAAACGAAAAGACCCGAACCGCTTACCTCGCTTTCGCCGGAGGAGGAGGAGAAGGAGGATCGTCCGCCCCTCGCTCGTTCGATCCCGCAGAAAGAGCGATTGTTCCTCCCCTCTCCCCGTCTCGCCGCCACGGTTCTTCACGCCCAACGTCGGATGGTGGAAAGAAGGTAGGAGGAGGGTTGGGGTTTCTCCCGCACTCCTCAGGAGAGCCCTAACGCACGAACCCAAAGGGATGAGAAGTAGGAAAAATAAGTTCAAATCCCCAAAATCGAAACCTAAACGATCGGGTGCGAACCAGTGGTCCAATTTTACCTCGAAAAATGTGCCGATCGCCCGCACGCCTTGCGATGCACCCGAAACCGCTAATAACTTCGAAAAATTATTCTGGGAGGTCCCGGAGTCCGAAATCAAATCCGATCGCACCGCCGCTCATCGTTTTGCGGCCCCCACCACCTAAAAATATCCACAAACCCCGACGATCAGCCCAAAAATTCTTGATTCTCAACCCCCCTCCCTAACAATTAAGAAGATCCAATTAAGACCAAAACGCAAAACCGGAGGGTCGAGGGACCACCCAATCAATAAAATAATCCACTGACATAAAAAGATGAAAAGTCCGATCACAGCAGGATCCCATCCGATCACCTCGAAAAGCGTGCTGGCCACTTAGCATGGAAACTGGTGCACAACACAAAGGCAAACGCTTTGACCCCCATTCCGGGAGATCCGTAAATCGGAATCCGAATCCGGTCGCTTTGCCGTTCTCCGTTTTTCGAGCTCAAACGCGGAAAAAATACTCGCAGTCCAGACCCAGTCCATTGCCGAAAACACCGTGAAGAGTCTGCCCAATAATCCTGTCATAAAACGAAGGTATACAAAGGCATCGGAACGCAAGAGTACTACAGGAGCGACTAGATCGGGCGCTCATCTCTCCGGATTGGCAGACCTCTTTTCCCAGATCTGTACTCCGTGCTCTCCCGCGGCCTAGGTCTGACCATACTCCCCTTGTGCTTTCAGCTTTCTCTTTTATTCCTGCGCCGCATCTTTTCAGGTTTGAGTCCTTCTGGCTTCGTTATCCGGCGATTGCTGATGTTATTTCCAAAGCCTGGTCTGATGGATCGGGGAGAGACGAGCAAACAAACGGCTTCGCCTTTAAAATCAGGCGCGTAGCTTCGGCCTTAAAAGAGTGGAGTTCTGGACTGTCAGCTGCATTAAAGTCACAAGCCGACAAGTGCCTCATCTGGATCAATTGGATTGACAGGGCGAAAGAGGTCAGGGTGCTATTGTCGAGGGAGAGCTTGCTGAGAGCTAGGCTCAAGGAGAGATTTGAGGAGCTTTGTCTCCAAGAAGAAATTAAATGGAAGCAAAGATCGAGGATCCACTGGTTGAGGGAGGGAGATGCGAACACCAAGTTCTTTCACCATTGTGCCAACGGTCGCAGGAGCAAGAATTTTATCACCGGTTGACCGACGGGCCTTCCTCTCACTCTGGTCATGCGGCCATGGCTAACCTTCTGTTCTCTTTTTTCGTGGATCAACTAGGCACCGAGCCTCGCAGCTTTCCGGTTGTTGACTTACCTTTTCTCTATGCTAACGACCCGATTGATCTTCGGAGCCTGCAGGAACCCTTTTCGACACAAGAAATCAAGAGCGCCGTCTTCTCATGTGCGCCAGATAAGGCGCCAGGTCCAGATAGTCTCCCTTTACTTTTTTATCAGCGTTTTTGGGGGGTTCTAAGGAATGATTTGGTGGAGGTCTTTCACAAGCTGCATTGTGGACGTTTGGATTTGCACGATATCAACTGAGGTTGGATCTGCCTTATCTCGAAGAAAGCGGGGGCTACAGACGTGCGGGAGTTTCGGCCGATCTGCCTGGTTAATGGATTGACCAAAATTGTCTCGAAGGTGCTGGCAGCTAGACTTCAACGGTTTCTGGAGGAGCTCATTAATCCCTTTCAAACGGCTTTCATCAAAGGGCGTTCGATCCTAGACAACTTCACGGTGCACATCTTGACTTATCATCTCTTTTCCACACATCAGCAAGCGGCTTTATTCAAGATTGACTTTGAGCGCACCTTCGATCACATTAATTGGTCCTTCTTGGTCGATCTACTGCATTCGAGGGGATTTGGAGACAGGTGGATCAGTTGGATCAAGGTGATCCTGCAATCGTCCTCTAACGCGGTTTTGCTCAACGGAACCCCGGATGCCTTTTTCCAATGCAAACGTGGGGTTCGTCAGGGGGACCCCCTTTCCCCTTTACTTTTCATTCTCTGTATCGATGTTTTGTACAGGATGCTCCACGCGGCGGTTTCTAACTTGCTGCTGCCGTCGGTTTGAGTCGGCGACATCGTCATCCATACACTATAATTTGCCGACGATCTTCTTCTCTTCTTTGACGGCAGCATGAAGTCAGCTGAGGTTATCAAGATCGTGCTCGATGCTTTTTCGGCGGCCTCGGGTCTTCGGATCAACTTTTCCAAAAGCCGCATTATTCCAGTTCACTTGGAGACTCCGCAGGCCGCCAGTATTGCTAGTTTCTTTGGATGCTCCATCGACGGGTTCCCGTTCACTTATCTGGGCCTCCCCCTCTCACCGAAGTCGCTGCGTAAAGCGAATTTCTTCCTACTCATCAAAAAGATCGGTAACCGCTTGGCGGGTTGGAAAGGCCGGCTGCTCTCAAGAGCGGGACGGTTGGTCCTTATTAATTCGGTGCTCTCTAGCGTTCCTACCTATTATTGTTCGGCCTTCAGGATCTCGGTCTGGGCTCTTAGAGCCATTGACAGAATTCGTCGGGGCTTCCTTTGGAAAGGCGAGGCCTCCACTAGCGGGTTCCATTGCTCGGTTAACTGGGATCAAGTGTGCCGCCCTAAGGGCGCAGGTGGTCTTGGGATTCGAAACCTTAGAGCGTCGAACTCTGCACTCCTCATGAAGGGCCTTTGGAATTTTCATAATGCCAAAGAGCTGCCATGGGTGCGGATCTTACACCGTATACATTACAGGCGCAGATCGCCTTGTGCGGGCGAAGCAATCCCCACGAAGTGCGCGCCTCTGTGGAAGGGAATCCTCAGCATCTCGAGTCCCTTTCACACCTCGGTATCCTTCAGGCTCGGGGACGGAGCGACAACTCCCTTTTGGCATGCGAGATGGATGGGAGACAAGCTGCTGTGCACTTGCTTTCCGACCTTGTTCGCGTTAACATCGCTTAGGCACATCTCGGTGAAACGGTGGATGCAATGTTTCGCCACCAGGGACAACTTCGGCTTCTGCAACCTTCTGGCGCAAGACCGCGTGGGGCACAGCGAATTATCTCATTTCTCCAACGTGATCCGGAGCACTTCGTTGAATCTCAATGTGGACGAGTTGTTTTGGCGTTGGAATAGCAAGGGAAGGTTGGGGCACAGCGAATTATCTCATTTCTCCAACGTGATCCGGAGCACTTCGTTGAATCTCAATGTGGACGAGTTGTTTTGGCGTTGGAATAGCAAGGGAAGGTTCAGTGCTCGAAGCGCGTACAGTTTTCTGGTCTTCGATGGAGTCGACGATCGCAGAATCCCTCATCTCTGGAGCATCAAGGTACCCCTTCGCACCAAAATATTTCTTTGGTTGGCAGCAAGGAATAGGTTGTTGACTGCTGACTGGCTGATCAAGAGAGGGTGGCAAGGCCCGTCCATCTGCGCTTGTTGCTGCAGCGACGAAGAGAATCTGGACCACCTTATCTTCCGTTGTCGCTTTGCCCGCAAGGTCTGGAGTCGGATTCTTCAGGGCAACCAATTTCTTTTAACGACACTGCTGCACGAATCAGGGGATTTAGCGTCAAGATGGCAGAGGATTTTATTGATTTCTGCTCGAAGTGAATAGGATTATCTCAACGCGTGCATCGCAGCCACTTGCTGGGAACTGTGGATGGAGTGTAATCACAGGATCTTCGATAACCGGATCACTAGTACTGGGGAGTGTGGTAGGAGTATTGTCAACACAGTGACACTGTGGAGCGCGGCGTTGAGACGGTAGCTAATTGGGTTTTGGCTTCAGAGCAGACTGGGCGGAATTGGGCTTGGCTGTTGGTTCCATCCCTGGTTCGATTATGGACAAGTCAATCCCTTGTACGGACTTTGCATTCAGGCTTTCCTTTGCTTCTCTCATGGGGTGGCCTATATATGGAGCACCGTCTTTTCTTTGATAAGAGGTCAACACACGCACGGATGTCTTGGAAGGGTTGACTGTTAGAGAAGATTCGAGCCTCTTTCGCTGCAGGTTGGATGGGAGTTTTTTGGTCGGTAGCAACAGGCGCTTCTCTGACATCTGCGGTGCTCTGGGGGATTTTGCCTACGGGAGTGTTTCGAGGGGATTGATCGCCCGCTTCCGTCTTCTCTGATGCTTAATGGTTGCTGTCTCTACTTGTGGGGCGAAGCTGCTGTAGTGACCATTGTGGCTGTTTTGGTAGCTAATTTACTGTTGTTGTCTTTGTGGTTGGTCTGGTTTGTATGTAGTTCACACTGTGAGGGAGTTGTTACAGTAGTTTGGTTTTTTTTGGGGTTCTAACCCTCTTCTTGTCAAGGGGGGGGCATCTCTGTTACTTCTGTAACTCACCATCAAATAGGGTTTAACCCTGTTTAATCAAAAAAAAAAAATGCTATGCATAAGCAGGGTCATCAGCTGGGGAGTCGCGCTCTACCCGCCATATAGTACTAGCTCAGCCGAGACTTATCTCACATTTTCGGTTGGTGAATGGCTCTGATACCAATTATGACGCCCAACTTCCTAAGAGTTTATCCATCCTAGAATTAATCTTACTCTAGCATGCTTAACCTTCTTAACCTCTTACGCTTAACCATTACCCGCTTAACCCTCTTAACCTTTTGGACCTGACTACCACTCAAAATACTATAGTCAAGTTAAAAAGTTTAGCCCTATTTATTATTATTATTATTTTTTATATATAAAACTATTTCAAATATCGGAATATCACAAAGAGTATTTTAGTCACTTTACTAAAAATTCAAACTGCATCTATAAAATTTAAATGGTGGTCTGCTTATGTAAAATCACGAAGCTGATAAATTTTTTTATACAAATTAGTCATCAAACAATCGAATCCGCAAAATAATAATTTTTTATATTTCATTTTATAGCACATCAAACAATTAAACTCAAAACTCACTTTTATAAAAATAATTTTTTTCACTTCAATCATTTTCGGACAACAAATATGTCCTAGTAATATTCGATAAATAGGTTTTAGGGTTTACCTCATTTTACTCCAAAATTATATAGATTTTATCTCTTTTTCAATTTACCCGAAAATTACATAGCATCGTAATTAATTTTTTGTATCCCGTATTTCTACAAGAGTAATATTGGTTTGAGCACTTTCGAAATTTACCCTAGAAATTCTAGAGAATTATTATTACTTTTTCAGTATCATGTATTTTATTATTTATCATTTTTAGTGTTTGGTTGGAAATCTTATTCCAGCATTATTTTCTAAACGCGTTTGGTTATGAATAAAAATAATAATTTTCATCAATTTGAAATAAATTGATATAAAACTGAAATTATTATTTCACCACTTTTTTCAGGAACAAATTTATTTCCACATGAAAATATAATTTTAATTATTGTATTAGCATTACAACAAAATTAAGTTATAGAGACACCTTTTTGTAACACTTTTGTATACGTGTTCTATCTATATTCTATTTATATCCAAAATTAGATTATAGGGATATTTTTTTAGGACACATTATAATAATGTGTCGCTATACACCCTAGCGACGACACATATGATCGACGACACTAATAATAAGTGTCGGTATTTTTGCTAGCAGCACTTTTTTTAACTTTTAGAAACACTTAAAAGTATCACTATAGCATAATTTTGTTGTAGTGTAGCTATTTAATTAATCTAATATTTTGATTAATATAATTATTTTATTAACTAATTATCAACCTATTAATTAATTAATTAATTAATTAATTTATTAAATTATTTATAGTTAATTAAATTATTAATTAACAATAGTCATTATTGTTAATTATTTTATTAATTATATTTAGTATTATCTACTAATAATTAATTAAATAAGTTAAATTATTATTTAATTAATATTTTTATATTAATTAATTTGGTAAAATATTATTATTTTAAAATTATAATTACTCTTTTTTCAATATATCTATCCAAACCCTATTTTTTTTTATATTTTCGAAAAGAACTCAATTTTCATCTTAGCAGTATTATTTCTAAACACATATCTATCCTTATTATATACAGTGCTATCTCGTATCCTTTGCCGAATGTAGTGCAATAGTACTATAAAAAGAAAAAAAAAAATTATATTACTAGTCAAAAAATTCTGTACTACCAAAATATATTGTTTTTTACTAGCTATATGCCTAATTATATATAAAAAGAAAAAAGGAAAACACATATGGGTCAATGTATTTAAAGTTTGCATTTAATTTTTGAGTATTAACTCATTAAAAGCAAAAATCTATCAAAAATTGACAATTTTACAGGCCCTCTGCGTACAGTCACTATTATGGAATTTGGTAGTGGGCCCCGAAACGAATGTGCATAAATTAATGTATTTATCCTCCAATTCATGCATGGCTCTTTACATCGATTTCATTATCCAATTCCAACTCTTTCCAAAAGTATATTCCTAAATTAATTATTAATCCTAAACACAATCGGAGAAATATATTAAATCCTAATCGATCGTATTATAATTACGCAGATACGGCTAAAAGAAACAGTACTTCGCCGTCTTCGTAAACACGTAGTATTGTCGTGAATCTTCCTGTGAGCCACCTAAAAACCCCTAGTAAAATAAATAAATAAATAAAGAAAAAGAAAAATAATTACTTTCTTTTTACTCACGACCACCTTGTGCGCAAGAGCAGTGCATTAGTAATTAAATATAATTACAAGCTAGCTCCTACATTACCACCACGCAAGTTATAACATAATGGAGACGAACGGAGGAAGAAGCTGCGGCGGCGGTGGCGAGTCGGCGGCGTTGCGGCAGGCGTGCGCATCGTGCAAGCACCAGCGGAAGCGGTGCGCGGAGGATTGCTTCCTGGCCAAGTACTTCCCGGCGGAGAAGCAGGGCGAGTTCGGGGCGGTGCAGAAGGTGTTCGGGCTGAGCAATCTGACCAAGATGCTCCGCGCCAACGCCACCGAGACCGACCGCCAGCTCGCCGCCTGCACCCTCACCTGGGAGGCCGAGTGGCGCGACCGCAACCCCGCCGACGGCTGCTTCCGCGAGGTCGCAGAGCTCCGCCGCGAGAACCGCCTGCTCCGCGACCGCATCGCCGTGCTGGCGGAAGCCCTGAGGTGTCACCCGAGCCTCCCGCTCCCGCTGCCGCCGACGCCGTTTCTTGATCACAACGCACTGCGGAGCGATAGCATGAACATGAACAATAATAATCTCGTACGTGAGAATTTGAACTATTACAAT
Source organism: Tillandsia fasciculata (assembly GCA_029168755.2). Taxonomy (NCBI): domain Eukaryota; kingdom Viridiplantae; phylum Streptophyta; class Magnoliopsida; order Poales; family Bromeliaceae; genus Tillandsia; species Tillandsia fasciculata. The sequence continues at coordinate 10,750,668 of CM054941.1, read as the reverse complement.
TTTAATGGACCCGTGGTCCCGGTGTTGGGTGCAACGTCTATATCATCACCGAGTTTTGTAGATCAGGGCAACTTTCCACTGTTTGATGATGAAGCCAATGTAGCGCAGGGGAGTAGGTTCGTATGAGAACGAAAATCATGCAGTAAACTAAAAATAGAGAGGTAAAGATTTATGGAGTTACTAATTATTAATTTGTAAGGCTAAATTCTAATAACTATTGACGCAAGACAGTAACATATCATGCATGGTTTAACGAAGTTGTTATTTTTTTATTTTTTATTTTTTGTACCAATTTCATAAGATTCTATTTAAATTTTGTATCATAAACTCTTAATTACAGGAATTAGATATGATAGATTGATATTAATCAACCTAAAATTGTTTCCATCATTTTTTTTTCAATTACCTTTGCTAGAGTTTCTTAATTTCCTCCTTAATTTGTTTTCAAAATTCAATTGTTTTGATTAATAGTTCACAATTTCCTAATTAATGTACTATATCGCTAAATCTTGAAAAGAATAATTGAAATCCAAAATTTTTCAGTTACAGTAAATGTTATCTAACTAGATGTTGATTCGTTTCTTAAATCATCTAGCTCCTTATCAAAATCAAAATTTGTAGTTTTTCTCAAATTATATATGCAAGACTCCAATTTTGTAAGAAACATGTATGATATAATATTACAGGTTTTGGGCTTGGAACTTTATATACCAATCATAAAAATTTTAGCCAAATGTGCTAGATATTGTTGGTAATTAATAGACAAATTAAGGATTAAGTTTAAAAGGCACAATGTAATATATACAACTTTTTAAACTCATAATTATGTAAGCTAGTTTTCAATTCATTATAGCTAATTTTCTTAATTTATTTTTTGGCACAATATTATAGTGTTAAATTACTGTACGTTTTTGTCGATCAAAATGCTAAAAGTCCTTGGAGAATTAGTCATCTACTATATTTGACGCCTGCATAAGTTCTAACTTAGTTTGGCCCGACGGAGCGTTCATGGGAAACGAAAGAAATTTTAATGTACGTTAAATGTGGATCAATGTTGCTTGATTTGTTTATGAGCCGTATCTTTTTATCTGTCTCTTTTTTCTTGCTTTGTGTTAGCGTATTTATGTGGGCCGAGTATTACGTTTATCTGTTATTTTGTAATGCATAACTTTCAATAATAAAGCATAAGAATTAATGATTTACACCAAAAATATAATTTCTTAAGTCTCTAAGTGTCACATTCCGGAATTAAAACTGCGATCCGAGCTCGCCAACAGATCCACCACCCGTACGGAAATTCCTGTATAGACGAAGCATCAAACCTGCAAAAAATATCATCTAACAACTAAACAGATATCAAAGCTGAAAATAACTGCTGAAATATAAAAAAATCAAAACCACCGTACAACTGGAATAAAGATACAATATCCATCTCTCAACATAAATAATACAAAGTCTGATCCGTACAAATAAAAATCCGCCTATACAACATTTATGAATAAATAATGGAGGTAAACTAAAAGAATAATGTATTAGTGTACAATGAAATCCCACAATTCGGAATGGTACATCTATCTCACCAAAATGAACTATACTGGTAGGGATCTATCTTGCGACACCCTGTCCTTGGTCCGTCACGCCAGTTAGAGCGGGAACGGAGGGAAAAGTCTCGGCAAACCTGTCACCGACAGAGGGTGTGAGAACTACATCCTACAGTAGTTCTCAGTGGATACTGTCTCCAAGACCAACGGTCTTCCCACTAAGTCTACTAGAGTCATAAGATAACAGAATACTAAAAATAAAAAATTGAAAATAACTCGACAGCTACCACGCCTCTATCTACTATGATCAATGGGTGATATAGATAAAAATGATGTATCGACTCTAACCCAGTATACTCAATCAACCTAATCACACTGACTGCCACGAAGGGTCCAATCAAACCTTCACCTTCCTATAACCACATACCCGCACTGGGTTAGCAATTACGTAGGCAGTCCCACTCGAACTGCGTCGACAAGCTGCGAAAGATAAGTAACAGGCCTATCTCTGGAGCGGCACTCGAGGGGAGCGACCCCACCGAGGAATGTATCCGCGCATCTCTATCGAGCTCAATATTGCTCATGCAGATTATAGTCCAAAACCATGATCAATCAGATCGACAATAACCAACTCACAACACTAACCCACTGGCCGAAGGTGTAGTAGCCCAAATCCCCGTGTAGTTTTTCCCCGAGGTCCCTGGTGAGAAACACCTATTATTAGTGTACCGGGTCCGTAACGCATCAAATAGACGCGTTAAACGGACTCAGCGCGAAATTGGATCATGTTGTCCTTCGGCTGCCTTCGTCGAAATTTTAGAAGAGGTTTCTTGCTAAACGGAGGTTGGATTTGGATTCAGCGCGAAAAAATGTTGAGAAATGGCTATTTGCTTGTATTTTTCTGAGTCCGAATGCCCAAAAAGGGACACCCGAAAGTTTACAGTGCATTTTGGTGCACGTGGGGAGCCGTGGACCGGTTGGGGGGCCACGTGGCGGCCCCGGATTGGCCGACGCACGCGACGCGGTCCACGGGAGCTGCGCGGGGGAGAGTGGACCGGGGAGGCGCCACGTGGCGGCCTCGTATTGGCTGGCTCACGCGGCGCGGTCCACGCAGCGTGCACGGGCAGGTGGGGCAGGTGTGGCGACGTGCGGGGGCACGCGCGGGCACGTGGGCGCCCGTACGCGGGGGCCACATGGCGCCCCGCGATTAGCGGGCGCCACCTGCCCCGCTGGGTTGGTCGGGCCACGCGGCAGCGCCCGGGTGGCCTGTCGCCCGCTGTCTCGTGTTCGGGACACGGGGCGCGCCCGGAGCGATCCAGGCGCTACGCGGATCTGGGACCGGAGTCCCCTGTTCGGCGCCCGAAACTTTCGGGCGCCCGAATTTGTCCCCCAAAGTCCGAATTTTGGGATTTGCCTATAAATAGGCCTCTTCTCCCTCTCACTTGGGTTTTTTTGGGAGCTTTTCGTAGGGGTTTTTTTGATAGAGCTCTTCTTCCTTCAATCCTCTACATCTCCAAGGATTGTGAGATTTTTTGGAAGCCGCGATATCGACGGTTTCTGCGATTCGGCGCACTTCGACATTCCTCTTTCGGTGGCTTCTTCCGTCGCAGTTCAGTCCGCGAGCTCCCCTGGACTACACGGAAGAAGTTTTTAGACGATTCTTACGAAGGCGTCTCCATGATAGGTAGGCCTACGTTTTTCGTATTTACTGCTTCCCTCCATTTCGAGTTTTTACTTGGTTTTTCGGAGCATCTTTAGACCCCTTTTTTCTGCGATAATTTTTGGACAGTGGAGGAGAGATTTTGGCTTTTCTCGGCCTATGGGTGTCGGAACGGAGAGTTTAAATACTCGATTTGCATCTACACTTCGCGAGGATCTCAGCGATGATTTTTTTGGAAATTTTGGAGGACATTTCGTTGGTGAAAAATGGCTGTTTTTGGGACTATTGCCCAAACAGCGTGATGCAGATTTTCTGGGACTAAGTTTTACACTGTCTTCGACTTTTGTAATGACTCGACTTTTCTAGTAATATTTTACCCTCCTGTTAATAAGTATTTCTTTTAGGAAAGCTGAATTATCGAGTTTTCTTAAGTTAGTTGGTGTGTCGCACGAGTATTTTTCTGTGAAAGGGTTCGAAAAACGATGACCGACGGTGCGATCGGATCTGAAATCCGACTTTGGGATCTTCCGGAACAGGATTTTTAGGGTTGCGGTGACTTAGCGTGCATCGGAATCCGTGCAGAATATCCCGCACGCCTTTCGAGGAAGTTATGGGTTGATCCCGTATAATTAATTAATCAATTAATTAGTTATTTGTTAATAAGTATTTAAATGTGGGAATTATTCGTACGTACTAGAGAAAATTCCACTTTTCGCAAAAAAAGAAACCCTAGCTGGAGAGGAAGAGAAAGAAAAGAAAAGAAAAGAACGAAACCCTAACCGGAGGAAGAAAAGAAGAGAGAGGAAGAAGGCGGAGGAGTCCGATCACCCCGGTCGACGTGCCGGAAACAGGAGTGCGATCGGATCGTCTTCCCTGTCAAAATTTGCGGTAAGTGGAATTCGTTTTATTGTATTGTTGGGGTTTTCGTGTCTTTTTCCGTCGTCGTCGTCGTCGCCGCCTCCATCGTCGTCGTCGCCGCCTCCGTCGTCGTCGTCATCGCCGCCACCGCGCGATCTAGGGCCACCCAGGGCACCGCCGCCGGTGGCGCGCGCCGTGCGGCCTTGTGCCGCGCGGGGCGCCACCCGCGGGCGGCGCGCACGCCGGGCCGCGGGCGGCGGCGTCCGCGCAGGCGGGCGCCACCGCGGGTGCGCGCCGCGCGGCCTCGTGCCACGCGGGGCGCCCACAGGCGGGCAGGCGCTGCGCGGGGTGCCCGCAGGCGGCGGCGTCCGCGCGGGTGGGTGCCGCGCGAGGAGCCGTCGTCGTACGCACGCCGTTACGGGGTTTTTGTCGCGTTGATAAGTTTTGGGTTCCGTTTTACGACATGGTGCGTCCGGTTTGACTTATTGTTCTTTTGGGGACTTCTTTAGGTCCAGGTGCTGAGCAGGAGGGTGTCAAAGTTCAAGGTATCCCGGTCGTCACGCAACAAGGTGGGTACCCTCGCAATAAGTGCTGAATGTCATCATTATAACAAGTATAATAACAAGCCTAATAAAGTAGATGAATTGTAGTAACTTTTTAAACCTATCGCATGAGTATTTCCTGTTCTTCCATTGTTAACTGTGGCGACTAAGTGTCGCGGTGATTGTTACACGCCGGTTTCGGCTATTATGCTCTTAGATGCTTACACGCACACCGGCGGTTTGGCCACCGATTGGGTGTACTTTTTCGGAATCGTGGTACGTTGACCCGTGTACCCCATAAAAGTAAAGGTGTCGAGTGGGAACCCCTCACGGTTACTATAGGTGCAGCACTAGAACCGTAGAGGGGTTAAAAGCAATACGCGAGCAAGGTGATCGTTCACGAGGGGGGTCTTTAGACCTTCCGACAGGTAAAATGTAATTAAATCAAGGGATATGGTGACTCATGAGGGAAAGAGCGAAAGGTTTCGGTGTATTCGGTTTGTCTTAACAATACTTTTTATTGCTTTGATCATCTACTTTATTTGTCACTGACTTTCCCACACTGTGACAGGTCTGACTAGGTGTAGTAGCCGGGACGATGGTGAGGCAGCGTCTAGAGGACATTAGCCATATGAGGCTTTACTTCATCGTTCTTGTTTGGGTTATCTCATTTCCTTTCTTGTTTAACTGTTAAGTTTCATTTGCTTGATTGTGGACCATTATGGATGTTGGAGTGATAGTTAGTTTGGTATTGTGGACTTGATATACTTGTATGGACTTATATGCGGCATGTTTTATACTAAACAAAAAGGTTTCGAAAATGCTTTCCAAAACCAAGTGTCATGTGAGCACTACTTTGTAAACCTCTGGATTTATCTTTTCAAAAGATGCAGCCGCCAAAATGAGACTCGCGGAATTACCTTGGAAAACGAGGTGTCATTTAGACACCGTCTGTAAATCCTCAGTCTCATCTTCGAGGTCGTGAAAGAAAACTTAAGTTATGGATAAAAGTAGTATTCTCCATCAATGTATTCAATGTGACTGTGTGGTTAAAGAATAATATTGTAAATGGGACGCCGTGCACCAAGTCCCGGTACTCTCCACCAAGTCCCGGTACTCTACAGTCTGTCGGTGGGGAGGTCACAGAGTGGGCCCTCTCCACTTGTGGCTAGCTGGGCCTCTCTGTGCCTCCAGCGGTCTGAGCCTCTGGTGGGGCCCGATCCGTTCTGGGCGTTGTGAGGGCCAAAACGCTGGTCTTCCTTCGGCCTGTTAACAAAAGGGTTTACAGGGTGCCCCTTGGACCCAGCTTTCATTATTGCCGTGGTGGGACCCTGCTGCTGCTGTGGGGCTCATGGCCCCTTATGGCCGACTGAGGTTGGCCTTGACCTGTCCCAGCCATAGAATTCATGCACCACCCTTCGAGCGGAACGGTCTTACTCTTCTTCCCCGCGCTCTCCTCCAGAGGACCGCTTAATAGACTGTAGTAACCGCCGGTTTAAAATAATTGCTAGGGTCCACTTTTGGTTTTATTTATTTTCATTTAGACTCGGAGGGCGATCCATAATTTCTTGTTCCCGGCCAGATCGTCGGGACTCGCGGGTATTTTTAGTTAATAGAGCTCGCGAAACGGAGAACGGCGGTGCAATCGGTTTTGAATTCCGACGCCGGGTGCTTCCAGAATAAATTCCGGAAGTTGGCTAACAATTTAGGCAACCAGCACGGTTTACGAGGCGGACCGGACCCCGGTTCGTACCCGCGTTTGATTTAAAACAGGGTTCTTTCCCATTTCCAACTTAACCGTTCCCGCCACCTATATCACTCCCGCGTTTTCCCAGTCGCACGACTCCCCACGATCCGCCCCAACTTCCCACACCTCCCCACAACTTCCCACTAACCGCCACCACTTCCCCACAACTACCCACTAACCGCCCCAACTTCCCACCACTTCCCCACAACTACCCACTAACCGCCCCAACTTCCCACCACTTCCCCACAACTACCCACTAACCGCCCCAACTTCCCACCACTTCCCCACAACTACCCACTAACCGCCCCACTTCCCACCACTTCCCCCAACTACCGGCCACTTCCCCACAACTCCCCTTAAACCCCCTGCGTACGAAACCCCAAAAGAAAAGCGAAAACCATTTCCCAAACTTTCGATTCCCCAAACCTTCCTTACCGCTGTCAATCGGCGTGGAGTAACCGGTGGAGCAATCAAGGAGGAGGAGGAACACCGTACATCCTTTGCCTTGGGACCGGGCACACCAGACGGGGCGAGTCTTCCCTCGTTCAACCCTAGCCAACGAAATCGAGATTCGTGTAGGCCCGGGCGGGTACCCGAGACGCGAGAGAACCTAACATCGGTCAGGAGCGCGACAACAAGGTGGGTTTTTCTCCCGAGGTTTAGTAATGTTAGTGTTCCGGGGAGGATATTAAATATTATGTTAACCTGTACTAACACTGATGGCTCTATGGTTTACTATATTACCCCGTGTTTTGTTACTATGCTCGAGTGCGACACGCGCATCCGCGGTTTGGCCACCGCAAAGGGTGCTCTTTTCCGGAAAGGCGGTCTTTGACCCGTGTTTACCCACGAGGTGACGTAGTGGGGCCCCCGTAGGTGTGGGGTTTGAGGCACGAAGGTGCGAGCGGTGGGACCTATAGGGATTGGATCCCGATAAGGTCAGGTGTGGGACCGCCGGGATTGGATCCCGACGCGGTCAGGTGTTACAGGTGTTACCGGGGTTGCAGATGTTACAGGTGGTACAGGTGGTTGCGAGTTACCGTTACGAGTAGAGCGGTTATTTCGGCTAGTCTTACTTTATGGTTTGGTACTACTTTACTGCTTTAGTACTATTTTTGTGATAGTGTCGCTGACTACCCACTCTGTGACAGGTACCTCCAGGGGGTAGAGGTAGGCGACGGTGAGGCCGAGGCGGTAGCAGTCGGGCCGAGGCGGCCCTAGTATGCTGTTGTACTTACTTTCTCTGCATTTCATTCGGATTTGTAGGTTATTGTGTGGTTCTCGATACCCTCGTGGGGTCGTGTGGATGTTGAGTACTTTCATTCTGGTTACGCACTACTGTTTCCTTATCATTCCCGGTTGGCCGTTTTCTAAACAAATCAACTAGAAAACAAAAGAAAAAGGACTTCGTAAACTGTTTTCAAAAGTCTAGGGTCGGGTGGGCCCGTTTTCCCAAACCTTGTGGATTTATGCCGTTTTCCAAATCGGTTTTCAAAACCTCAGACCGTGTGGGTCTGTTTTCAAAACAGTGAGTTTATACTTTCAACTTGACTGGCCACGGGTATTGTTTGTCTTCATGCACCATACTACTTCGAACTGTTGTGATTAATTGGAAGTGATTGCTTGTGTTTGACGGTTGTAATAGCCGCGACGCCGTGCATATACAGAGGAGACTCTGCCCGACTTTCGAGTGAATCTGTATATGTGGCGGGTCTGGGCACGCGCCGGGGAAGGAGGTTTTAAAGAAAAAATTTTGTACGCACCTTACGCTTACCTCTGTGTACCGTTTCCGCTAAAATATAACCCCCGGGGCGTGACAGATTAAGATGGTATCAGAGCCTTCACTTTAATCACAACAGTGGCGGCCCAACATCCACCGAGACATCACACTTAACTACAAATAAATGAAATATGCAGGGTTTAAGGAGTAGGACGCGAGTGAACGTAGGGAAGGGAAATTAGTGTGATTCATTTATGCTCGGTTTTCCTAAGTATGCTGGGGCTGATGTGTTTCCTTGGTGTGCACAGAGAGGAGCCCGGTTTTAGGTGGGCAACTACTGTCGGACATGGACACTAGTAATAATAACTGGGCTTAAGCATTTTGGGCTGTGGTTTGGGCCCAACGAGTTATTATTGCTAGTAGGCCGGGTCGTTACATTGAACCACCTGGAATATATCACTTCGCAACCCATCCACGAACAGTTGCGCCTTGTGGGGTTCGTCCCTTATGACAAAAGGAACGCAATTTGCCAAGCGCACGAATTCGCGCTGATACTCCATAACCGTCTTGTTCCCTTGCTGAATGTGGTTTAGGTCGTCTTCCAGTTTCTTCTTGACGCTATTGGTGAAGAAGGCCCCAAACAATTCCTTTTTGAACGTCGTCCATGATGGAAGCACGGTGCCCGTGGTGGGATCAGGGCGCACCGTCTTCCACCATAGACGAGCGTTACCCTCCAAAAAGTGAACTGCCAGGGGAACGCGCTCGGGGTCCTCGATGAGTAAGTCCTCGAACAACTTTTCCATCGATCCTACCCATTTTTCGACGACCCAGGGATCAGTCGTCTCCCCCTCGAACGTGGGCGGTTCGAAGTTCATAAAATCCGCCAGGTTGGCCCTCACTCGTTCTCGTTCCGCTCGCGTAACCATCCCCTCCCCGGCGGTGGCGGCGGCCGCGGAGGTACTCCCGCCGAGGGCCCCCGGCGCCAGCCCCGCGGGCGCTGTTGCAGGTGCTGCCGTTGGCGCCGTGGTCTGGGTAGGTGCTAGTCCGGCCGTTGCTGCCGGTAGAGGGGCTGCCCCTACCCCGGCCCCGGTCGCTTGCGGTGCTGTGGCCGGTGAAATTGGTCCTTGTGGAGGGGCAGGAGTGACGGGTGGCTGCTGCGTCAGTTGGCGCACATGTTCCGTAAGGGTCGCCAGCTGCCCCCTTGTCGTGGGATCAGCCTCCTCCGCCGCTTCCACGCCTTCACCACAACTCGCGGGGCGGGGGAAAGCTCCTATGGGGTCGACCTCTAGGCCCCCGGCTACGCGGCACGAAGAGGATAGGCAGCCTCAACCGGGCGGGCGAATTTATTCCATGACCCGCCAGGAAGCGGACCCGCCGGAGCACGTACTTGCAGGTATAACTTCGATTTCAAATTCACGCGCTAGAACCCTCTTTGATACTGGGGCAACACACTCGTTCATTTCACGCGAGTACGTGTTTTCGCATGACCTCGAGGAAACACCTCTCCAAAGTAAGTTGACGGTCCAGACCGCGGGTGGAACACTAGAGGCGACTAGCTTGGTAGCCACTTGCCCGATTAAGTTAGGGCGGCTATGTTGCCCTTGGGATTTAATAGTAATTCCCTTGAAGGAGTACGACGTTGTTTTGGGCATGGACTGGCTCTCAAGGTACCAAGTGCTTATCGACTGCGATAAGCGGATGGTACAACTACAAGAACCAAGTTTCCCTAAGAATGCGTACCTAGCATGCAAGAGCACCTCCTTCCCGGCAGTCATCTCGGCGGTTCGAGCCAGGAGTCTGATAGAGGGTGGGTGTGTGGCCTTTTTGGCATCGGTAGATCTGGTTACCCGACCCTCGACGACACCTTCAGACATCCCGGTGGTGAGGGACTTTCCCGATGTCTTTCCGACGGAGCTGCCTGGGATACCCCCTGAAAGGGAGGTGGTGTTCCCTATTGAACTCTTGCCAGGTACTCAACCCATAACGAAGGCACCTTACCGAATGGCCTTCGCGGAGTTGAAGGAGTTAAAGGCGCAACTGGAAGACCTCTTGGACAAAGGGTTTATCAGGCCGAGTGTGTCACCCTGGGGCGCACCAGTGCTTTTTGTACGGAAGAAGGATGGAAGCCTGCGACTTTGCATCGACTACAGAGGAATAAACAAAGTCACGGTGAAAAACAAGTACCCCCTGCCCAGAATCGACGACCTTTTCGACCAATTACGCGGAGCGACGGTCTTCTCAAAGATTGATCTACAGTCAGGCTACCACCAGCTTCGGGTTCGGAACGAGGACATTCCGAAGACCGCTTTCCGGACCCGGTATGGTCATTACGAGTTTACGGTCATGCCGTTCGGACTTACGAACGCCCCCGCAGTCTTTATGGACATGATGAACCGGGTCTTCAGACCATTCTTAGACCGTTTCGTGGTGGTCTTCATCGACGATATACTAATCTACTCTTCCACCGACGAGGAGCACGAGGGTCACTTACGAACGATTCTCCAAACCCTTAGGGAGCAGAAGCTGTTCGCTAAGCTCAAAAAGTGTGAGTTCTGGCTACGCGAAGTGGGATTCCTGGGGCATGTGATCTCGGCAAAGGGAATCGCCGTGGACCCCAAGAAGGTGGAATCAGTGATAGATTGGCAGCCGCCCACGACGGTGACAGAGGTCCGCAGTTTCTTGGGGCTGGCGGGGTATTATAGACGCTTTGTCGAGGGTTTCTCGAAGATTGCGGCCCCTCTAAACCGGTTGACCAAGAAAGGAGAAAAGTTTGTATGGACGGCCAAGTGCCAGGAAAGTTTTGAAGAACTGAAAAGAAGGCTAACCGAGGCACCGATTCTTGTACTACCAACACCCGGTGAGGACTATGAGGTGTATTGCGACGCTTCAAGAATCGGCCTTGGGGGAGTTTTAATGCAGCAGGGGAAGGTAATAGCCTATGCGTCGAGGCTACTAAAGGACTACGAAAGAAACTACCCAATACACGATTTAGAGCTGGCTGCGGTGGTCTTCGTCCTGAAGTTATGGAGACACTACCTCTTTGGTGTCCATTGTAACATTTTCTCAGATCACCAGAGTCTTAAATACCTATTCACCCAAAAGGAACTAAACCTGCGGCAGAGGCGGTGGCTTGAATTACTGAAGGATTATGACCTAACAATTCAATACCACCCTGGGAAAGCGAACGTGGTAGCGGACGCTTTGAGTAGGAAGGGACGACCGGAAGGGGAATCAGCAGGTGCGATAACTGAGCAGAACAGTTTGATCGCAGAATTCTCACGACTAGGGTTGGAAGTAGTGCCAGCCGGCACGGTTGCGCAACTTTTAACTTTGGTGGTCAAGCCAACCCTACTCGAGAGGATACGAGAGGGGCAGCAGGCGGACTCGTATTTACAGCTCGTAAGAGATAAAATCTCACTGGATCGGGAAGGAGATTTTTCGGTAGAAGGCGACGGCACTCTACGGTTTCGCGGACGGATCTGCGTGCCGGATACCCCAGAATTGAAGAAGGAAATTCTATATGAGGCACACAGCGCCCCTTACGCAGCGCATCCAGGAGGCACAAAGATGTACAAGGATCTCAAACAGACCTTCTGGTGGCCCAAGATGAAGGGAGATGTGACTCGATATGTAGCTCATTGCTTGGTATGCCAGCAGATAAAGGCGGAACATCAACGGCCGGCGGGAAAGTTACAACCCTTAGCGATACCGGAGTGGAAATGGGATCATATCACCATGGATTTTGTCACCGGATTTCCGCGCTCACAACAAGGACATGACACCATATGGGTCGTGGTGGACCGGCTAACCAAGTCAGCGCACTTCCTGCCGATTCACACAACTTGGACCAGAGAGCGGTTGGCCCAAGTCTACCTCAGCGAGATTGTGAGATTACATGGAGTACCGGCATCGATCACATCAGACAGAGACACGCGTTTCGTATCAAAGTTTTGGCAGAGTCTGCAACAAGCCTTAGGGACTAAGTTGCAGTTCAGCACAGCCTTCCACCCTCAAACAGACGGGCAGTCAGAGCGAGTGATACAGACGTTAGAGGACCTGCTTCGGGCCTGTGTACTTGATTGGGGAATCGGTTGGGAGCGTTACCTGCCACTTGTAGAATTTGCGTACAACAATAGTTACCAGGCCAGCATTCAGATGGCACCCTACGAAGCCTTATACGGGAGACGCTGCCGATCCCCGATCTGTTGGGACGACTTGGGAGAACGAAAAATTTTGGGACCCGATTTGGTGGAGGAAATGGAAGGGAAGGTGCGCCTCATCAAACAGCGCTTACTAACCGCCCAGAGTCGACAAAAGAGCTATGCGGATCGGAGACGCCGCGACTTAGAATTCCAGGTGGGGGAACACGTGTTTTTGCGGGTCTCGCCGTCGAAGGGAATCAGGCGATTCGGGTTAAAAGGCAAACTGAGCCCGCGGTTTGTGGGGCCATTCGAGATCCTGGAACGGATTGGCCCAGTAGCCTATCGCCTTGCCCTACCACCGAACCTCGATCGGATTCACGATGTGTTCCACGTTTCGATGCTTAAGAAATACCTTCCCGACCCGTCGCATGTCCTGGACGTCTCGACGCTCGAACTAAAGGAGGACCTAAGCTTCGAGGAAACCCCGGTGCGGATCCTAGCAAGAGAAAGCAAGACACTTCGAAACCGAGTCATCCCCTACGTGAAAGTGCTCTGGAACAACCACGAGGAGCGGGAGGCGACGTGGGAGCTGGAATCGAAGATGAGGGAGGGTTACCCCCATCTCTTTACCGAGAACCAGGAATGAGTTTCGAGGACGAAACTCGTTTTAAGAGGTGAGTGATGTAGTAACCGCCGGTTTAAAATAATTGCTAGGGTCCACTTTTGGTTTTATTTATTTTCATTTAGACTCGGAGGGCGATCCATAATTTCTTGTTCCCGGCCAGATCGTCGGGACTCGCGGGTATTTTTAGTTAATAGAGCTCGCGAAACGGAGAACGGCGGTGCAATCGGTTTTGAATTCCGACGCCGGGTGCTTCCAGAATAAATTCCGGAAGTTGGCTAACAATTTAGGCAACCAGCACGGTTTACGAGGCGGACCGGACCCCGGTTCGTACCCGCGTTTGATTTAAAACAGGGTTCTTTCCCATTTCCAACTTAACCGTTCCCGCCACCTATATCACTCCCGCGTTTTCCCAGTCGCACGACTCCCCACGATCCGCCCCAACTTCCCACACCTCCCCACAACTTCCCACTAACCGCCACCACTTCCCCACAACTACCCACTAACCGCCCCAACTTCCCACCACTTCCCCACAACTACCCACTAACCGCCCCAACTTCCCACCACTTCCCCACAACTACCCACTAACCGCCCCAACTTCCCACCACTTCCCCACAACTACCCACTAACCGCCCCACTTCCCACCACTTCCCCCAACTACCGGCCACTTCCCCACAACTCCCCTTAAACCCCCTGCGTACGAAACCCCAAAAGAAAAGCGAAAACCATTTCCCAAACTTTCGATTCCCCAAACCTTCCTTACCGCTGTCAATCGGCGTGGAGTAACCGGTGGAGCAATCAAGGAGGAGGAGGAACACCGTACATCCTTTGCCTTGGGACCGGGCACACCAGACGGGGCGAGTCTTCCCTCGTTCAACCCTAGCCAACGAAATCGAGATTCGTGTAGGCCCGGGCGGGTACCCGAGACGCGAGAGAACCTAACATCGGTCAGGAGCGCGACAACAAGGTGGGTTTTTCTCCCGAGGTTTAGTAATGTTAGTGTTCCGGGGAGGATATTAAATATTATGTTAACCTGTACTAACACTGATGGCTCTATGGTTTACTATATTACCCCGTGTTTTGTTACTATGCTCGAGTGCGACACGCGCATCCGCGGTTTGGCCACCGCAAAGGGTGCTCTTTTCCGGAAAGGCGGTCTTTGACCCGTGTTTACCCACGAGGTGACGTAGTGGGGCCCCCGTAGGTGTGGGGTTTGAGGCACGAAGGTGCGAGCGGTGGGACCTATAGGGATTGGATCCCGATAAGGTCAGGTGTGGGACCGCCGGGATTGGATCCCGACGCGGTCAGGTGTTACAGGTGTTACCGGGGTTGCAGATGTTACAGGTGGTACAGGTGGTTGCGAGTTACCGTTACGAGTAGAGCGGTTATTTCGGCTAGTCTTACTTTATGGTTTGGTACTACTTTACTGCTTTAGTACTATTTTTGTGATAGTGTCGCTGACTACCCACTCTGTGACAGGTACCTCCAGGGGGTAGAGGTAGGCGACGGTGAGGCCGAGGCGGTAGCAGTCGGGCCGAGGCGGCCCTAGTATGCTGTTGTACTTACTTTCTCTGCATTTCATTCGGATTTGTAGGTTATTGTGTGGTTCTCGATACCCTCGTGGGGTCGTGTGGATGTTGAGTACTTTCATTCTGGTTACGCACTACTGTTTCCTTATCATTCCCGGTTGGCCGTTTTCTAAACAAATCAACTAGAAAACAAAAGAAAAAGGACTTCGTAAACTGTTTTCAAAAGTCTAGGGTCGGGTGGGCCCGTTTTCCCAAACCTTGTGGATTTATGCCGTTTTCCAAATCGGTTTTCAAAACCTCAGACCGTGTGGGTCTGTTTTCAAAACAGTGAGTTTATACTTTCAACTTGACTGGCCACGGGTATTGTTTGTCTTCATGCACCATACTACTTCGAACTGTTGTGATTAATTGGAAGTGATTGCTTGTGTTTGACGGTTGTAATAGCCGCGACGCCGTGCATATACAGAGGAGACTCTGCCCGACTTTCGAGTGAATCTGTATATGTGGCGGGTCTGGGCACGCGCCGGGGAAGGAGGTTTTAAAGAAAAAATTTTGTACGCACCTTACGCTTACCTCTGTGTACCGTTTCCGCTAAAATATAACCCCCGGGGCGTGACATAGACCCTTCAGCCGAACTCAGGTTTGGCCTATGGTCGTGATGGTGTGCGCCTTCCCTAATGAAGACAAACTACCTCTTTACCTCCTCGGGCATGTCGGTGAGGAGAACATCCCAATCTTCCTCTGTCATTTAGATCTTGCAGCGGATGCAAAGCCAAAGAGCACTCCGATCCGATTTTTTCTTCTCGGGGGACTCAGGCCCCTACATCGGCATCTTCCCCTTGGGGTCGACCATATTCACTTGTAGAGAGAAAGGGTTAGTGTCAACCTCTATTTCTTTCTGCTCTTGGTCGGCAAAAGTAAGCCAACCCTCATCGAGTTCTTTCTGAATTTGCTTCTTTAAAGCGAAGCATTCGCCTATGCGGTGGCTCCATGAATTGTGCCACTTGCAATATTTACGCCTCCTGAGTTCCTCGTAGGGAGCAATCGTCTGCCCCTCCTGGAGCTTGATTCGACCTCCTTTATACAACCGACCGAATATTTGATCGGTTTTGGACATGTCGAAAATAAAAGCGTTAGCCGACGCTTGAGTTTTGAACTCTCATGGCTTACTCGGCTTGAGCATCTGACATGTGTAGGGCTGGCGACCAGGTATTAATTCAGTCGCACACACTTCGGCCTCTCTGGCCGAGATTCGCCTTCGCTTATCAATGGCCGAGTCACGGGCCTGACCTCTATTTCAAAAGTATTGTGAATCACTTCCGCCGCTTGGGCACGGATTTCGGCGAGCCCCACTATAGGTGTTGGGGCCACCAGTTGCACCGGTGGAGGTGGCGGCCCATACTGGCAGGCTTGATTCTAAGGCACACTCTGCGGAGAGACCTGCCCATCTTTCCTGCCCCTGACGATTTCGGCGTGCTCGGCTTGAGATACCTGAGCAGCCGGCTGTGCTAGTGGAGGTGGCGGCTCGTTTTGGCCAACCTGTTGTTGAAGTGGTCCCTGAGAAGGGACCTGCCTGCCGATCCTAACCCCAGCCTAAGGCTAGACAAATGACGGTATGGGAGGCAAAGGAACCCCCTAGTAGTTTTCTTGTTGATGGCTGATGTTCTGCCCCATCGGCCCCGCTACTGTCTTGTGATGACCCGGATCTCCGCAGAGCTTTTACAGTATAAATTGTAGTTTCTAGAGGCCTATGATGTGTGTTGGAGTTGGTTGCGCGCAAATCAGACTTCAAATTTGAACCCAGCGCGGAATTTGGATAAAGAATACCTGTCCGGATGCCTTCGATAAATTTTAGAAGTGGATTTTGGCAAAACGGACATCGAATTTGGATTCAGCGTGCGAAAACAATGAAAATGGACTACTTGTATTTTTCGGAGCCCGGATGCCAAAACACGAATTTCGAGGCGATTGTTACTGTTCCGGCGGCCGGGGGGCAGCGCCGGCGGCGACGGGCAGCGGCGGAGCACGTCGGCGCGGGTGCGGGCAGGTGCTTGAGCGGCGGTGGGCAGCGCGGTCCACGAGTTTTGGCGTGCACCGGGACCAGCCAACGTTAGAATTGCCACGTGTCACGCATTGGTTGGTGGGTCAACGCACGCGCGACAGCACGCCGGGCGTGGCGCACCGTGGACCCCGCCAGGCCACGTGGCGCCCACTGGTTGGCGGGCGCAGCCACCCGGCTGGGGCGCCGTGAACCGCGGCCCACGGTCCGCGCCGTGGACCGCGTCGCCACGCTGCGCGCCGCGATTGGCGGGCGCGCGTGCACCGGGCGCGCGGGGCGCGGTTGGGCTACGTGGCGGGCCGAGGTTGTTTCAGGCGCCCGGAATTGGGCCCATAAGCCTATTTGGTTCTTTTTTGGTGTGGGCCTATAAATAGGCCATTTGCTCTTCAGTTTTGGGCCTTTTCCCGAGCCCAAATGCGAATGGGCCCTTTGCAAACTTGATCATCTTCCTGTACTGGATCTTGTGAAGGAAACTCGGAATTTTGGAGGCCGCGGCATCAACGACTTCGGCATCGTAGCGCAGAGCGACGTTCTTTCATCAGAGGCCCGTTATCATCGCATTTCGGTCCGCGAGGTCCACAGGGCTACTCCGACGGTATTTTTGGACGATTTTCACCACGTCGGATTCACGAGAGGTAGGCCTTCGATTTTCGTGTTGATCATCTTGCTTCATTCTGAATTCTTTGCACGGTTTACGAGGCATCTCTAAGCCCCTATTTTGTTGGTAGTTCTTCTGGATAGCAGAGCCTTCTCGGATTTTTATCTCTGCACTCGAGTATCGGAATTCAACATTTGAGGACTCGATTGATATCTACACATCACGAGGATCACCGTCATATTTTTATTGAAATTTTTGGAATTTACCTCGACGGTGATAATAATGCTTCTTTGGGACTGAAATTTCAGCAAAATTGTACACTTGGAATTTTGTATTGTTTGTAATGTTTGGGCTATATCTTTGTACCCAGGAGGAGTTTTTGGGTGTTTTTAGACCCATTGGAATCGTGAAAATCTGAGGATTTACCCCCGTACAGTTTCAGCTTATTTGGATTTTGGTTTAACGCGCGCTTCAGGTGGGTTGCTTCGCCTCCAAAATCAATGGACTATCTACTAATTCTATTATATATGGAACATGCATGTTATGAGATGGATTAGAATGCATGTTAGAGAAAGAGAGATGTCATCTTTCCTGTGTTATTATTGATATCCTGTTGGTTATTATTTCCTGATCCTGCTTTAGTTAAACTAATTGCTATTATTGAAACTTGACCTAGTACCCTGTCATATGTTGCATGTGTAACCAGATTAGTAGAAAACTCTCACTTGGCTAGGTTTATTTATGCTTTAGACATCCACACGTTATACTCTATTCCTCGACTTAGGGTTTCTCCTCGCTCGGGTAGTGGGCCGAGTGGTCGGGATTTATTGTTAGTGTGGGATGCATGTTACACTCGTGCTTGGGAGCAGAGTGGAGTTTGTAGATGTAGCTGGTCTTTTATCTGTGGCGGGAGCCGTTTGGGTGAACGGTGGTCCCGGGATGTCTTGTTTCTCTGTTTATGTGTCGCCACTGTGTTAATGGTAGTAGTATACCAGTCATAGCAGGACCTTGAACCCAGAACCTTTTTGGACACACATGATTTTAGTCAACCAATATTTTTTTTTCTTCCAAACATCGAAGGGTCGCCGGAGTCTGTTCTTGTTTGATTGGACGAAGGCATTAGCCCTTCGGGGTTTGGGTATAAAAACTTATTTTCTAACTGTTTCTCCTGAAAGAACTAAAAACCATTAAAAATGGGTTTTCCTCAAATCAAGATGGTTTTTCAAAAAGAAACTACTTTTAGTCCTCACCCCGCGTGGGTTTGAGTGAAAAATAGTTTTCAGTAATAAATGTCACATTTTTTTTCTGGAAACTTCCCCACTCGAAAGGATTCGAGTGGTCTGGGTTGTAAGGGCTGCCTTTTTCTCTGGGTCGGGAACAACAAGGGGCTATGCTTAGAGCTTGTTCTTGTTTGATTTGGGTTGTAGGTTCTAGTCTTTCGGGGTTCTCGGACCCTTCATTGTTGTTGGCTATGGAGTATACCCAGCTAGTGGGTTTGCATGTCGAGTTGATGTTCTTTTCAGGGAGCCGTTGGGTCGACAGCGGTCCTGACTGTTCGAGTGTTTCCTGTTAGGGAGATTAGAGAGGTGATGTTAGTTACTGTCGATCTTGTTGATCGTGGATTTGGACTATAGCCTGCATGAGCCATATTGAGCTCGACAGAGATGCGCGGATACTTTCCTTGGTGGGGTCTCGCCCCTCGAGTGCCACTCCGAAGTTGGGCCTTTTACTTTGCTATCGCGACTTGTCGACGCAGTCCCTCTGGCTGGGCCAGTTTTGGCAATCACGGACGCCCTACGATAGACCCGTCCTCTTGTGGATGTGCGGCAGTAGGTGGGCGCAGGTTTGACTGGACCCCATGTGGCAGTCAGTGTAGATTGGGTGATTATATTTGAGAGTTAGTAGATGTATCATGTTTCCATCTGTTCCACTTCTTGAGCATTTAAATAGAGGCATAGTAGCTGTAGAGTTATTTTCCAGCTCCTTTCCTTTCAGTACTGCATTTGTTACTTTATGCCTCTAGTAGACTTAGTGGGCAGACCGTCGGGCTTGTTGGCGGTACCCATTGAGAACTACTGTGGGATGTAGTTCTCACACCCGCCCTAGTGATTTTTCCCCAGGGACCTACTTTCCAGTTGCTGATCCATTTGTTGCTGATCGAGGCGAGGGAGTCGCGAGCTAGATCCCTACTTGTCTTTGAAGAGTAGCAGTAGCGGTACCCCTTCATTGGAGATCTATTAGTACAGTCAGCAGTTGGTTTATTTGTTTTCACTTTTGAGAGACATTTGTATTATGAGGATCTGACTTGTACTGAGAGCCTGTACACTGATGTATTATTGGGTTTACCTCCCTGTTTAGTTTTGGTTATTGTATTCTGAGGATATTGTATTTGATCGTATTTGGGAGATGGATATTGTATCTTTATTTCCAGTTGTGCAGTGATTGGATTTTAGTCTTTCAGTAGTTTACTTTTCAGCTCTAATATCTATATAGCTATAGTATCATTCTTTTTGCAGGTTAGACGCTTCGTCTATACGGGGTTTTCCGTATGGGCGGCGGATCTGTTGGCGGGACCGGGTGTCACGCCCCGAGTCCGCCAATTTGTACGGTTCGGGCACGCCAACAGACCCGCCAATCGGGTAAGACCTTTTCTACCCGAAAGGAACGGTAACATCCAATATAACACAACAAGTGTATGCGGAAGCTCAATATCAGAGTACTAAAAATCACTACAAATTAAAACTTTCATTTAATAAACAAACAGTTTAAGCGGTAATGAAAGCATACAAGAGTGAACCATAAATTAAATTTATTACACTTTACATTTCTGAACTTGCAAATAAAATTATTACAATTCTCTTTTTACATAATTTCCTCACCATACAAGGTCCACTCATGAAATATAAAAATGGTACCTCTGCTAGACCCTCTAGGTCTCTATGCTGCTGGGCTCTTGCCCCTGTCGTATGCCTCGCCGTCTGCATCTGAACCGTCGCGACCGCTGCATCCATTCCCGAACCTGTGGGGGGGAGTCACCCAAGGGGTGTGAGAACTACATCTGAGTTCCCAGTGGGTTCAACCACCGAGAAAAAAGTGTCCTACACCACTTGGTCCAATGGAAGCAATAATAATAGTGCTAGGAAACTAAAATCCTCGATATCAAATGCAGCTATACAAAATAATACATCACTGTCTGTATATACTCATCAACCCAGCACTACACTGTCTAGCCATACTAGGCTACAATATAATAGGTCACTACACTATCTGTGTATACTCATCGACCCAGCACTACTCTGTCTAGCCACACTAGGCTGCTAAGCACCAACTCGGCCACTATGCCGCTGTATACAGGGTCCAACTAATCCGGCCACCTTGGCCACTCTATTTTTCTTTATTCTTTAGATTCTGGTGCTTTAGTTCAAGTTAACCCTCAGAAATTCTTATCCAATGGGCCCCAGCCCGGTAGTCCTGCTACCATAAGATAAGATTTCTAAGGTTGCCGATAACACTCGCAAGTGTTACCCCGTCCTGCCGGGGGGACTTGTCATACGGGACACTGCCCGATAGGGTCACTGCCCAACTCTGACAAGAGTACTCTATCTACCAGTCATACGGGTCGCTGCCCGGGAGAGGGACCCTGTCCAACTCCTGACCGTTGTACGTTCGCCCCCGGAGGTACGCCCGTTTTATCTTTAATTTTCTTTCCTTTCTTTTCTTTTTCTTTCTCTTTTTACTTTAGTTCTTAGCCTCTTTGCTTTTGAACACTTGCTTTCCTTCCTTATTTGAGCTTATAGCTCCCTTTTTGCCACTAGCAAATCACTCTCTCTTTTCTTTGAGCATTTAGCTCTTTGCTTTCACTTTTAGCCCTTCGAAAGTACCTCGTCCGACGGGTCACTGCCCAGGGAGTCCTGCTCCACTTGACGAGTCTCAAATTCGAAGGCGTCATTTACATTTTCTTTATGCTTTTAGCCACTTTTAGCTTGCTTTTAAATCTTTGCTTTTTTGCAACAATTTTTCCTCTTATCCTAGGTCTTGCCATAAGGATAACTAGAGAGTCTCCTGGACTCTTAAACATTTCTCTTTTATTTCTTTAACTCAAATTGAAGTTAAAGTTATTATCCATTTGCCCAGACACCCTATGACTTCTAGGGTTATATTTGATCAACTCTTTAACCTTGGGATCTTATCCCACTTTCCTGATTCCTCATTGAATCCTAGAGTTAACTTAACTCTATTTTTCTGTTCCACTATTAACTTAGAGTTACACTGACTCTAATTTCATGTTCTACTATTATCTTAGAGTTACATTGACTCTAATTTCCTGTTTTCCCTTTCATGTCTCCACACTTGATCCATTTTTTCCCTTTTTGTGATTCCTTACTCAATCCTAGAGTTAACTTAACTCTATTTTCCTGTCTGTGAGTTTAAACTCTGCTAGTTCACCTTAGGTTCCCTTTACCTAAGTTCCAGATTATACTCATCCATAAATAATAATTGTCTCTACGCATGCATATTCATCATATATCTTTGGCAACCAACAGTTGCCCTTTTCCTCTGTGTCCAGTTGCACATGCACATATATACATCTATCTCTGGCAACCAACAGTTGCACTTTTTCATCTGAATCCACCAACGCAGATAATCTTAATCATAATTACCTAACGCCTCTAACAGGCTACTATCATGCTTCGAAATCGAAAAGCAAAGGAGCAAGGGGAGAGGTCACCCAATTTCGGCAGAATTCCCCACCTTGTGGTGTTCCCAATTGCTTGTAGACACTTGCAATTGGTCTCCGCGCGATTCCACTTGTTCCCTCGAGCTTGCACGCAAAACGATGCACCTCCCTCGGGTCTGCACGCAAAATGATGCACGTTCTCCTTACCTGCACGCAAAATGGTGCACGTTATTAAAAACTCGCACGCAAAACGGTGCGCGCCTGTAGTAACCATGGGTTTTTTTGCCCTTTTGGACCTTCCCTTGAATTCATTAAACTGCTTACCGACTAAGGGGTCCGGGGGTGACTGATAATTTTCGTGTTTTCTGGGTAGGCCGTCGGGGCTCGCGGGTAATTTTGGAAAATAAAGCTCGCGAAACGGAGACCGTCGGCACAATCGGTTTTGGATTCCGACTCCGGAATCTCCCAGAATAAATTCCGGAAGTTTTGTACGACCCTGATGACTAACCCAAAATATCGGGGCGGACTGGACCCAGGTTCGCACCCTTATCGACCCTTCTAAATAATTTGGGGTTAGCCCGATTGCGCCAAGTTGGCTATTTAATCTGGTTGGGGTTTTGGGTTTGGAGAAAAACCCCCCCTTCGTATTATTTTTCTTCTTCCTTGCCCTAGGCGTACGACACCGAGCGTAACGAGGAACCGATTTCCCCAACCTTCCTCTTCCCCATCCGACCGCGTGGAGAACCAAGGTGGAGCGACCGAGGAGAGGGAAGATCGCCGGCACGCCCTTCGGTATCAAGCGCGCAAGAACGGGACGATCCCTTTTTCATCGATCAACCTAGCCGCGAATCCGAGGTGAGCGTAAATTAGGGTTCGTTATTTTTTCTTGGTTCTTGTTCGGGAGCGGGAGGAGGAGGGTCGGCACCGCCGCCGGAGCCGGCGCGCATGGGGGGCCGCGCGTGCGGGCGACCCGACCCCGCGGCCGGTCGGGGCCGGGCGCGCGCGCGCCCCGCATGCGGGCAGCGCCGCATGCGGGCGGCGCCGCGGGGCGCCGCAGGCGGGCGGCGCCGCGCGCGCGCCCGCGTGCGGGCGACGCCGCATGCGGGCGGCGCCGCGCGCGCGCGCCCGGTGCAGGCGCGCCGCATGCGGGCGGCGCCGCATGCGGGCGGCGCCGCCGCGGGCGCCCGCATGCGGCGGGCGCGCGCGCGGCGCGCCCGAGCGGGCGCGGCGGCGCCCGGCGGGCGCGCGCGCGCGCGAGTGCGGGCCGCGCCCGCATGCGGGCCGCGCCCGCGCGCGCGCCCGCGTGCGGGCGGCGCCGCATGCGGGCGGCGCTGCGCGCGGGCGCCCGCAGGCGGGCGGCGCGCGCGCGCGCCCGCGTGCGGGCGGCGCCCGCATGCGGGCGACGCCGCATGCGGGCGGCGCTGCGCGCGGGCGGCGGCATACACGGGCGGCGCCGCGTGCGGGCGGCTACGCGTGCGGGCGGCACGCCGCCCAGCCGCGCGGGGCCGGGAGCATTCGTGCGGGCAGTGCACGAGGGGTAGGAGTCGGGTGTTCCAGTTTTGTTAGCTTAGCAAACTATTGAGTTACTAACTCCCGTACCGCAGGTTCGTGTAGGTCCGGGCGGACTCACCGAGACGCGAAGGAACCTAGCATCGATCGGGAGTGCGTCAACGAAAAAGGTGGGTTTTCTTTTGTGGCATAGTGTAGTGTTAGTATTTAAGAAAGGATATGAATTACATGTTAATCGGTACTAACGCTGACGGTCTCTGTGGTTTAATGCATTACCCCGTGTCTGGGTTACTATGCTCGAGATGCGACACGCGCACCCGCGGTCTGGCCACTGCAAAGGGTGCTCTTTTCCGGAAAGGCGGTCTTTGACCCGTGTTTACCCACGAGGTGATGTAGTGGGGGCCCCCGTAGGTGTGGGGTTTGAGGCACCAAGGTGTGAGCGGTGCGACCCGTCGGGATTGGTGCCCGACGAGGTCAGGTGTCACAGGTGTTACAGGGGTTACAGGTGTTACAGGTATTACAGGGGTTACAGGTGTTACAGGTGTCACAGGGGTTTACGAGTTACGTTTTGAGTAGGGTGGTCGCTCCGGCTAGTCTTGCTTTTGTGGCTTGGTATTACTTTACTGCTTTATTATTTCATCATGATAGTGTCGCTGACTACCCACTCTGTGACAGGTACTTCCAGGGGTGAGCGGTAGGTGACGGTGAGGCCGAGGTGGGAGCAGTCGGGCTGTGGGAGCCCCAGTCTGCCGCTGTGTCACTTTCCCTGCATTTCATTTTATTTCATACTGTAGGCTACTGTGTGGTTCTCGATACCCTCGTGGGGTCGCTGTGATTGTGGATGTTGGGACATTGGATGTGAGACTTGGTGTCTTTCTTTTATTTTCTTCCGTAGGCCAATTCAAAGAAACAAATGACTTATGAACGATAAGAAAATGATTGTGAAAACCGTTTTAAAAACTTAGGTGTCGTGTGGGCACCCCCTTCAAAACCCTGTGGATTTATGCATTGCGACAACGGCTTTCAAAACCTAAGTGCCGTGTGGGCATGATTTCTAACTATGTGGTTTTATGCTAAAAGAATCGAACGGCCTCGGATTTTGTGTTTCTTCTGTATGTGTACCTTGTCTGGCTTGGTTGTGATTAAAGAAATGCTTGCTTTACACTATTGTATGGTCTGCGACGCCGTGCATATACAGAGGAGACTCTGCCCGTTTGCCGAGTAAATCTGTACATGCGGCGGGTCTGGGCACGCGCCGGGGAAGAAGGTTTTCAACAAAAAAAATGTACGCGCCAAACGCTTACTTTGGTGCATCGTTTTCGCTAAATAAAACCCCCGGGGCGTGACAGATTAAGATGGTATCAGAGAGATTGCTTTAATCACAACGGTGACGGTCCAACATCCACGGGAATACCACATTTAGCCACTAATGAATGAAATGCACAGGGCTTATAGGTGTAGGACGTGAGAGATCGGGGAGGGGATAGGTGGATGATGTTGTTTTTTCCCTCTCGATAATTAGGGTGGTCCTTTCTAGCGTAGACTAGAGCTAAGCTTATGATAATATGCCGTGCAGACAATGGTCCGAACCAGAGCGTCGGCCGAGGAGGTAGGGGCAGATGCGACGACATCGACGGCCGCAGAGAACCAGCTCCTGCGGCAACAACTGAGGGAGATGTGGGGCAGTTAGCGACCCTCACGGAACATGTGCGTCAACTGACGCAGCAGGCGCAACCGGTCGCTCCCGCCCCTCCACAAGGGCCAACTGCACCGGCCGCAGCACCGCAAGCGACGGGGACTGGGGTAGAGACAGCCCCTCCACCGGTAGCAACGGCCGGGCTAGCGCCCGCCCAGACCACGGCGCCGACGGCAGCGCCTGCATCAGCGCCAGCGGGGCCAGTGCCGGGGGCCCTCGGCGGGAGTACCTCCGCCGCCGCCGCCGCTGGGGAAGGGACAGTTACACTGACGGAGCGAGAACGAGTGCGGGCCAACCTGGCGGATTTCATGAAGTTCGAACCACCCACGTTTGAGGGGGAGACGACTGATCCTTGGGTCGTCGAAAAGTGGGTAGGATCGATGGAGAAGTTGTTCGAGGACTTACTCATCGAGGACCCCGAGCGCGTCCCCCTGGCGGTTCACTTTCTGGAGGGAAACGCTCGTTTATGGTGGAAGACGGTGCGTCCTGATCCCACCAAGGGCACCGTGCTTCTGCCATGGACGACGTTCAAGCAGGAACTGTTTGGGGCTTTCTTCACAAGTAGCACCAAGAAGAAACTGGAGGACGACCTGAACCACATTCAGCAAGGGAGCAAGACGGTTATGGAATATCAGCGCGAATTCGTGCGCCTGGCAAATTGCGTCCCGTTTGTCATAAGGGACGAATCCCACAAGGCGCAACTGTTCGTGGATGGATTGCGAAGTGATATCTTCCAGGTGGTCCAGGCCGCTGACTTACATACGTTCCAGAAAGTGGTCGACCGGGCCACTGTCGTAGAGCGCGGGTTCGCCGTTACCCGTGCTAGGAGGGAGGCCCCGGCTCAGCATGAGGATAGAAAGCGGCAACAGCAAAGCTTCGGAGGGGGGTCATCTGCGGGGAGCCGACCCCCAAAGCGGTGGAGGTCACAGTCGGGAGCACGGAGCGCACCTACGGGAGGGCCGAGACCAAAAGACAGGCCCTGTGTGATCTGCGGGGGGGCGCACGGAGTGTTGGATTGCCCCCAGAGGGTTGATCACTGCTTCCGTTGCGGCAAGCAGGGGCACTTCCGCCGCAACTGCCCCCTTGCCTTGGGACCAGCCTCCTCTGCCGCTTCCACGCCTGCACCACAACTGTCGGGGCGGGGGAAAGCTCCTATGGGGTCGACCTCTAAGCCCCCGGCTTCGCGGCGCGAGGAGGAGGGACAGCCTCAACCGGGCGGGCGAATTTATTCAATGACCCGCCGGGAATCGGACCCACCGGAGGACGTACTCGCAGGTATTACTTCCGTTTCTAATTCCCGTGCTAGAACCCTCTTTGACACTGGAGCAACCCACTCGTTTGTTTCTCGTGACTATGTATTTATGCATGATCTTGGGGAGACCTCTCTCCCAAGCCGTTTGACGGTCCAGACGGCGGGCGGGACATTGGAGGCGACCGGTTTCGTGGCCACCTGCCCGATTAAACTTGGGCGACTGGCTTGCCCTTGGGATTTAGTGGTGATCCCTCTGAAGGAGTACGATGTCGTGTTGGGCATGGATTGGCTCTCAAGGTACCAAGCGCTTATCGACTGCGAGAAGAGGATGGTACAACTACAAGAACCAAGTTTCCCTAAAAACGCGTACTTGGCGTGCAAGAGCACCTCCTTTCCGGCAGTTATCTCGGCGGCTCGAGCCAGAAGCTTGGTAGAGGGGGGTGTGTGGCCTACTTTGCATCGGTGGACCTGGCCACCCGACCCTCCACGACAGCTGCAGACATCCCAGTGGTGAGGGACTTCCCCGACGTCTTCCCAGCGGAACTGCCCGGGTTACCCCCGGAGAGGGAAGTGGTGTTCCCTATTGAACTCTTACCGGGTACTCAACCTATCACGAAGGCGCCCTACCGAATGGCCTTCGCGGAGTTGAAGGAGCTAAAGGCGCAACTGGAGGACCTCTTAGACAAAGGGTTTATTAGGCCGAGTGTGTCGCCCTGGGGCGCACCGGTACTCTTTGTACGGAAGAAGGACGGAAGCCTGCGTCTCTGCATCGACTATAGAGGAATAAACAAGGTTACAGTAAAGAATAAGTACCCCCTGCCTAGAATCGACGACCTCTTCGACCAACTGCGGGGGGCGACGGTCTTCTCAAAGATCGACCTGCAATCGGGCTACCATCAGCTCCGGGTTCGGAACGAAGATATCCCGAAGACCGCCTTCCGGACCCGGTATGGCCACTACGAGTTTACGGTCATGCCGTTCGGGCTTACGAACGCCCCCGCGGTCTTTATGGATATGATGAACCGGATCTTCAGACCATTCCTAGACCGGTTCGTAGTGGTCTTCATCGACGACATACTGATCTATTCGCCCACCGACGAGGAGCATGAGGACCATTTGCGTACGGTTCTCCAAACTCTCAGAGAGCAGAGGCTGTTCGCTAAGCTTAAGAAGTGTGAGTTCTGGCTACGCGAAGTGGGATTCCTGGGGCATGTGATCTCGGCGAAGGGAATCGCCGTGGACCCCAAGAAAGTGGAATCGGTGATCGACTGGCAGCCGCCGACGACGGTGACGGAGGTCCGTAGTTTCTTGGGACTGGCGGGATATTACAGACGCTTTGTCGAGGGTTTCTCGAAAATTGCGGCCCCTTTAAACAAGTTAACCAAGAAAGGAGAAAAGTTTGTATGGACGGCCAAATGCCAGGAGAGCTTTGAAGAACTCAAAAGAAGGCTAACCAGGGCACCAATTCTTGTATTACCAACACCCGGAGAGGACTATGAGGTGTACTGCGACGCTTCGAGGTCGGCCTTGGGGGTGTCCTAATGCAACAGGGGAAAGTAATAGCCTATGCATCCAGGCAGCTGAAGGACTATGAAAGGAACTACCCGATACACGACTTGGAGCTGGCTGCAGTGGTCTTTGTTCTAAAGTTATGGAGACACTACCTCTTTGGTGTCCACTGTAACATCTTCTCGGATCACCAGAGTCTTAAATACCTGTTCACCCAAAAGGAACTAAACCTGCGGCAGAGGCGGTGGCTTGAGTTACTGAAGGATTACGACCTAACAATCCAATACCACCCCGGGAAGGCAAACGTGGTGGCGGACGCTCTGAGCAGAAAAGGGGGATTGGAAGGAGGATCAGTGGGCACGATAACTGAGCAGAGCAACTTGATCGCGGAATTCTCACGACTAAGGTTGGAAGTAGTGCCAGTAGGCACGGTTGCGCAACTTTTAACCTTGGTAGTCAAGCCGACACTGCTCGAGAGGATTCGAGAGGGACAGCAGGCGGACTCGCACTTACAGCTCGTAAGAGACAAGATCCCGCCAGATCAGGGAGGTGACTTTTCAGTGGGAGACGACGGAACTCTACGGTTCCGCGGGCGGATTTGCGTGCCGGATGCCCCGGCTCTGAAGGAGGAAATTCTAACAGAGGCACACAGCGCCCCTTATGCGGCGCACCCAGGAGGCACCAAGATGTACAGAGACCTCAAGCAGACCTTCTGGTGGCCCAAGTTGAAGAGGGATGTGACGCAACATGTGGCTCACTGCCTGGTGTGCCAACAGATAAAGGCGGAACATCAGCGGCCGGCGGGGAAATTACAACCCTTGCCAGTGCCAGAATGGAAGTGGGATCATATCACCATGGACTTCGTCACCGGGTTCCCACGTTCACAGCAAGGACATGACGCAATATGGGTCGTGGTGGACCGGCTGACCAAGTCAGCGCACTTCCTGCCCATCCACACAACCTGGACCAGAGAGCGGTTGGCTCAGGTCTACCTCGGCGAGATTGTAAGACTGCATGGAGTACCGGCATCGATCACATCAGATAGAGACACGCGCTTCGTCTCGAAGTTTTGGCAGAGTCTGCAGCGAGCCTTGGGGACCAAACTGCAGTTCAGCACGGCCTTTCACCCCAGACAGACGGGCAATCGGAGCGAGTGATACAGACGCTAGAGGACCTGCTTCGGGCCTGTGTACTCGATTGGGGGGTCGGTTGGGAGCGTTACCTGCCACTTGTAGAATTCGCTTACAACAACAGCCACCAGGCCAGCATCCAGATGGCGCCCTACGAAGCCCTATACGGGAGACGCTGCCGATCCCCGATCTGTTGGGACGACTTGGGAGAACGGAAGTTCTTGGGACCCGATTTGGTGGAAGAAACAGAAGAGAAGGTGCGTCTCATCAGACAGCGCTTACTAACCGCCCAGAGTCGACAAAAGAGCTACGCGGATCGGAGACGCCGCGACTTGGAGTTCCAGGTGGGAGAACACGTGTTTTTGCGGGTCTCGCCGTCCAGGGGGATTAAGCGATTCGGGTTAAAGGGCAAGTTGAGCCCGCGGTTTGTGGGGCCGTTCGAGATCCTGGAGCGCATTGGCCCAGTGGCTTACCGACTCGCCCTACCACCGAACCTCAACCAAGTCCACGATGTGTTCCATGTTTCGATGCTCAAGAAATACCTCCCCGACCCATCCCATGTTCTGGACGTCTCGACACTCGAACTGAAAGAGGACCTAAGCTTCGAGGAAACCCCGGTGCGAATCCTGGCAAGAGAGAGCAAGACACTGCGAAACCGAGTCATTCCCTACGTAAAGGTGCTTTGGAACAACCACGAGGAGCGGGAAGCGACGTGGGAGCTAGAGTCAAAGTTGCGGGAGGCCTACCCCCACCTTTTCACCGCGGACCAGGGTTGAGTTTCGGGGACGAAACTCGTTTTTTAGAGGTGAGTGGTGTAGTAACCATGGGTTTTTTGCCCTTTCGGACCTTCCCTTGAATTCATTAAACCGCTTACCGACTAAGGGGTCCGGGGGTGACTGATAATTTTCGTGTTTTCTGGGTAGGCCGTCGGGGCTCGCGGGTAATTTTGGAAAATAAAGCTCGCGAAACGGAGACCGGCGGCGCAATCGGTTTTGGATTCCGACTCCGGAATCTCCCAGAATAAATTCCGGAAGTTTTGTACGACCCTGGTGACTAACCCAAAATATCGGGGCGGACTGGACCCAGGTTCGCACCCTGATCGACCCTTCTAAATAATTTGGGGTTAGTCCGATTGCGCCAAGTTGGCTATTAATCTGGTTGGGGGTTTGGGTTTGGAGAAAAACCCCCCCTTCGTATTATTTTTCTTCTTCCTTGCCCTAGGCGTACGACACCGAGCGTAACGAGGAACCGATTTCCCCAACCTTCCTCTTCCCCATCCGACCGCGTGGAGAACCAAGGCGGAGCGACCGAGGAGAGGGAAGATCGCCAGCACGCCCTTCGGTATCAAGCGCGCAAGAACGGGACGATCCTTTTTCCCATCGATCAACCCTAGCCGCGAATCCGAGGTGAGCGTAAATTAGGGTTCGTTATTTTTTCTTGGTTCTTGTTCGGGAGCGGGAGGAGGAGGGTCGGCACCGCGCCGGAGCCGGCGCGCATGGGGGGCCGCGCGTGCGGGCGACCCGACCCCGCGACCGGTGCGGGGCCGGGCGCGCGCGCCCCCGCATGCGGGCAGCGCCGCATGCGGGCGGCGCCGCGCGCGCCCGCATGCGGCGGCGCTGCGCGGGGCGCCGCATGCGGGCGGCGCCGCGCGCGCGCCCGCGTGCGGGCGCGCCCGCATGCGGGCGACGCCGCATGCAGGCGACGCCGCATGCGGGCGGCGCCGCGCGCGTACGCGCGTGCGGGCGGCGCCGCATGCGGGCGGCGCCGCGCGCGGGCGCCCCCGCAAGCGGGCGGCGCCGCGTGCGCGCCGCGTGCGGGCGGCGCCGCGCGCGCACGCGCCCGCGTGCGGGCGGCGCCGCATGCGGGCGGCGCGGCGCGCGGGCGCCCGCAAGCGGGCGGCGCCGCGTGCGCGCCCGCGTGGGGGCGGCGCCGCACGCGCAGCGCGCCCGCGTGCGGGCGGCGCCGCATGCGGGTGGCGCTGCGCGCGGGCGCCCGCAGGCGGGCGGCACCGCATGCGGGCGACGCCGCATGCGGCCGGCGCGCGGTTGCGCGCGGCGCGCACCCGCGTGCGGGCGGCGCCGCATGCGGGCGGCGCTGCGCGCGGGCGCCGCGCGCGGGCGACGGCATACACGGGCGGCGCCGCGTGCGGGCGGCTACGCGCGCGGGCGGCACGCCGCCCGGCCGCGCGCGGGCGGGAGCATTCGTGCGGGCAGTGCACGAGGGGTAGGAGTCGGGTGTTCCAGTTTTGTTGGCTTAGCAAACTATTGAGTTACTAACTCCCGTACCGCAGGTTCGTGTAGGTCCGGGCGGACTCACCGAGACGCGAAGGAACCTAGCATCGATCGGGAGTGCGTCAACGAAAAAGGTGGGTTTTCTTTTGTGGCATAGTGTAGTGTTAGTATTAAGAAAGGATATGAATTACATGTTAATCGGTACTAACGCTGACGGTCTCTGTGGTTTAATGCATTACCCCGTGTCTGGGTTACTATGCTCGAGATGCGACACGCGCACCCGCGGTCTGGCCACCGCAAAGGGTGCTCTTTTCCGGAAAGGCGGTCTTTGACCCGTGTTTACCCACGAGGTGATGTAGTGGGGGCCCCCGTAGGTGTGGGGTTTGAGGCACCAAGGTGTGAGCAGTGCGACCCGTCGGGATTGGTGCCCGACGAGGTCAGGTGTCACAGGTGTTACAGGGGTTACAGGTGTTACAGGTGTTACAGGGGTTACAGGTGTTACAGGTGTCACAGGGGTTTACGAGTTAGTTTTGAGTAGGGTGGTCGCTCCGGCTAGTCTTGCTTTTGTGGCTTGGTATTACTTTACTGCTTTATTATTTCATCATGATAGTGTCGCTGACTACCCACTCTGTGACAGGTACTTCCAGGGGTGAGCGGTAGGTGACGGTGAGGCCGAGGTGGGAGCAGTCGGGCTGTGGGAGCCCCAGTCTGCCGCTGTGTCACTTTCCCTGCATTTCATTTTATTTCATACTGTAGGCTACTGTGTGGTTCTCGATACCCTCGTGGGGTCGCTGTGATTGTGGATGTTGGATACTCTTTTTCTTTGCCGAACTTGGAGTTACATTATCACTAATTACCTGTTGCACTTGCATTTAGAGTTATCTTGACTCTAATCCATTTTCTGTGAGTATAAACTCCACTAATTCACCTTAGGTTCTCTTACCTAAGTTTCGTATCATGTTTAACCTAGAGTTCCTTGACTCTATGTTAACTAGTCTATTCTCGACCCACTAACTTACCTTAGGTTTCCTTTCCTAAGTCTTATATCATGCTCATCCTAGAGTCCTTGACTCTATGTTGATAACTTATCCAATGTCCTTAGGTTATCTCCTAAGATAATGCCACTCATTAAATCCTAGGATACACTCCTAAGTTTGATGCCACTCATTAACCCTGAGTCTAGGTTTTCTCCTAGTCTTACTACCAGCATGTCCTTTTCCTTATGCTTTCCACATGATTCCTAGGGCTATACCCTAACATGCTCACCAATAACTAATAATTGATTCCCCTTTTTACGCATGCATTTATTTCCATTTCAGTCATCAATAAAGTTTAACATCTACGCAGGCAATCATTATCCATATTTAGCAATTCAGAAAAAATTCACTTTTCTATCTGCATCCTTCTACACATGCAAGTTTATCTCTTATTCTAATAATTAGAAAAGTTTACTTCTCTTCTATATCCATCTACACATGCAAAATTCAATCATAATACCCAACGCCTCTAACAGGCTACTATCATGCTTCAAGATCAAAAGCAGAGGAAAAGTGGAGAAGTCACCCATTTTCGGTAGAATCCCCCACCTCGGTGTATTCTTTTGGTCCTTGGAAGAGACAATTTCAACTCCTTGAATCCATGAGACTTCCCTACATTGTAAGGAAAGCAAAAGATAAAGCAATTGCTTTACATGATTCACTAAAATTCATAAGCCGGTAAAACTAACCCCTTTTTGACAACTTAAAGGGAAAAATCACTATTTGGTCATTTTCCCCCATCAAAAGGCTAATTTTTGATTGGTTCGTAGAAATGAGAGGAGAATAGTCATCCCATGGCATGTTGCCAAAAAGAAACACGCTCAACTCGATTCGGGGTCAAAACGCTCTCAAAAATTCGAGAAAAGCTCAATTTGAGCAATTTCCCCCAATTCACCGATTTTGCATTTGGCAAATCAAGAATTGCATTTTTAAATTGGAGAGAACTCAATTGGGCAATTTCTCCCAACTACCGATTTTGTAAAGAAAAGAAGAAGAAATTTTCTTCTTTCTTCTTTTATTCTTTTCTTTTCCTTCTCATTTCTTCTCTTTTTCTTCTTCTCTTCCCTTTTTTTTTTCTTTTTTTTTTTTGCAAAGGCTGCTGCAGGGCAGCAACTTGCACAATTGCTGCCCTGCTGCAGGTAGCAAACAGCAGCAGCAAATGCTGCTGCTGCGGCTGCTGGCTCAGCCAGCAGCAGCAGCTCATGCTGCTGCTGGCTGCTTAACCAGCAGCAGTAGCTGCTGGTAGCCCAGCCAGGCAGCAGAGAATGCTGCTGCTGCTGGCTCTGCTGGCTGCTTAACCAGCAGCAGCAGGCGCAGGGCAGCAGCAGCAACTAGCTGCTGCGGCCCAGCCCTGCACCTCCCCTCCATTTTTTTTTGTTTC
>CM054941.1:10517096-10717127 GCA_029168755.2 Tillandsia fasciculata | reverse complement strand
CACCAAGCCTTAGGGACTAAGTTGCAGTTCAGCACAGCCTTCCACCCTCAAACAGACGGGCAGTCAGAGCGAGTGATACAGACGTTAGAGGACCTGCTTCGGGCCTGTGTACTTGATTGGGGAATCGGTTGGGAGCGTTACCTGCCACTTGTAGAATTTGCGTACAATAATAGTTACCAGGCCAGCATTCAGATGGCACCCTACGAAGCCTTATACGGGAGACGCTGCCGATCCCCGATCTGTTGGGACGACTTGGGAGAACGAAAAATTTTGGGACCCGATTTGGTGGAGGAAATGGAAGGGAAGGTGCGCCTCATCAAACAGCGCTTACTAACCGCCCAGAGTCGACAAAAGAGCTATGCGGATCGGAGACGCCGCGACTTAGAATTCCAGGTGGGGGAACACGTGTTTTTGCGGGTCTCGCCGTCGAAGGGAATCAGGCGATTCGGGTTAAAAGGCAAACTGAGCCCGCGGTTTGTGGGGCCATTCGAGATCCTGGAACGGATTGGCCCAGTAGCCTATCGCCTTGCCCTACCACCGAACCTCGATCGGATTCACGATGTGTTCCACGTTTCGATGCTTAAGAAATACCTTCCCGACCCGTCGCATGTCCTGGACGTCTCGACGCTCGAACTAAAGGAGGACCTAAGCTTCGAGGAAACCCCGGTGCGGATCCTAGCAAGAGAAAGCAAGACACTTCGAAACCGAGTCATCCCCTACGTGAAAGTGCTCTGGAACAACCACGAGGAGCGGGAGGCGACGTGGGAGCTGGAATCGAAGATGAGGGAGGGTTACCCCCATCTCTTTACCGAGAACCAGGAATGAGTTTCGAGGACGAAACTCGTTTTAAGAGGTGAGTGATGTAGTAACCGCCGGTTTAAAATAATTGCTAGGGTCCACTTTTGGTTTTATTTATTTTCATTTAGACTCGGAGGGCGATCCATAATTTCTTGTTCCCGGCCAGATCGTCGGGACTCGCGGGTATTTTTAGTTAATAGAGCTCGCGAAACGGAGAACGGCGGTGCAATCGGTTTTGAATTCCGACGCCGGGTGCTTCCAGAATAAATTCCGGAAGTTGGCTAACAATTTAGGCAACCAGCACGGTTTACGAGGCGGACCGGACCCCGGTTCGTACCCGCGTTTGATTTAAAACAGGGTTCTTTCCCATTTCCAACTTACCGTTCCCGCCACCTATATCACTCCCGCGTTTTCCCAGTCGCACGACTCCCCACGATCCGCCCCAACTTCCCCCACCTCCCCACAACTTCCCACTAACCGCCACCACTTCCCCACAACTACCCACTAACCGCCCCAACTTCCCACCACTTCCCCACAACTACCCACTAACCGCCCCAACTTCCCACCACTTCCCACAACTACCCACTAACCGCCCCAACTTCCCACCACTTCCCCACAACTACCCACTAACCGCCCCACTTCCCACCACTTCCCCCAACTACCGCCACTTCCCCACAACTCCCCTTAAACCCCCTGCGTACGAAACCCCAAAAGAAAAGCGAAAACCATTTCCCAAACTTTCGATTCCCCAAACCTTCCTTACCGCTGTCAATCGGCGTGGAGTAACCGGTGGAGCAATCAAGGAGGAGGAGAACACCGTACATCCTTTGCCTTGGGACCGGGCACACCAGACGGGGCGAGTCTTCCCTCGTTCAACCCTAGCCAACGAAATCGAGATTCGTGTAGGCCCGGGCGGGTACCCGAGACGCGAGAGAACCTAACATCGGTCAGGAGCGCGACAACAAGGTGGGTTTTTCTCCCGAGGTTTAGTAATGTTAGTGTTCCGGGGAGGATATTAAATATTATGTTAACCTGTACTAACACTGATGGCTCTATGGTTTACTATATTACCCCGTGTTTTGTTACTATGCTCGAGTGCGACACGCGCATCCGCGGTTTGGCCACCGCAAAGGGTGCTCTTTTCCGGAAAGGCGGTCTTTGACCCGTGTTTACCCACGAGGTGACGTAGTGGGGCCCCCGTAGGTGTGGGGTTTGAGGCACGAAGGTGCGAGCGGTGGGACCTATAGGGATTGGATCCCGATAAGGTCAGGTGTGGGACCGCCGGGATTGGATCCCGACGCGGTCAGGTGTTACAGGTGTTACCGGGGTTGCAGATGTTACAGGTGGTACAGGTGGTTGCGAGTTACCGTTACGAGTAGAGCGGTTATTTCGGCTAGTCTTACTTTATGGTTTGGTACTACTTTACTGCTTTAGTACTATTTTTGTGATAGTGTCGCTGACTACCCACTCTGTGACAGGTACCTCCAGGGGGTAGAGGTAGGCGACGGTGAGGCCGAGGCGGTAGCAGTCGGGCCGAGGCGGCCCTAGTATGCTGTTGTACTTACTTTCTCTGCATTTCATTCGGATTTGTAGGTTATTGTGTGGTTCTCGATACCCTCGTGGGGTCGTGTGGATGTTGAGTACTTTCATTCTGGTTACGCACTACTGTTTCCTTATCATTCCCGGTTGGCCGTTTTCTAAACAAATCAACTAGAAAACAAAAGAAAAAGGACTTCGTAAACTGTTTTCAAAAGTCTAGGGTCGGGTGGGCCCGTTTTCCCAAACCTTGTGGATTTATGCCGTTTTCCAAATCGGTTTTCAAAACCTCAGACCGTGTGGGTCTGTTTTCAAAACAGTGAGTTTATACTTTCAACTTGACTGGCCACGGGTATTGTTTGTCTTCATGCACCATACTACTTCGAACTGTTGTGATTAATTGGAAGTGATTGCTTGTGTTTGACGGTTGTAATAGCCGCGACGCCGTGCATATACAGAGGAGACTCTGCCCGACTTTCGAGTGAATCTGTATATGTGGCGGGTCTGGGCACGCGCCGGGGAAGGAGGTTTTAAAGAAAAAATTTTGTACGCACCTTACGCTTACCTCTGTGTACCGTTTCCGCTAAAATATAACCCCCGGGGCGTGACATAGACCCTTCAGCCGAACTCAGGTTTGGCCTATGGTCGTGATGGTGTGCGCCTTCCTAATGAAGACAAACTACCTCTTTACCTCCTCGGGCATGTCGGTGAGGAGAACATCCCAATCTTCCTCTGTCATTTAGATCTTGCAGCGGATGCAAAGCCAAAGAGCACTCCGATCCGATTTTTTCTTCTCGGGGGACTCAGGCCCCTACATCGGCATCTTCCCCTTGGGGTCGACCATATTCACTTGTAGAGAGAAAGGTTAGTGTCAACCTCTATTTCTTTCTGCTCTTGGTCGGCAAAAGTAAGCCAACCCTCATCGAGTTCTTTCTGAATTTGCTTCTTTAAAGCGAAGCATTCGCCTATGCGGTGGCTCCATGAATTGTGCCACTTGCAATATTTACGCCTCCTGAGTTCCTCGTAGGGAGCAATCGTCTGCCCCTCCTGGAGCTTGATTCGACCTCCTTTATACAACCGACCGAATATTTGATCGGTTTTGGACATGTCGAAAATAAAAGCGTTAGCCGACGCTTGAGTTTTGAACTCTCATGGCTTACTCGGCTTGAGCATCTGACATGTGTAGGCTGGCGACCAGGTATTAATTCAGTCGCACACACTTCGGCCTCTCTGGCCGAGATTCGCCTTCGCTTATCAATGGCCGAGTCACGGGCCTGACCTCTATTTCAAAAGTATTGTGAATCACTTCCGCCGCTTGGGCACGGATTTCGGCGAGCCCCACTATAGGTGTTGGGGCCACCAGTTGCACCGGTGGAGGTGGCGGCCCATACTGGCAGGCTTGATTCTAAGGCACACTCTGCGGAGAGACCTGCCCATCTTTCCTGCCCCTGACGATTTCGGCGTGCTCGGCTTGAGATACCTGAGCAGCCGGCTGTGCTAGTGGAGGTGGCGGCTCGTTTTGGCCAACCTGTTGTTGAAGTGGTCCCTGAGAAGGGACCTGCCTGCCGATCCTAACCCCAGCCTAAGGCTAGACAAATGACGGTATGGGAGGCAAAGGAACCCCCTAGTAGTTTTCTTGTTGATGGCTGATGTTCTGCCCCATCGGCCCCGCTACTGTCTTGTGATGACCCGGATCTCCGCAGAGCTTTTACAGTATAAATTGTAGTTTCTAGAGGCCTATGATGTGTGTTGGAGTTGGTTGCGCGCAAATCAGACTTCAAATTTGAACCCAGCGCGGAATTTGGATAAAGAATACCTGTCCGGATGCCTTCGATAAATTTTAGAAGTGGATTTTGGCAAAACGGACATCGAATTTGGATTCAGCGTGCGAAAACAATGAAAATGGACTACTTGTATTTTTCGGAGCCCGGATGCCAAAACACGAATTTCGAGGCGATTGTTACTGTTCCGGCGGCCGGGGGGCAGCACCGGCGGCGACGGGCAGCGGCGGAGCACGTCGGCGCGGGTGCGGGCAGGTGCTTGAGCGGCGGTGGGCAGCGCGGTCCACGAGTTTTGGCGTGCACCGGGACCAGCCAACGTTAGAATTGCCACGTGTCACGCATTGGTTGGTGGGTCAACGCACGCGCGACAGCACCCGGGCGTGGCGCACCGTGGACCCCGCCAGGCCACGTGGCGCCCACTGGTTGGCGGGCGCAGCCACCCGGCTGGGGCGCCGTGAACCGCGGCCCACGGTCCGCGCCGTGGACCGCGTCGCCACGCTGCGCGCCGCGATTGGCGGGCGCGCGTGCACCGGGCGCGCGGGGCGCGGTTGGGCTACGTGGCGGGCCGAGGTTGTTTCAGGCGCCCGGAATTGGGCCCATAAGCCTATTTGGTTCTTTTTGGTGTGGGCCTATAAATAGGCCATTTGCTCTTCAGTTTTGGGCCTTTTCCCGAGCCCAAATGCGAATGGGCCCTTTGCAAACTTGATCATCTTCCTGTACTGGATCTTGTGAAGGAAACTCGGAATTTTTGGAGGCCGCGGCATCAACGACTTCGGCATCGTAGCGCAGAGCGACGTTCTTTCATCAGAGGCCCGTTATCATCGCATTTCGGTCCGCGAGGTCCACAGGGCTACTCCGACGGTATTTTTGGACGATTTTCACCACGTCGGATTCACGAGAGGTAGGCCTTCGATTTTCGTGTTGATCATCTTGCTTCATTCTGAATTCTTTGCACGGTTTACGAGGCATCTCTAAGCCCCTATTTTGTTGGTAGTTCTTCTGGATAGCAGAGCCTTCTCGGATTTTTATCTCTGCACTCGAGTATCGGAATTCAACATTTGAGGACTCGATTGATATCTACACATCACGAGGATCACCGTCATATTTTTATTGAAATTTTTGGAATTTACCTCGACGGTGATAATAATGCTTCTTTGGGACTGAAATTTCAGCAAAATTGTACACTTGGAATTTTGTATTGTTTGTAATGTTTGGGCTATATCTTTGTACCCAGGAGGAGTTTTTGGGTGTTTTTAGACCCATTGGAATCGTGAAAATCTGAGGATTTACCCCCGTACAGTTTCAGCTTATTTGGATTTTGGTTTAACGCGCGCTTCAGGTGGGTTGCTTCGCCTCCAAAATCAATGGACTATCTACTAATTCTATTATATATGGAACATGCATGTTATGAGATGGATTAGAATGCATGTTAGAGAAAGAGAGATGTCATCTTTCCTGTGTTATTATTGATATCCTGTTGGTTATTATTTCCTGATCCTGCTTTAGTTAAACTAATTGCTATTATTGGAAACTTGACCTAGCACCCTGTCATATGTTGCATGTGTAACCAGATTAGTAGAAAACTCTCACTTGGCTAGGTTTATTTATGCTTTAGACATCCACACGTTATACTCTATTCCTCGACTTAGGGTTTCTCCTCGCCCGGGTAGTGGGCCGAGTGGTCGGGATTTATTGTTAGTGTGGGATGCATGTTACACTCGTGCTTGGGAGCAGAGTGGAGTCTGTAGATGTAGCTAGTCTTTTATCTATGGCGGGAGCCATTTGGGTGAACGGTGGTCCCGGGATGTCTTGTTTCTCTGTTTATGTGTCGCCACTGTGTTAATGGTAGTAGTATACCAGTCATAGCAGGACCTTGAACCCAGAACCTTTTTGGACACACATGATTTTAGTCAACCAATATTTTTTCTTCCAAACATCGAAGGGTCGCCGGAGTCTGTTCTTGTTTGATTGAACGAAGGCATTAGCCCTTCGGGGTTTGGGTATAAAAACTTATTTTCTAACTGTTTCTCCTGAAAGAACTAAAAATCATTAAAAATGGGTTTTCCTCAAATCAAGATGGTTTTTTAAAAAGAAACTACTTTTAGTCCTCACCCCGCGTGGGTTTGAGTGAAAAATAGTTTTCAGTAATAAATGTCACATTTTTTTCTGTAAACTTCCCCACTCGAAAGGATTCGAGTGGTCTGGGTTCTAAGGGCTGCCTTTTTCTCTGGGTCGGGAACAACAAGGGCTATGCCTAGAGCTTGTTCTTGTTTGATTTGGGTTGTAGGTTCTAGTCTTTCGGGGTTCTCGGACCCTTCATTGTTGTTGGCTATGGAGTATACCCAGCTAGTGGTTTGCATGTCGAGTTGATGTTCTTTTCAGGGAGCCGTTGGGTCGACAGCGGTCCTGACTGTTCGAGTGTTTCCTGTTAGTGAGATTAGAGAGGTGATGTTAGTTACTGTCGATCTTGTTGATCGTGGATTTGGACTATAGCCTGCATGAGCCATATTGAGCTCGACAGAGATGCGCGGATACTTTCCTTGGTGGGGTCTCGCCCCTCGAGTGCCACTCCGAAGTTGGGCCTTTTACTTTGCTATCGCGACTTGTCGACGCAGTCCCTCTGGCTGGGCCAGTTTTGGCAATCACGGACGCCCTACGATAGACCCGTCCTCTTGTGGATGTGCGGCAGTAGGTGGGCGCAGGTTTGACTGGACCCCATGTGGCAGTCAGTGTAGATTGGGTGATTATATTTGAGAGTTAGTAGATGTATCATGTTTCCATCTGTTCCACTTCTTGAGCATTTAAATAGAGGCATAGTAGCTGTAGAGTTATTTTCCAGCTCCTTTCCTTTCAGTACTGCATTTGTTACTTTATGCCTCTAGTAGACTTAGTGGGCAGACCGTCGGGCTTGTTGGCGGTACCCATTGAGAACTACTGTGGGATGTAGTTCTCACACCCGCCCTAGTGATTTTTCCCCAGGGACCTACTTTCCAGTTGCTGATCCATTTGTTGCTGATCGAGGCGAGGGAGTCGCGAGCTAGATCCCTACTTGTCTTTGAAGAGTAGCAGTAGCGGTACCCCTTCATTGGAGATCTATTAGTACAGTCAGCAGTTGGTTTATTTGTTTTCACTTTTGAGAGACATTTGTATTATGAGGATCTGACTTGTACTGAGAGCCTGTACACTGATGTATTATTGGGTTTACCTCCCTGTTTAGTTTTGGTTATTGTATTCTGAGGATATTGTATTTGATCGTATTTGGGAGATGGATATTGTATCTTTATTTCCAGTTGTGCAGTGATTGGATTTTAGTCTTTCAGTAGTTTACTTTTCAGCTCTAATATCTATATAGCTATAGTATCATTCTTTTTGCAGGTTAGACGCTTCGTCTATACGGGGTTTTCCGTATGGGCGGCGGATCTGTTGGCGGGACCGGGTGTCACGCCCCGAGTCCGCCAATTTGTACGGTTCGGGCATGCCAACAGACCCGCCAATCGGGTAAGACCTTTTCTACCCGAAAGGAACGGTAACATCCAATATAACACAACAAGTGTATGCGGAAGCTCAATATCAGAGTACTAAAAAAATCACTACAAATTAAAACTTTCATTTAATAAACAAACAGTTTAAGCGGTAATGAAAGCATACAAGAGTGAACCATAAATTAAATTTATTACATTTTACATTTCTGAACTTGCAAATAAAATTATTACAATTCTCTTTTTACATAATTTTCTCACCATACAAGGTCCACTCATGAAATATAAAAATGGTACCTCTGCTAGACCCTCTAGGTCTCTATGCTGCTGGGCTCTTGCCCCTGTCGTATGCCTCACCGTCTGCATCTGAACCGTCGCGACCGCTGCATCCATTCCCGAACCTGTGGGGGGGAGTCACCCAAGGGGTGTGAGAACTACATCTGAGTTCCCAGTGGGTTCAACCACCGAGAGAAAAGTATCCTATGCCACTTGGTCCAATGGAAGCAATAATAATAGTGCTAGGAAACTAAAATCCTCGATACCAAATGCAGCTATACAAAATAATACATCACTGTCTGTATATACTCATCAACCCAGCACTACACTGTCTAGCCATACTAGGCTACAATATAATAGGT
Organism: Tillandsia fasciculata; assembly: GCA_029168755.2. Taxonomy (NCBI): domain Eukaryota; kingdom Viridiplantae; phylum Streptophyta; class Magnoliopsida; order Poales; family Bromeliaceae; genus Tillandsia; species Tillandsia fasciculata. The sequence goes on along the minus strand of CM054941.1, from coordinate 10,708,895 downwards.
CACTACACTATCTGTGTATACTCATCGACCCAGCACTACTCTGTCTAGCCACACTAGGCTGCTAAGCACCAACTCGGCCACTATGCCGCTGTATACAGGGTCCAACTAATCCGGCCACCTTGGCCACTCTATTTTTCTTTATTCTTTAGATTCTGGTGCTTTAGTTCAAGTTAACCCTCAGAAATTCTTATCCAATGGGCCCCAGCCCGGTAGTCCTGCTACCATAAGATAAGATTTCTAAGGTTGCCGATAACACTCGCAAGTGTTACCCCGTCCTGCCGGGGGGACTTGTCATACGGGACACTGCCCGATAGGGTCACTGCCCAACTCTGACAAGAGTACTCTATCTACCAGTCATACGGGTCGCTGCCCGGGAGAGGGACCCTGTCCAACTCCTGACCGTTGTACGTTCGCCCCGGAGGTACGCCCGTTTTATCTTTAATTTTCTTTCCTTTCTTTTCTTTTTCTTTCTCTTTTTACTTTAGTTCTTAGCCTCTTTGCTTTTGAACACTTGCTTTCCTTCCTTATTTGAGCTTATAGCTCCCTTTTTGCCACTAGCAAATCACTCTCTCTTTTCTTTGAGCATTTAGCTCTTTGCTTTCACTTTTAGCCCTTCGAAAGTACCTCGTCCGACGGGTCACTGCCCAGGGAGTCCTGCTCCACTTGACGAGTCTCAAATTCGAAAGCGTCATTTACATTTTCTTTATGCTTTTAGCCACTTTTAGCTTGCTTTTAAATCTTTGCTTTTTTGCAACAATTTTTCCTCTTATCCTAGGTCTTGCCATAAGGATAACTAGAGAGTCTCCTGGACTCTTAAACATTTCTCTTTTATTTCTTTAACTCAAATTGAAGTTAAAGTTATTATCCATTTGCCCAGACACCCTATGACTTCTAGGGTTATATTTGATCAACTCTTTAACCTTGGGATCTTATCCCACTTTCCTGATTCCTCATTGAATCCTAGAGTTAACTTAACTCTATTTTTCTGTTCCACTATTAACTTAGAGTTACACTGACTCTAATTTCATGTTCTACTATTATCTTAGAGTTACATTGACTCTAATTTCCTGTTTTCCCTTTCATGTCTCCACACTTGATCCATTTTTTTTCCCTTTTTGTGATTCCTTACTGAATCCTAGAGTTAACTTAACTCTATTTTCCTGTCTGTGAGTTTAAACTCTGCTAGTTCACCTTAGGTTCCCTTTACCTAAGTTCCAGATTATACTCATCCATAAATAATAATTGTCTCTACGCATGCATATTCATCATATATCTTTGGCAACCAACAGTTGCCCTTTTCCTCTGTGTCCAGTTGCACATGCACATATATACATCTATCTCTGGCAACCAACAGTTGCACTTTTTCATCTGAATCCACCAACGCAGATAATCTTAATCATAATTACCTAACGCCTCTAACAGGCTACTATCATGCTTCGAAATCGAAAAGCAAAGGAGCAAGGGGAGAGGTCACCCATTTCGGCAGAATTCCCCACCTTGTGGTGTTCCCAATTGCTTGTAGACACTTGCAATTGGTCTCCGCGCGATTCCACTTGTTCCCTCGAGCTTGCACGCAAAACGATGCACCTCCCTCGGGTCTGCACGCAAAATGATGCACGTTCTCCTTACCTGCACGCAAAATGGTGCACGTTATTAAAAACTCGCACGCAAAACGGTGCGCGCCTGTAGTAACCATGGGTTTTTTTGCCCTTTTGGACCTTCCCTTGAATTCATTAAACTGCTTACCGACTAAGGGGTCCGGGGGTGACTGATAATTTTCGTGTTTTCTGGGTAGGCCGTCGGGGCTCGCGGGTAATTTTGGAAAATAAAGCTCGCGAAACGGAGACCGTCGGCACAATCGGTTTTGGATTCCGACTCCGGAATCTCCCAGAATAAATTCCGGAAGTTTTGTACGACCCTGATGACTAACCCAAAATATCGGGGCGGACTGGACCCAGGTTCGCACCCTTATCGACCCTTCTAAATAATTTGGGGTTAGCCCGATTGCGCCAAGTTGGCTATTTAATCTGGTTGGGGTTTTGGGTTTGGAGAAAAACCCCCCCTTCGTATTATTTTTCTTCTTCCTTGCCCTAGGCGTACGACACCGAGCGTAACGAGGAACCGATTCCCCAACCTTCCTCTTCCCCATCCGACCGCGTGGAGAACCAAGGTGGAGCGACCGAGGAGAGGGAAGATCGCCGGCACGCCCTTCGGTATCAAGCGCGCAAGAACGGGACGATCCCTTTTTCCATCGATCAACCCTAGCCGCGAATCCGAGGTGAGCGTAAATTAGGGTTCGTTATTTTTTCTTGGTTCTTGTTCGGGAGCGGGAGGAGGAGGGTCGGCACCGCCGCCGGAGCCGGCGCGCATGGGGGGCCGCGCGTGCGGGCGACCCGACCCCGCGGCCGGTGCGGGGCCGGGCGCGCGCGCACCCCCGCATGCGGGCAGCGCCGCATGCGGGCGGCGCCGCGCGGGCGCCGCAGGCGGGCGGCGCCGCGCGCGCGCCCGCGTGCGGGCGACGCCGCATGCGGGCGGCGCCGCGCGCGCGCGCCCGCGTGCAGGCGGCGCCGCATGCGGGCGGCGCCGCATGCGGGCGGCGCCGCATGCGGGCTGCGCCGCGCGCGGGCGCCCGCAGCGGGCGGCGCCGCGCGCCGCGCGCCGAGTGCGGGCCGCGCCCGCATGCGGGCGCGCCCGCGCGCGCGCGCCCGCGTGCGGGCGGCGCCGCATGCGGGCGGCGCTGCGCGCGGGCGCCCGCAGGCGGGCGGCGCCGCGTGCGCGCCCGCGTGCGGGCGGCGCCCGCATGCGGGCGACGCCGCATGCGGGCGGCGCTGCGCGCGGGCGGCGGCATACACGGGCGGCGCCGCGTGCGGGCGGCTACGCGTGCGGGCGGCACGCCGCCCAGCCGCGCGGGGCCGGGAGCATTCGTGCGGGCAGTGCACGAGGGGTAGGAGTCGGGTGTTCCAGTTTTGTTAGCTTAGCAAACTATTGAGTTACTAACTCCCGTACCGCAGGTTCGTGTAGGTCCGGGCGGACTCACCGAGACGCGAAGGAACCTAGCATCGATCGGGAGTGCGTCAACGAAAAAGGTGGGTTTTCTTTTGTGGCATAGTGTAGTGTTAGTATTTAAGAAAGGATATGAATTACATGTTAATCGGTACTAACGCTGACGGTCTCTGTGGTTTAATGCATTACCCCGTGTCTGGGTTACTATGCTCGAGATGCGACACGCGCACCCGCGGTGGCCACCGCAAAGGGTGCTCTTTTTCGGAAAGGCGGTCTTTGACCCGTGTTTACCCACGAGGTGATGTAGTGGGGGCCCCCGTAGGTGTGGGGTTTGAGGCACCAAGGTGTGAGCGGTGCGACCCGTCGGGATTGGTGCCCGACGAGGTCAGGTGTCACAGGTGTTACAGGGTTACAGGTGTTACAGGTATTACAGGGGTTACAGGTGTTACAGGTGTCACAGGGGTTTACGAGTTACGTTTTGAGTAGGGTGGTCGCTCCGGCTAGTCTTGCTTTTGTGGCTTGGTATTACTTTACTGCTTTATTATTTCATCATGATAGTGTCGCTGACTACCCACTCTGTGACAGGTACTTCCAGGGGTGAGCGGTAGGTGACGGTGAGGCCGAGGTGGGAGCAGTCGGGCTGTGGGAGCCCCAGTCTGCCGCTGTGTCACTTTCCCTGCATTTCATTTTATTTCATACTGTAGGCTACTGTGTGGTTCTCGATACCCTCGTGGGGTCGCTGTGATTGTGGATGTTGGGACATTGGATGTGAGACTTGGTGTCTTTCTTTTATTTTCTTCCGTAGGCCAATTCCAAAGAAACAAATGACTTATGAACGATAAGAAAATGATTGTGAAAACCGTTTTAAAAACTTAGGTGTCGTGTGGGCACCCCCTTCAAAACCCTGTGGATTTATGCATTGCGACAACGGCTTTCAAAACCTAAGTGCCGTGTGGGCATGATTTCTAACTATGTGGTTTTATGCTAAAAGAATCGAACGGCCTCGGATTTTGTGTTTCTTCTGTATGTGTACCTTGTCTGGCTTGGTTGTGATTAAAGAAATGCTTGCTTTACACTATTGTATTGTCTGCGACGTCGTGCATATACAGAGGAGACTCTGCCCGTTTGCCGAGTAAATCTGTACATGCGGCGGGTCTGGGCACGCGCCGGGGAAGAAGGTTTTCAACAAAAAAAATGTACGCGCCAAACGCTTACTTTGGTGCATCGTTTTCGCTAAATAAAACCCCCGGGGCGTGACAGATTAAGATGGTATCAGAGAGATTGCTTTAATCACAACGGTAACGGTCCAACATCCACGGGAATACCACATTTAGCCACTAATGAATGAAATGCACAGGGCTTATAGGTGTAGGCCGTGAGAGATCGGGGAGGGGATAGGTGGATGATGTTGTTTTTTTCCCTCTCGATAATTAGGGTGGTCCTTTCTAGCGTAGACTAGAGCTAAGCTTATGATAATATGCCGTGCAGACAATGGTCCGAACCAGAGCGTCGGCCGAGGAGGTAGGGGCAGATGCGACGACATCGACGGCCGCAGAGAACCAGCTCCTGCGGCAACAACTGAGGGAGATGTCGGGGCAGTTAGCGACCCTCACGGAACATGTGCGTCAACTGACGCAGCAGGCGCAACCGGTCGCTCCCGCCCCTCCATAAGGGCCAACTGCACCGGCCGCAGCACCGCAAGCGACGGGGACTGGGGTAGAGACAGCCCCTCCACCGGTAGCAACGGCCGGGCTAGCGCCCGCCCAGACCACGGCGCCGACGGCAGCGCCTGCATCAGCGCCAGCGGGGCCAGTGCCGGGGGCCCTCGGCGGGAGTACCTCCGCCGCCGCCGCCGCTGGGGAAGGGACAGTTACACTAACGGAGCGAGAACGAGTGCGGGCCAACCTGGCGGATTTCATGAAGTTCGAACCACCCACGTTTGAGGGGGAGACGACTGATCCTTGGGTCGTCGAAAAGTGGGTAGGATCGATGGAGAAGTTGTTCGAGGACTTACTCATCGAGGACCCCGAGCGCGTCCCCCTGGCGGTTCACTTTCTGGAGGGAAACGCTCGTTTATGGTGGAAGACGGTGCGTCCTGATCCCACCAAGGGCACCGTGCTTCTGCCCTGGACGACGTTCAAGCAGGAACTGTTTGGGGCTTTCTTCACAAGTAGCACCAAGAAGAAAATGGAGGACGACCTGAACCACATTCAACAAGGGAGCAAGACGGTTATGGAATATCAGCGCGAATTCGTGCGCCTGGCAAATTGCGTCCCGTTTGTCATAAGGGACGAATCTCACAAGGCGCAACTGTTCATGGATGGATTGCGAAGTGATATCTTCCAGGTGGTCCAGGCCGCTGACTTACATACGTTCCAGAAAGTGGTCGACCGGGCCACTGTCGTAGAGCGCGGGTTCGCCGTTACCCGTGCTAGGAGGGAGGCCCCGGCTCAGCATGAGGATAGAAAGCGGCAACAGCAAAGCTTCGGAGGGGGGTCATCTGCGGGGAGCTGACCCCCAAAGCGGTGGAGGTCACAGTCGGGAGCACGGAGCGCACCTACGGGAGGGCCGAGACCAAAAGACAGGCCCTGTGTGATCTGCGGGGGGGCGCACGGAGTGTTGGATTGCCCCCAGAGGGTTGATCACTGCTTCCGTTGCGGCAAGCAGGGGCACTTCCGCCGCAACTGCCCCCTTGCCTTGGGACCAGCCTCCTCTGCCGCTTCCACGCCTGCACCACAACTGTCGGGGCGGGGGAAAGCTCCTATGGGGTCGACCTCTAAGCCCCCGGCTTCGCGGCGCGAGGAGGAGGGACAGCCTCAACCGGGCGGGCGAATTTATTCAATGACCCGCCGGGAATCGGACCCACCGGAGGACGTACTCGCAGGTATTACTTCCGTTTCTAATTCCCGTGCTAGAACCCTCTTTGACACTGGAGCAACCCACTCGTTTGTTTCTCGTGACTATGTATTTATGCATGATCTTGGGGAGACCTCTCTCCCAAGCCGTTTGACGGTCCAGACGGCGGGCGGGACATTGGAGGCGACCGGTTTCGTGGCCACCTGCCCGATTAAACTTGGGCGACTGGCTTGCCCTTGGGATTTAGTGGTGATCCCTCTGAAGGAGTACGATGTCGTGTTGGGCATGGATTGGCTCTCAAGGTACCAAGCGCTTATCGACTGCGAGAAGAGGATGGTACAACTACAAGAACCAAGTTTCCCTAAAAACGCGTACTTGGCGTGCAAGAGCACCTCCTTTCCGGCAGTTATCTCGGCGGCTCGAGCCAGAAGCTTGGTAGAGGGTGGGTGTGTGGCCTACTTTGCATCGGTGGACCTGGCCACCCGACCCTCCACGACAGCTGCAGACATCCCAGTGGTGAGGGACTTCCCCGACGTCTTCCCAGCGGAACTGCCCGGGTTACCCCCGGAGAGGGAAGTGGTGTTCCCTATTGAACTCTTACCGGGTACTCAACCTATCACGAAGGCGCCCTACCGAATGGCCTTCGCGGAGTTGAAGGAGCTAAAGGCGCAACTGGAGGACCTCTTAGACAAAGGGTTTATTAGGCCGAGTGTGTCGCCCTGGGGCGCACCGGTACTCTTTGTACGGAAGAAGGACGGAAGCCTGCGTCTCTGCATCGACTATAGAGGAATAAACAAGGTTACAGTAAAGAATAAGTACCCCCTGCCTAGAATCGACGACCTCTTCGACCAACTGCGGGGGGCGACGGTCTTCTCAAAGATCGACCTGCAATCGGGCTACCATCAGCTCCGGGTTCGGAACGAAGATATCCCGAAGACCGCCTTCCGGACCCGGTATGGCCACTACGAGTTTACGGTCATGCCGTTCGGGCTTACGAACGCCCCCGCGGTCTTTATGGATATGATGAACCGGATCTTCAGACCATTCCTAGACCGGTTCGTAGTGGTCTTCATCGACGACATACTGATCTATTCGCCCACCGACGAGGAGCATGAGGACCATTTGCGTACGGTTCTCCAAACTCTCAGAGAGCAGAGGCTGTTCGCTAAGCTTAAGAAGTGTGAGTTCTGGCTACGCGAAGTATGATTCCTGGGGCATGTGATCTCGGCGAAGGGAATCGCCGTGGACCCCAAGAAAGTGGAATCGGTGATCGACTGGCAGCCGCCGACGATGGTGACGGAGGTCCGTAGTTTCTTGGGACTGGCGGGATATTACAGACGCTTTGTCGAGGGTTTCTCGAAAATTGCGGCCCCTTTAAACAAGTTAACCAAGAAAGGAGAAAAGTTTGTATGGACGGCCAAATGCCAGGAGAGCTTTGAAGAACTCAAAAGAAGGCTAACCAGGGCACCAATTCTTGTATTACCAACACCCGGAGAGGACTATGAGGTGTACTGCGACGCTTCGAGGGTCGGCCTTGGGGGTGTCCTAATGCAACAGGGGAAAGTAATAGCCTATGCATCCAGGCAGCTGAAGGACTATGAAAGGAACTACCCGATACACGACTTGGAGCTGGCTGCAGTGGTCTTTGTTCTAAAGTTATGGAGACACTACCTCTTTGGTGTCCACTGTAACATCTTCTCGGATCACCAGAGTCTTAAATACCTGTTCACCCAAAAGGAACTAAACCTGCGGCAGAGGCGGTGGCTTGAGTTACTGAAGGATTACGACCTAACAATCCAATACCACCCCGGGAAGGCAAACGTGGTGGCGGACGCTCTGAGCAGAAAAGGGGGATTGGAAGGAGGATCAGTGGGCACGATAACTGAGCAGAGCAACTTGATCGCGGAATTCTCACGACTAAGGTTGGAAGTAGTGCCAGTAGGCACGGTTGCGCAACTTTTAACCTTGGTAGTCAAGCCGACACTGCTCGAGAGGATTCGAGAGGGACAGCAGGCGGACTCGCACTTACAGCTCGTAAGAGACAAGATCCCGCCAGATCAGGGAGGTGACTTTTCAGTGGGAGACGACGGAACTCTACGGTTCCGCGGGCGGATTTGCGTGCCGGATGCCCCGGCTCTGAAGGAGGAAATTCTAACAGAGGCACACAGCGCCCCTTATGCGGCGCACCCAGGAGGCACCAAGATGTACAGAGACCTCAAGCAGACCTTCTGGTGGCCCAAGTTGAAGAGGGATGTGACGCAACATGTGGCTCACTGCCTGGTGTGCCAACAGATAAAGGCGGAACATCAGCGGCCGGCGGGGAAATTACAACCCTTGCCAGTGCCAGAATGGAAGTGGGATCATATCACCATGGACTTCGTCACCGGGTTCCCACGTTCACAGCAAGGACATGACGCAATATGGGTCGTGGTGGACCGGCTGACCAAGTCAGCGCACTTCCTGCCCATCCACACAACCTGGACCAGAGAGCGGTTGGCTCAGGTCTACCTCGGCGAGATTGTAAGACTGCATGGAGTACCGGCATCGATCACATCAGATAGAGACACGCGCTTCGTCTCGAAGTTTTGGCAGAGTCTGCAGCGAGCCTTGGGGACCAAACTGCAGTTCAGCACGGCCTTTCACCCCCAGACAGACGGGCAATCGGAGCGAGTGATACAGACGCTAGAGGACCTGCTTCGGGCCTGTGTACTCGATTGGGGGGTCGGTTGGGAGCGTTACCTGCCACTTGTAGAATTCGCTTACAACAACAGCCACCAGGCCAGCATCCAGATAGCGCCCTACGAAGCCCTATATGGGAGACGCTGCCGATCCCCGATCTGTTGGGACGACTTGGGAGAACGGAAGTTCTTGGGACCCGATTTGGTGGAAGAAACAGAAGAGAAGGTGCGTCTCATCAGACAGCGCTTACTAACCGCCCAGAGTCGACAAAAGAGCTACGCGGATCGGAGACGCCGCGACTTGGAGTTCCAGGTGGGAGAACACGTGTTTTTGCGGGTCTCGCCGTCCAGGGGGATTAAGCGATTCGGGTTAAAGGGCAAGTTGAGCCCGCGGTTTGTGGGGCCGTTCGAGATCCTGGAGCGCATTGGCCCAGTGGCTTACCGACTCGCCCTACCACCGAACCTCAACCAAGTCCACGATGTGTTCCATGTTTCGATGCTCAAGAAATACCTCCCCGACCCATCCCATGTTCTGGACGTCTCGACACTCGAACTGAAAGAGGACCTAAGCTTCGAGGAAACCCCGGTGCGAATCCTGGCAAGAGAGAGCAAGACACTGCGAAACCGAGTCATTCCCTACGTAAAGGTGCTTTGGAACAACCACGAGGAGCGGGAAGCGACGTGGGAGCTAGAGTCAAAGTTGCGGGAGGCCTACCCCCACCTTTTCACCGCGGACCAGGGTTGAGTTTCGGGGACGAAACTCGTTTTTTAGAGGTAAGTGGTGTAGTAACCATGGGTTTTTTTGCCCTTTCGGACCTTCCCTTGAATTCATTAAACCGCTTACCGACTAAGGGGTCCGGGGGTGACTGATAATTTTCGTGTTTTCTGGGTAGGCCGTCGGGGCTCGCGGGTAATTTTGGAAAATAAAGCTCGCGAAACGGAGACCGTCGGCGCAATCGGTTTTGGATTCCGACTCCGGAATCTCCCAGAATAAATTCCGGAAGTTTTGTACGACCCTGGTGACTAACCCAAAATATCGGGGCGGACTGGACCCAGGTTCGCACCCTGATCGACCCTTCTAAATAATTTGGGGTTAGCCCGATTGCGCCAAGTTGGCTATTTAATCTGGTTGGGGTTTTGGGTTTGGAGAAAAACCCCCCCTTCGTATTATTTTTCTTCTTCCTTGCCCTAGGCGTACGACACCGAGCGTAACGAGGAACCGATTTCCCCAACCTTCCTCTTCCCCATCCGACCGCGTGGAGAACCAAGGCGGAGCGACCGAGGAGAGGGAAGATCGCCAGCACGCCCTTCGGTATCAAGCGCGCAAGAACGGGACGATCCCTTTTTCCCATCGATCAACCCTAGCCGCGAATCCGAGGTGAGCGTAAATTAGGGTTCGTTATTTTCTTGGTTCTTGTTCGGGAGCGGGAGGAGGAGGGTCGGCACCGCCGCCGGAGCCGGCGCGCATGGGGGGCCGCGCGTGCGGGCGACCCGACCCCGCGACCGGTGCGGGGCCGGGCGCGCGCGCGCCCCGCATGCGGGCAGCGCCGCATGCGGGCGGCGCCGCGCGCGCCCGCATGCGGGCGGCGCTGCGCGCGGGCGCCGCAGGCGGGCGGCGCCGCGCGCGGCGCCCGCGTGCGGGCGGCGCCCGCATGCGGGCGACGCCGCATGCAGGCGACGCCGCATGCGGGCGGCGCGCGCGCGCGCGTACGCCCGCGTGCGGGCGGCGCGCGCGCGTACGCCCGCGTGCGGGCGGCGCCGCATGCGGGCGGCGCGGCGCGCGGGCGCCCGCAAGCGGGCGGCGCCGCGTGCGCGCCCGCGTGCGGGCGGCGCGCCGCGCGCGCACGCGCCCGCGTGCGGGCGGCGCCGCATGCGGGCGGCGCGGCGCGCGGGCGCCCGCAAGCGGGCGGCGCCGCGTGCGCGCCCGCGTGCGGGCGGCGCCGCGCGCGCACGCGGGCGCGTGCGGGCGGCGCCGCGCGCGCACGCGCCCGCGTGCGGGCGGCGCCGCATGCGGGTGGCGCTGCGCGCGGGCGCCCGCAGGCGGGCGGCACCCGCATGCGGGCGACGCCGCATGCGCCGGCGCCGCGCGCGCGCGCGCGCGCGCACCGCGTGCGGGCGGCGCCGCATGCGGGCGGCGCTGCGCGCGGGCGCCGCGCGCGGGCGACGGCATACACGGGCGGCGCCGCGTGCGGGCGGCTACGCGCGCGGGCGGCACGCCGCCCGGCCGCGCGGGGCCGGGAGCATTCGTGCGGGCAGTGCACGAGGGGTAGGAGTCGGGTGTTCCAGTTTTGTTGGCTTAGCAAACTATTGAGTTACTAACTCCCGTACCGCAGGTTCGTGTAGGTCCGGGCGGACTCACCGAGACGCGAAGAACCTAGCATCGATCGGGAGTGCGTCAACGAAAAAGGTGGGTTTTCTTTTGTGGCATAGTGTAGTGTTAGTATTTAAGAAAGGATATGAATTACATGTTAATCGGTACTAACGCTGACGGTCTCTGTGGTTTAATGCATTACCCCGTGTCTGGGTTACTATGCTCGAGATGCGACACGCGCACCCGCGGTCTGGCCACCGCAAAGGGTGCTCTTTTCCGGAAAGGCGGTCTTTGACCCGTGTTTACCCACGAGGTGATGTAGTGGGGGCCCCCGTAGGTGTGGGTTTGAGGCCCAAGGTGTGAGCAGTGCGACCCGTCGGGATTGGTGCCCGACGAGGTCAGGTGTCACAGGTGTTACAGGGGTTACAGGTGTTACAGGTGTTACAGGGGTTACAGGTGTTACAGGTGTCACAGGGGTTTACGAGTTACGTTTTGAGTAGGGTGGTCGCTCCGGCTAGTCTTGCTTTTGTGGCTTGGTATTACTTTACTGCTTTATTATTTCATCATGATAGTGTCGCTGACTACCCACTCTGTGACAGGTACTTCCAGGGGTGAGCGGTAGGTGACGGTGAGGCCGAGGTGGGAGCAGTCGGGCTGTGGGAGCCCCAGTCTGCCGCTGTGTCACTTTCCCTGCTTTTCATTTTATTTCATACTGTAGGCTACTGTGTGGTTCTCGATACCCTCGTGGGGTCGCTGTGATTGTGGATGTTGGGACATTGGATGTGAGACTTGGTGTCTTTCTTTTATTTTCTTCCGTAGGCCAATTCCAAAGAAACAAATGACTTATGAACGATAAGAAATGATTGTGAAAACCGTTTTAAAACTTAGGTGTCGTGTGGGCACCCCCTTCAAAACCCTGTGGATTTATGCATTGCGACAACGGCTTTCAAAACCTAAGTGCCGTGTGGGCATGCATGATGTCACGCCCCGAGTCCGCCAATTTGTACGGTTCGGGCACGCCAACAGACCCGCCAATCAGGTAAAACCTTTTTCTACCTGAAAGGAACGGTAACATCCATAATAACACAACAAGTGTATGCGGAAGCTCAATATGAGAGTACTAAAAATCACTACAAATTTAAATTTTTGCAACAACTAAAGCGGAAATGGAAGCATGCAAGAGTGAACCATAACTTAAATTTATTACACTTTACATCTCTGAACTTGCAAATAAATTTATTACAATTCCTTTACATAATTTCCTCACCATACAATGTTCACTCAAGAAATATATAAAAGGGATACCTCTGCTAGACCCTCTAGGTCTCTATGCTGCTGGGCCCTTGCCCCTGTCGTATGCCTCGCCGTCTGCATCTGAACCGTCTCGTCCGCTGTATCCACACCCGAACCTGTGGGGGGTCACCCAAGGGGTGTGAGAACTCCGACAGAGTTCCCAGTGGGTTCAACCACCGAGAAAAAGTGTCCTACACCACTTGGTCCAATGGAAGCAATAACAATAGAGTGCTAGGAAACTAAAATCCTCAACATCAAAATGCTGCTATGCAATATAATATATCACTGCACTATACTATCTGTGTCTAATCATCAACCATCACTACTCTGTCTAGCCACACTAGGCTGCTAAGCACCAACTTGGCCACTATGCCGCTGTATACAGAGTCAAACTATCCCAGCCACCTTGGCCACTCTAATTTCTCTTTATTCTTTAAATTCTGGTGCTTTAGTTCAAGTTAACCCTCAGAAATTCTTATCCAACGGGCCCCAGCCCGGTAGTCCTGCTACCATAAGATAAGATTTCTAAGGTTGCCGATAGCACCCGCAAGTGCTACCCCGCCCAACGGGGAACTTGTCCTACGGGTCACTGCCCGGGAGAGGGACACTGCCCTTGGCTCCGACAAGGCTACTTTTTACCCCCGAAGGTACGCTCGTTTTATCTTTATGTTTTCATTCTTTTCTTTTCTTTTTCTTTCTCTTTTTACTTTAGTTCTTAGCCTCTTTGCCTTTGAACACTTGCTTTTCTTTCTTATTCGAGCTTATAGCTCCCTCTTTGCCGCTAGCAAATCTCTTTATCTTTCCCTTGAGCATTTAGCTCTTTGCTTTCACTTTAAGCCTTTCGAAAGTAGCTCGTCCGACGGGTCACTGCCCAGGGAGTCCTGCTCCACTTGACGAGTCTCAAATTCGAAGGCGCCGTTTACATTCTCTTTATGCTTTTTAGCCACTTTTAGCTTGCTTTTAACTTTGCTTTTTACAACAATTTATCTCTTATCCTAGGTCTTGCCATCAGGATAATTAGAGAGTCTCCTGGACTCTTAAACATTTCACCTTTATTTCTTTAACTCAAATTGAAGTTAAAGTTATTATCCATTTGCCCATACACCCTATGACCCACTCTAGGGTTATATTATTTAGCTCTTTGACTTTGTGATTACACAAACTTTTCCTTAGAGTTTGACTCTAAGTTGATCACTTTGCTATCAGTTTAATTCTTTAACTTTGTGGCCACATACTCTTTTCTTTGCCGAACTTGGAGTTACATTATCACTAATTACCTGTTGCACTTTGCATTTAGAGTTATCTTGACTCTAATCCATTTTCTGTGAGTATAAACTCCACTAATTCACCTTAGGTTCTCTTACCTAAGTTTCGTATCATGTTTAACCTAGAGTTCCTTGACTCTATGTTAACTAGTCTATTCTCGACCCACTAACTTACCTTAGGTTTCCTTTACCTAAGTCTTATATCATGCTCATCCTAGAGTCCTTGACTCTATGTTGATCACTCTATCCAATGTCCTTAGGTTATCTCCTAAGATAATGCCACTCATTAAATCCTAGGATACACTCCTAAGTTTGATGCCACTCATTAACCCTGAGTCTAGGTTTTCTCCTAGTCTTACTACCAGCATGTCCTTTTCCTTATGCTTTCACATGATTCCTAGGGCTATACCCTAACATGCTCACCAATAACAAATAATTGATTCCCCTTTTTACGCATGCAATTATTTCCATTTCAGTCATCAATAAAGTTTAACATCTACGCAGGCAATCATTATCCATATTTAGCAATTCAGAAAAATTCACTTTTCTATCTGCATCCTTCTACACATGCAAGTTTATCTCTTATTCTAATAATTAGAAAAGTTTACTTCTCTTCTATATCCATCTACACATGCAAAATTCAATCATAATTACCCAACGCCTCTAACAGGCTACTATCATGCTTCAAGATCAAAAGCAGAGGAAAAAGTGGAGAAGTCACCCATTTTCGGTAGAATCCCCCACCTCGGTGTATTCTTTTGGTCCTTGGAAGAGACAATTTCAACTCCTTGAATCCATGAGACTTCCCTACATTGTAAGGAAAGCAAAAGATAAAGCAATTGCTTTTACATGATTCACTAAAATTCATAAGCCGGTAAAACTAACCCCTTTTTGACAACTTAAAGGGAAAAATCACTATTTGGTCATTTTCCCCCATCAAAAGGCTAATTTTTGATTGGTTCGTAGAAATGAGAGGAGAATAGTCATCCCATGGCATGTTGCCAAAAAGAAACACGCTCAACTCGATTCGGGGTCAAAACGCTCTCAAAAATTCGAGAAAAGCTCAATTTGAGCAATTTCCCCCAATTCACCGATTTTGCATTTGGCAAATCAAGAAATTGCATTTTAAAATTGGAGAGAACTCAATTTGGGCAATTTCTCCCAACTACCGATTTTGTAAAGAAAAGAAGAAGAAATTTTCTTCTTTCTTCTTTTATTCTTTTCTTTTCCTTCTCATTTCTTCTCTTTTTCTTCTTCTCTTCCCTTTTTTTTTTCTTTTTTTTTTTTGCAAAGGCTGCTGCAGGGCAGCAACTTGCACAATTGCTGCCCTGCTGCAGGTAGCAAACAGCAGCAGCAAATGCTGCTGCTGCGGCTGCTGGCTCAGCCAGCAGCAGCAGCTCATGCTGCTGCTGGCTGCTTAACCAGCAGCAGTAGCTGCTGGTAGCCCAGCCAGCAGCAGCCAATGCTGCTGCTGCTGGCTCTGCTGGCTGCTTAACCAGCAGCAGCAGGCGCAGGGCAGCAGCAGCAACTAGCTGCTGCGGCCCAGCCCTGCACCTCCCCTCCATTTTTTTTTGTTTCTTCCTCCTACCAGCCAAGAAGGAGGAGGGAGAGAGAGAGAGATAGAGATAGAGAGAGAGAGAGAGAGACATATTTACCTTCTTCTCCTTCTTCTTCTTCATCTTCTTCTTCTTTCTCTTCTTCTTCTCTCCTTCTTCTTCTTCTTCTCTTTCTCTATTCTTTTTCTCCTTTCTTTCTCCCTGCTCCAACAGAGAACGAAGAGAGAGAGAGGTATGGGTTTTCTTCTTTTAAAAAGAGAGAGGCAATTAATTTTCTGCAGAGGGTGGTTGGGAAAAAGGGGGATTTACTAAAATGCCCCTCAATTTCAAAAATATCCCAAAACTGCCCCTTTTTCCTGCAGTTTTTCCTGCAGTGAACTTTTTCGGATAGCCCTCTTTAACCACGTTTTCCCGTCAACTGAGAAATCCAAATCGAAATTTTTCTTCGCCCCTTTAATCTACAAATTTTTCTTAAACTTCCCACGATTTTATTTAAAATTTTGGACTACTCTAAGCCCTCGAAAGAGAGCCCCGAAAATGCTTCGCGATTAACTTGCGCTGTCAAAACTGCAGTTTCAGCATTCACGAAGCATTTTTCCTCGCTTCGTTCTCCGATTTTTCCTTAATAACTTACCTAGGTTTTTCACCCCTTTTAATAAGAAAACTTTTGTGAGACACCCCACGATTTCTTTTAAATTTTTGGGGCACTCTAAGCCCTCGAAAGAGAGCTCCGAAAATGCTTCGCGATTAACTTGCACTGTCAAAACTGCAGTTTTCAGAATTCACGAAGCATTTTTCTTCGCTTCGTTCTCCGATTTTTCCTTAATAACTTACCTAGGTTTTTCACCCCTTTTAATAAGAAAACTTTTGTGAGACACCCCACGATTTATTTTAAATTTTTGGGGCACCCTAAGCCCTCGAAACAGGGCTCCGAAAATGCTTCGTGATCAAAATTTTCAGAATTTCCAGATTTGGCTAAGTCCTCGGGTTCAAGTCACTTTTCGACCCGATGCCCTTCGCGTCAGCCCGAAACGCACCGAACTCGACTGTAATCATGTTTAAAACACGTTACAAGTATTTTCGCCGCATTTTACCATTTTGCGAATTCGGCGAACGAGGACTTAAATTTTGCAAATTTGAAGCTTCAACTCTCAACTACAACTCACTTTTCGACTCAACGGCTTTTGCATCGATTCGAAATGCTTCCAACCCACTTGTAATTACATTTGAAATGTGTTACAAGTATTTTTGCTGGATTTCGCCCTTTTCGCGAAAATCGCCAAACAAGGACCTAAGATTCACAATTGAAGCTTCAAATTCTCAACTCCAACTCACTTTTCGACTCGATGACTTTTGCATCGATTTGAAATGCTTCCAACTCACTTGTAATTACATTTGAAATGTGTTACAAGTATTTTTGCTGAATTTCGCACTTTTTGCGGAAATCGCCAAACAAGGACCTAAGATTCACAATTGAAGCTTCAAATTCTCAACTCCAACTCACTTTTCGACTCGATGACTTTTGCATCGATTTGAAATACTTCCAATTCACTTGTAATTACATTTGAAATGTGTTACAAGTATTTTTGCTGAGTTTGGCCATTTCTGGGTCACCAAAAGCCTCGCTGTGTCAAAAATCGCTGGCGGACCCCGTTCTCGCAATCCGGGTATCCGATCGACGCGGAATTTTTACTGTGGCCTTAAAACAATATTACGGAGCTCCCAGAATTTTCTCAGAATTTTCTGACTCTATGAATTTTCTGCTAAAAATCTGGGCCCCCTTTTTCAATTAAAATTCTAAATCCCGCATTTTTAATCCGATTTCGGCCTAATTCGCTTCCACATCATCCTCACTTCTCTAACTTTCATAAAAATAGTATTTCATACCATTTTTATTTAGATTTATTATATGTGCCGAAAATCCGGTACATTACACATGATTTCAAACTATGTGGTTTTATGCTAAAAGAATCGAACGGCCTCGGATTTTGTGTTTCTTCTGTATGTGTACCTTGTCTGGCTTGGTTGTGATTAAAGAAATGCTTGCTTTACACTATTGTATTGTCTGCGACGCCGTGCATATACAGAGGAGACTCTGCCCGTTTGCCGAGTAAATCTGTACATGCGGCGGGTCTGGGCACGCGCCGGGGAAGAAGGTTTTCAACAAAAAAAAATGTACGCGCCAAACGCTTACTTTGGTGCATCGTTTCCGCTAAATAAAACCCCCGGGGCCTGACAGCGCCATTTCAATCTGCACGCAAAACGGTGCACGTTAATTCAACCTGCACGCAAAACAGTGCACGTACCTCAAATTTGCACGCAAAACGATGCACGCTTAACTGTAGGGTTGCACGCAAAACGGTGCACATTTTTCTATCCCTGCACGAAAAACGATGTATAATATTATAAACTGCACGCAAAACGGTGCGCGACAAAATGATCTGCACGCAAAACGGTGCACGCTTAACTGTAAGGTTGCACGCAAAACAGTGCATATTTTTCTATCCCTGCACGAAAAATGATGTATAATATTATAAACTGCATGCAAAACGGTGCGCGACAAAATAATCTGCACGCAAAACGGTGCACGCTTAACTGTAAGGTTGCACGCAAAATGGTGCATATTTTTCTATCCCTGCACGAAAAATGATGTATAATATTATAAACTGCACGCAAAACGGTGCGCGACAAAATGATCTGCATGCAAAACGGTGCACGCTTAACTGTAAGGTTGTACGCAAAATGGTGCATATTTTTCTATTCCTGCACGAAAAACGATGTATAATATTATAAACTGCACGCAAAACGGTGCGCGACAAAATGATCTGCACGCAAAACGGTGCACGCTTAACTATAAGGTTGCACGCAAAACGATGCATATTTTTCTATCCCTGCACGAAAAACGATGTATAATATTAGATTTCGCACGTAAAACGGTACGCGATAACATAAGTTGCACGCGAAACGGAGCACATACCTCGGTTTGGCACGCAAAACGGTGCACTTTTTTTTCAACGTTGCACACAAAACGGTGCACGTTTTCCGAGTTAGCGCCTAAAACTGCACATTTTTGTCGAATCCGCATGCAAAACGATGCATTTTTCTACAACTTGCACGCAAAACGAGACGCGCCAAAAATACCCGCGACAGTCCGTGCAGCAAAACGGCACAGTATACACGCTCCCTAACACGCACGTGGGCATGTGGTCAAATCCAAAATTCAAAGAAAACCTCAAAACTGTGCCAAAAATACCGCAAAAATAACACGCGGGACTTACCTCGACAACGCCGCGCCGTCCATCCGACTTTTTGAAACTCCTTGCGCGTTCTACGAGATCCACGACGCGCCGCAGCACCCCTCTAAACCTCCTGCCTCTCTCTCTCTCTCTCTCTCTCTCTCTCTCTCTACTGCTCGGGTGGAGAAGAAAAGGGAGGAAGAGAAGCTGTGCGCGGGAGAAGGAAAAAAAATAAAGAGAAGAGAAGAAGAAGGGGTTCCATGAACCCGGTCCACGGAGCCCCCAATAGGAAACCGCCATGTGGCAGTGCAAATTCGAATTCGAAATTCGAAATTCCCCCGCGCGCCTCTCCTGCGCCACGCGGGCCTGCTGCGAGCCGCAGCAGCCAGTGGGGCGCTGCCACGTGGCGCCTCACTGGCCGCGCGCGCTCATTTTTATCCGTTTTCGCCCCTTTTTTGTCGGTTTCTCGCCCGTTTGCGCCCAAATTTGACAGACGGCTTCGTTTCAGCTTAATTTATCACAGAAAATTTTAAATTTTCACTTTGGGCCATTTCTGGGTCCCCAAAAGCCTCGCTGTATCCAGAATCATTAGCAGACCCCGTTCTCGCAGTCCGGGTATCCGATCAACACGAAATTTTTACTGTGACCTTAAAACAATATTACGGAGCTCCCCGAATTTTTTTCAAAATTTTCCGACACTGTTGGCAGAGCCCATTCTTACTATCCGGCATCCGATCAATGCGAAACTTTTACTGTAGCCTTAAAACATATTTACGGGGCTCCCGTAATTTTCTTGGAATTTTCCGACACTGTGAATTTTCCACTAAAAATCTGGGCCCACTTTCTCAAATAAAATTCTAGATCTCCTTATTTTATCCCGATTTGGGCCCAACTCGCTTTCAAATATTCTTTACTTCCCCAACTTTCATAAAAATGGTATTTTATACTATTTTTATTTATATTTATTTATGTGCCAAAAATCTGGTACATTACACCGGGTCGCAGTTTCGACCCCGTGGCGTGACATGTTTGGTACGGGATCTCTTGTAACTGCCCCCAGCGGCCGTGCCATTGTGAGGGCGCAACCTGTCGTGTCGCCATTGTTGTCGGCGCCGTTAGAATCATTTGTATCGGCACTGGCGGTGGCAGAGATGGATGAGATCCTGGAGACTTCGATGACGTGGCTCATTTCTGGCTAAAATTTGTCTGATTCGAGAAATACTGTCATTTGAGGCCGTGATGTCGGCCGTCGTGTCCAAGGCTTGGGCGCTCCTTTCGAGAGACAGCTAGGTTCTCTTGAGAGATCTCATCATTCGAGCCATTTGCCTGAATAATTCTGACAGGGTCAGCTTGGGTGTTGGATCACCCGCGTGACCGACGCTGCTGGCCTGGTCGTTTCCTGACATATTTATGGTAGGAAGGTAAAATTTAGCTGAGCATCCCACTAGGCGTGCCACTAAAGTAGTTGGGGCCGAAAATGCCGCACTAATCGTCGATCGTCGATTGGCCCTGCTGGGTGGTTGACCCTTTGGATGTGATGCGCCGCATGCCAACAGGATTAAGCGATTGGGTCGAGGAGGAATCTGCTCGGCCGGATTTTTCTCAGTAAACTCTCGTGACCGTTCGGCTTAGAATAGCTAAATCGGGATATGGAGATTGAGAGAGAGGCAAGGATGTGCCAAAAACAAACGGCTGAGGAGCCGATTGTGAGGATTGTATTAAGTGGAAAAAAAGAGGGATACAAAAATAACTAGTAGCCAATTTCAATTAATCTACTCGTAGGAAATGTTGTAAATCTATCTAGGAAAACAATAAAGATATGAAAAAATAGGGGGTAGTCTAGGCTTACGAGATTGTAGGACTCCTTTCGATTCGATGGTTCGGATATTTATACACTCTCCGAATCATGTTTACAGGCGCCGATTTGAAATATCGACGAGATTTAGGCGAAGTCACCGTGAAATTCTCGAGTACTTCCTTTTGAGTCGAAACTTCCTCAAATAGGATAATAGTTGTTCTTCCGTCTAGGTTCATCCCCTTATTAGCGCGCTGAAGCATGATTTTCGGCGCTTTCTAATGTTGAACGCCACTTGCCGTTCCAGAGTCAGTTACGAGATTCGTGTCCCAATCTCGCACTTCTTCCTTTCAGAGTATTTTTTTCTTCGGCTTGGGCAACCGAAGGTTGGCTCTGACTCCGCCTTCTTCGTCGTTTGACCGGGGCGGTTTAATGTCCCTATTTGGCCAAAATCACTCCGGGATGAGACGATAATCTTCTCGTTGTCTGCTTCTCCTATTGGTTGATGCCTTCAGCCGATGACATGCATCGCGTGTTGCGTTCTCACGCGACCGAGATTGGTCCGGATCGGAATCCGGATCCTTCTTCTGTTGACCCCTCCCTCCATTGGGTAATGCTCTTAGCCGACGATATGCGTCATGTGTCGCTCCCTTAAGTGGCGGTTTGATGTCCCTTTTGGCCGAAATCGCTTCTGGATGAGGCGATAATCTTCTCGTCGGCTACTTCTCCTATCGGCTGATGCCTTCAGCCGATGGCATGCATCGCGTGCTGCGTTCTCACGCGACCGAGATTTGTCCGGATAAGGATGCGAATCCTTCTTCGGTTCTCTTCATTGGCTGATGCTCTTAGCCGACGGTATGCGCCACGTGTCACTCTCTTAAGTGGCGATTTGATGTCCTTTTTGGCCGAAATCGCTCCTGGATGAGGCGATAATCTTCTCATCGATTGCTTCTCCTATCGGCTGATGCCTTCAACCGATGGCATGCGTCGCGAGCTGCGTTCGTTCTCACGCAACCGAGATTGGTACGGATAGCAATTTTTAAAAAATTGATTTATAATAGGATTCAGATATTACCTCTATATATCGGCTGATGCCTTCAGTCGATGCCATGCATCGCGTGCTGCATTCTAACGCGATAGAGATTGGTCCGAATTGGGACGCGGATCCTTCTTCGATTGACCCCTTCCTTCATTGGCTGATGCTCTTAGCCGACGGTAGCATTCTACCTGTTTCGTCTATTTTGAAATAAATTTAACTAAAAATATAAAACAACTAAGCTTCAAACTTGAGATCTCATATATCAACCATAAAGCCCTTTGCCACTTGCGCTAGAGACAATTAATACTATAATAATAAAATACATGATTTTTATTGACCTAGGTCATAACATAAAATAAATTAAAAATAACAATAATTTTACTTCAAGATAAGTATAATAATAATATTGTTTTACAAATGTATACATTACAATAAGATATTATTAAAAATTTTGCTGTTTAGAATCTTAAATGTTGAATCTTAAAATTTGTAAGCCATGGGTAAAAATTGAAAGACTAAGGGACTATTTGACGATAATTAAAAAAATTAAATAAAGATTTATTTTTTTACGTATTGAATATATTAAAAAATTTAATTTTTCAGTTTTAAATTTTAAATTTTAAATTTTTTAATTTTAAATTTTAAATTTTAAATTTAAAAATTTTATCTTTTTTAAATTTTAAATTTTAAATTTTAAATTTAATTTTTTTTTAATTTAATTTTTTAAATTCAAATATTTAAAGAGGAGGAAAATGCAAAAGAGGGCGACGGAAAAGTCGTACGCGAAATAGAAAAAAAAAAATGTAGCCAGTCTAACCTCTCTTTATTTTTTTCTAAAAAATATTTCAAAATATTAATTTTACATTGTAATATTTTTACGTTGTTGGCCCATCCAAACAGATTAACTAATAAAAAATTAATATTTTTTAAAATATAGAGTAAAATTATTTAAAACCTTATTTTGAAGATTTTCCAACAGACCATATTAATATAGTTTATTTATTTGTTTTAAAAAAATATTTTTTTTTGTACATTTATGACTTCTATAACATATCTCCAAACAAACACACACACACACACACACACACACAAAAAAAAAACCAAAGTAGTAGCCAAAAGCACGTCCCAAACGACGTCCTATCCTTTTATAATTAGAGACTATCTGTTCATCTATTGTATATGGATGTAAATTTTGTACTTTAATCTTTCAAAAGTTAACAGTTACTCACTATCCGTACACCAATTATAGAGCTAAGATTTACATTCTAGTCTTTCACAGGTAAGATTTAGTCACTCATTTTTCATTTGTGAGGAATATAACATAATATCTGTTTTATTTATTTATTTTTTAAAATAAATCTAAATTAAAATATAAAATAATTAAATTTTAAATTTTAAAACTCAAGTAACAGCTATTAAACTTTTAGGACAATTGCTTATATATTTTTTAAAAAAAATTTGACTTTCTTATTCATCCCTAGAGAAGATTAATATTTAAAATACTCTTTTATCGTTCTAATTCCTTTCAAATATATTTCTAAAATTAAATTTTAGTAATGAATTATTAAAAATAATTATTATTTTTATAAAATTATTATTTTATTTTTTCAAATATACTTTTCTATCGTCACTAATTTTTTATTTATTTTTAAGGTAGAGACAATAAAAATATTTTAATTTTTTACTTTTTCAAATATACTCTTCTACCAACGCTAATTTTTTTTACTTATCGTCCGGATAAGAGCAAAATAGATATTTTATTTTTTTAACTCTATTAAAAATTTAATCTGAATTTAATATGAAATAACTTAACTGATACCTATTTTAAAATAAAAAAAAAAATATATATATGAGATATATAAATTTTAAAAATATATAAAATAATTTTAAAATATTAAATAATATATAAGATATTATTTCTAAACATTTTATCTTTTGCTCTATAAATGATCGGCAGTATCTTTATTAAATTAAAGTTAAAAGTCTCATACCATGGGAGGTATACGTAGTATATATTAAATTAAGTAGCATGGGCCGTTGGTTTCTTGTGCCAGGTGTGATCGGCCCCTACATATAGCAGCAACCAGCTCCGTAACGTGCGGCCACAAAACGCAGCAGCCTTCCCAGCCAATAGTCTGTCGCCACGTACCCGAAATCACATGACGGACACCTTATCCTGTGCAAGTCTGCCCCCCTCTCTCTCTCTCTCTCTCTCTCTCTCTCTCTCTCTCTCTCTGTGTCTGCAACAGCTGTGCCACCGCAGATCCGCACACTAAAATCTGAAAGAGAAAATCATACGCGAGCCCCCGCGGGCCCACAGCACATGCTGCCCACCTGCTTCTCCCGATATGTCCAAACGCAGCCTTTCATCAAGTGCTTTTCCCTTCGTCAAGTGCTTTTCCCGTGAGGAGGTGCTTCGTAACACACAAACGCCAACATCACCTCATCACGCTTCTAAGCATGTAATTAGTTTTATTCTATACAGGATAATGTATATATATATGTTTCATTTCTTTTCTCTCTTAATATATATATATATATATATATATATATATATATATATATATATATATATATATATATATATATTGTAATTGCTTTCGTCCCCATTCGGTTTTCAAGCTACTCTTAACCCAAACCAAATTATTCAATTTTTAAAAATTTATAATAAAATTGAGTCGATTTATTCTTAAAATCGATCCAAACCAAACTGGATTAATTCGTTTTACTGTTATTTCGTATATTTTTTATTTTTCTTATGAGTCAATTCATAATATAATAGTCAAAATTGAACATAAAAAATTTGATCATAAATATAAAATTTTAAAAAATATGTTAATATGCGATCTAGTTTTGATCATATTTATAAAAATTTTAATAAATAATTTATATAAAAAGTGTGCATAAATTAAAATCGAACCAAAATCAAAAATCAAGATTTAGCTATATTCAAAACTAAATCAGGCTAAAAGCCATATAGAATGAACTAAATTATCTTATTTGGTGTGATTTCATTTGGTTTTTGAAGCCAAACTGTGAACACCCCAAATCACACCATGACTAGCTACTAACCAAACCCTTCTATTATTATATTATTATTTTGCACTGTTGGGTCCAGCTATCGAGGACTTATTTTTTATTATTATTTGTTTTTTTTTTACGTTATTGTTGTTAGTTATTACTGTACAATATAGTTCAGCCAAGTGATAATTAATACTATTTTATTAAAAAAAAATTGAAACAAAAAAGAGTTGCTTCTAAGTTATAATATTTTGTTGCCAAAATAAACTTGTATGTAAAGATTGCAAATAATTAATTATTGTACTCTTCTATTATTTTCATGTAGAAGTTCTATTTTATATAAAATAGAAAAATGAAATGATATCAATTGCCAAATAAATACTTACTATTTGGATATGTTGGTGAATAAATCTTTCGACTCTTGTTATAATTATTAGCTAGCCTGCAATAGGTGCAACATATATATATATATATATATATATATATATATATATATATATATATATAGTTGGATACTAAAATACTTTCTCTTTAAGAAAATGAAGAAGTGAAAATAAGTTATTGTCAGATTTATATGTTTCATAACCAAATAAATCAGGTACATGTATTAGGATTGTAGGAATTAATTGTAAATATTCTCTCCTACCTTATCTTATCCGTCCATTTGGTTCAAGAATAATGAATATTTTTTTTTTTTTCTGAGAGTATTTCGAAATAATTAAAATAAAAATAAAATTGTGTTTGGCTTATAATATTATTATTTTCAGGAATAGTAAAAACTATATTTGGTTAATTTTGTAGAATAATAAAAAAATGATAGTTGAATTTAATATAAAATATAATTTAATAAAAATAATTTATTGTAGAATTAATTTATTATAATATTTGATATAAAAAATTTATTATAAATTATGATCTAATAAAAATAATTTATTATAATATTTAAGCATAATTTATTATAATATTTAAATATAAATAATAGATATAAATGTAGTATTATTAATAATTTATTATAATATATGAGATATTGTATCTATATAACAAAATTTTAAATCAACTTATAATCTTAATAAAATTTGGAATAACACTATTCTATGGAATAGTTTACCTAAATTATTTTAAAATAACTAAAAATAATAATATTTGACCGAAATAAAATATTATAATAAAAAATAATCTGTTTGGCCTAATATCATAAGGGCACGTTATTCCGGAGACAAAGCAAAAGCCACCTTAAAAAAAAAAAAAAAAAAAAAATTGGTTTTAATATTAAAAAAAAAAACAAGAATAATGGAGAAAAGTTGACCTTAAATTATGGAGATGCAAGATTACAACTTTTTTTGATTTGTTCAACTACAATTTCCCAACTGGCACTTTAGCATTGAACAATAATAAATCCTCAAGCTGTAGGAAAAGGGGGAAGTTGCCACTCAAGGCCCAACAAAGAAGTCCCTTCTACCTTTATAACTTTTGTTCCTCTTTTTGTTTTCTCTCTCTCAACAGATATCTCTCTACAGCAGAAAAATATGAGTTTAGAGGGAGAGGAGGAAGAGACGTCATGTGGGCCATCCAAAAGTGTCGCCAAACAATGGAACAAATTGGTGCCAATGAATCTTTTGGATGAGTATTGGTTCTTTCACAACACCTTGCACAGTAGTAGTAGAAGATTAGCAGTCCCACAAAGGCCTCTTCCTTTGCCTAACGAATCTAAGGACATGAGCCTTATGAGCACAATTCAGCACATTAAAGATCCCTTAGTCTCCGCAGCGGAAAAATCGTCGGTAGTCGATTGTTTCGCCGATCGATCTCTTCTGCTAGCACCGTCGCAGCCGCCGCTCCACGCAGGAGGGAAGGAGACCGCCACTGAGGATGAAGACGACGACGAAGAAGCCGACGTAACTCGGACCTCAACTTCATTGTGTACACCAAACAACAATAAGAAGCCACCCCTCCTTCGGGCCCCTTCGATGCCGTCGCCGCAGAATTCTTTCCACTCTTTTGATAGTAGTAGTCCTAAGGTGAAGTTACAATTCACACGTACATATATTATCATGTTATATATATATATATATATATATGTTTCTACTTAACTTTTATTCGCTCTCAGAAAATTTTGATGCGGAACGCGAGCATGGGGAGGTACCAAGTGCCCCGGCGCATGAGAAAATGCTGCACCAACTTGCATTACAATAACCAGCTGCCACACGCCGGCGATTACAAGAGAGCATTTCAAGAGAACAAGTGGCAGAGTTCGAGCGCTCTCGAGTCGATCGAGGTGCAAGGGTTCAAAGATCTGGGATTCGTGTTTGACGAAGTAGGGCTGAACGACGAGAGGCTCGCGAGCATGATCCCCGGCCTTCGCGAGAAGAAGGCTCAGGTCGATGGCGGCGGCGGTGACGACGACGGTGGCAGCAGCAACGTCCAGAGGCCGTATTTGTCGGAGGCGTGGTGCGCGCAGAGATCGGCCCAGCCGACGCTCAAATGGGCGGCGGATAACCGATCGGCGGCCGACATGAAGGAGCAGCTGAAGTTTTGGGCAAGGGCGGTGGCCTGCAATGTCCGGCCGGAATGCTGATTAAGAAATTACTTATTACTTTTGCGATATTCATTAACCTTTTAAATAAACTTTAATTTATTGTCACGTAGTTTAGTGTACTTTTAATTATGTAAAATAATATCTTTTTGTAAAATATAAGACGCTATAATATATATATAACATATTAATTATCTTATAATTTACCCTTTATCAGCATGTCTATCCAAAAATATTATTTAATAATATTGCAGAATAATTAATTATTGCTTGTTTAAACTATCATACGATAAAATAAAAATATGATAAATTATATTAAACAACTTAATTAGAGCCTAATCGTTTTCTATTTTCTTCTTTATTAAGGATGTAGTGTAATAAAGCAAGTTGTTTATCACCGTTGCATTATTTTACATTGTTAATATGTTTTTCTTTTTCTTTGTATAAGTAATTTAAATTACCATAATTGAAAATTTCTAGTTCATGCAACCCTGGCTTGATGGTGAGGAAAACAAAGTCAAACATATGGCATGCAGGGAGATAAATGATCAATAAGTGAGTTGCATTTATATTTTATTTTAGATCAAAGACGATGTGGATCACTTATTAGCATATCTTGTAATAACACGCGCGCCTTGCACTTAAAAGACACTTTGAATAATAATTAACAATATTTTAATATTTTAAGAAAGATGCTCGGTGTACACCCTTTTAGGAGTGTATATCTTACACCCCATTCTATTCTGGAATAGGTATTATTCTACTCGTCACATCGAGTGATGAGTAGAATTTATCCACTCCACGATGGGGTGGGGTATAAGATATATACCCCTAAAAGGATGTATACTTATATATACCCATATTTTAATGCGAGTAAAAAGTCAGAAATAAATATACCGACACTTTAATATAATGTTCGAGATTTTTTTTTTCGGCTCTTTTTAGAGTATGTAATATACTAGTTGCCGACTCTAAAAAAAATTGTTAATTTAAATAATTACCGACTTAAAAAAAAATTGTTAATTTAAATAGTTGTCGATTTAAAAAAAAAAAATCGTTAATTTAAATAATTGTCGACTCTAACAAAAATTATTAATTTAAACAATTATCGATATTCCAAAATAACGATATATTATGAAATACTAAATAAACATGTCAATATAAAAACTTTACCGTAAAAAACAAAAAAGTTAACTGTTTCAACATTAGTAAATTTCAATCAACAATACTAATCACAATCAAGAAATACAAAAAATTCTACTATTGCATAAGCACTCGAAATAATAAGAACAAAAAAAAGTTTCATCACTTTTTTATTCACGATGAATTAGTAAGATCTTCAAATGCATCTCTTATAGCGTATATATTGCTTTTAATTTAGTTGCACCTTCTTGTAGTGTATATATTGTTGGCTATTTATTTATGGATTAAAAATAAATTCAACTCCTGCCCGTGACAATAAGTCTGGGAGACTAATAAGTTGAGTTGGATAAGCCCAATAAGTTGAGTGGGACTGCGGTGCATAATAGACCTAACGGCAAAAGGCCCAACAATAGACCCAACATCCAAATGGATTGAATCCGATCGAAATCCGTAGACGCTGTGTCTGTACGCTTTAAGGCAATGTTTGGTTCAGGGATAAATTTAAGAGGTATAAATTTTTTTATACCTGGGATAGCTTGCTATTCCGGGATAATGAAGTATAAAAGTTAAATTGCGTTTGGTTGAAAAGTTGGTATTCTCTGGAATAGTTAAAATTGTGTTTGGTTAAAATTATGAAATAGTAGAGAATAGTGAAAAAAGAAGATAGAATTTTTATAAAAATACCAACTTTGCCCTTAGCTTTTTTTATAAAAAAATTAATTTAATTATTATATTAAATTTGAAGCAATTTAATTATAAATAATAAATTATGTTAAAAAAATAATATTTTTTATTTTATATTATATTTTAAGAATATAAATAATAAATTATATTTTATATTATATTATATTATATTTTATATATTTTTATATTTTATATTATAATTTATATTATATTTTATATTATTTATATTTTATATTATAATTTATATTATAATTTATATTTTATATTATAATTTATAATTTATATTATAATTTATATTTATATTATAATTTATATTTTATATTATAATTTATATTATAATTTATATTTTATATTATAATTTATAATTTATAATTTATATTTTTTATTTTATATTATATTTTATATTATAATTTAATTATAAATAATAAATTATAATTTTGCCCATTCACTACCCCCAGGGATAAAACCTTATTCCATGGGGGGAGAGGAATAAGGCTTAACGGGTTATTCCAGAATAACCCGTTAAGCCAGGGATAAAAAAAAAATTTATTCCATGTCATTTTATAATACTGTTTGGCAAGAATTGGAGGATAAAAGGAGTTATTCCCCCTTTATCCCCCAACCAAACATTGCCTAAGTGAATTAGTTGTGTATTTCTAACCGCTCGAGCATTTAGAATTAATGATTAGAGCCAACGATCCTACATATATTACCGCAGATAAAATATACATCCTAAAATGGTAGACAAAAATAAATATTAGCACAAATAATTAATTCACCAAAGCCAACACTAACTTAGACAAAAATTTAATAAGTATTAAACAATCTAGCAACCAAAGTTGGATCGACAACACAAAATGCATGCAAGGCGAGTACATAAGGAAGTGCATGGATCTCTTCTTCATCACTATATCCCTCTTCAACCTTAAAAATTGAAGAAAAAACAAAAACAAAGCCTGATGAAATTTCATCTGATACAAAACCTGTATATATAATAAGAAGCCTCTTTACCTGCAAAATTCTTTCTAACAAGTGCTTACATATCAATTCACAGCACTTACGTACAGATGCCAGAGCCTCAATGCGGAATGGCAAAAAATGGTTTCTCCATTCAAAAGTATAATATCTAGACTATATAATCATGTCTAGAAAACCATATAAAATTTCATGGGTAGCACTCAAATGGAGAAGTTTTGGCACCAAACTACAAAATTAATATGAAAAAGAATATGACTCACTCTCTAGCCTTTTGAAATTCATCTTCCAGGCTCATTATGTAGAGTGTATCGAGAGAGTCCACAGGGGTTGCTCCAAGACCACCAAAACTATTGACACCATTCTTTGATTGTGGCTGGTAATCAAACAGAGAAATCACATAAGCGCTATTGCCTGGTAGGATGTAAAAAGGGTAAATTGCAACAGAGGTCTTCCAAACCCAAGCTTGTTAGGAGGTTTAGTTTGGTTGCTAACCTTTCAATTGTACAATTGGGTTCCTCACCTTTGCATTTCGGTGCCGTTTGGTTAGCAGCAGTAAATGCGTATATGATTAGATATCTCTGTTTGCTGGACATGCAACAATTACAACTACACCTATTCTGTTTGGCTGAATGCAACTGAGAGAGCTGCAACGATAAAGAGCTTGATATAAATATAGGCATCAAATTCCACTAATCTTCTTAAAAAAAACTTAGAATAAATCTATGGTTTATGAAAATGAGTAACATAACCACACAAACAACAAACATGACTTACACAATTACACAACAATGAATACTCAAAAAACTCAACAAGATTATAATAATTGAGCAAAAGAAAAGTACAAAAAGTTTTCTAAAAACTTGATTATGTTAAAATCATCAATCAATTAAATACACCTAAATTCTCATACCATTATGCACCTATCATCGCCAAATATAAGTTTGGAAATATTATGAATCACAAAACCGAGTAATAATTCACGCATACAAATCTTTGACTGCCATTATGATCTCTAATCTTTCTTGTCCTAGCAACTGCAGTGGTAGAAATCCTCTTGCAATGCCAAGCAATACTGAGCATATTAATTTTGTGATCTTATGTCCACAATGCCAAGCAATCCTCATGCAATGCCAAGTGAGTTGCTTGCCAAGTGCTATGATATCAACATGATATGGATCTTCTCCTTTTTTTTTTTTTTTTTTCTAATGCAAATTTAGTTGCAGAATATTAGCATTTATGCTACCTTTTGGAGACAATTTGATAAAGAGGCTGGTTCTTAATTCTAAGTGTCCCCCCTATGTAATTATTTGAAGACTATTCGATCCATGACACGTTTAGGAGAACTCTGTGCGGTCGTCAAGTAAAATTGCAAGGAGTCGTAGTGCAAAATTGGAATTGGAGTTTTACTAAGATGAGGAATGAGACATTACTAAGAAAAAGGATGAATGTTTCTGCCATCTAAGCTAACAGTGTGAAAGTAAGAAATATAGCTGTCCGAGACAACTAACTGCATATGACCTAAAAGGAGAAGGAATATTAATAGAGAAATACAGCACATTACAGAGATATTAGCATTAGGGAATATACCAAAACTAAGTTAGCCTTCACCCCAAAGACTAGCAATATAATTACAAAGCCAGTTTCCCAAGATACTTGAAAAATAGCTACAGGTCAGAGATTTTGCCCTTTAGATTCCATCACATGTTCTTGTCTATTATTCAAGGAGAAGTATTTTAACATCACAATGCCTTTACTCACACCACTTGGTAGATCAAGTGATGGGGAGAGAGAGAGTTAAAAGATTGAAGGGAAATGAAAGTATGCCTTTACTCCACAATGATTCTACCATGGTGCTGCTGCTGCTGCTGTCCTGCAGCCTGCAAGGCAGAAGCAGGCTGCTGCTGCCTCAGGCAGCAGCAAGCTGCTGCAATATAGGCAGCAGCAGCCGCAGAACTTAGTGACGTCGGCGATGGCGATTTTTTGAGTCTGAAATCTGATTCTGTGTTTGATTTGTTGTAGTGTTAAAGTAGAGATGGAAGTGGCCATGACAAATACAATGTGTCTGGAATCAGAAAATGGACATACATATACTGCCAGAAATAATTTCACCTCACATTACTTCCGGTGAAACCAACATGCCTAATGATTGAATTGAGTCCACTTAATGATGTATTGTCTCTAGGGAAATGTTGTAGGTAGCTACCTTATCCAATTCTTTCTAATGGGCCAACAAGAAATTAGCTAATATAATCATGACTCATAACTAAAAAAAACTTCTAGATGAAAAGTCTCCTATGATGTTGAGGAGAAGAAGCAATTATTGAAAGAATGATTAGGATGTAGTAGCACATAATTTCCCTTCATTTTAAGCTGGTTTCTTCTCCCCCCCTATCAGTGTATACAAATTAGTTTAAGAAATGTAAATTAGGAGCTTCTGCTTTTAGGGCCGAGAGCTCGTTTCACCTCTCTAGCTACATGGTAAAAGTAGTTTTATCGACTAACCTAACTAATATTAAAATTTGTCTGTCGATTCACATATCTTAAAAGTAGTTTTTTTCCATGTGTACATATTTATACTTATATATGTGTGTATATGTATATGTACATATGTATAGAGTATAAATATGGTTATGAATATGCATATATCAATATGGTTATGAATATGCATATAGCAATTGCTACTTGTCAAACAGGTTGAAATCTTCATGCATAGATTGACGATCAACCCACCAGATGAATGAACACTCAAGTTGAACAACCACACGGTCTGATCAACCAATTAACCATAAGATCCTAAGTTGTGAATTTAGGTTCTTTCTTAATGAGGATTTCTATGAGGATCAAAGGTTTGAATAAGATAATAATTGTTGAATTGAATTATATTGGCAAGAATTAACCTGTAAGAGTGTTCAAACACTACATTTGAACATCAATTAGATATTCTTAAACTGTTACTCACCGAAGCATAGTTGCTGACATCCTATGGCTGATAAATGCATGTTACCTCTTGAAACTCATTAAATTATGTAGGAAATGTTGAGACATAATTCTATATATCTTAATAGAAAAGTAAAACTGAATTTAGAAAAACAATACAGAGAGATCAAGGATAACCTAAAAGTGTATCAGGTATTTTAGATGTTTATCAAGTAAAACTGAATTTACAAAAACCAATTTGGAGAGATTAGGAATAACCTAAAAGTGTAGAAAGTACTTCATATGATTAATTCGACATTTACGAAGAACTTCACCTAGGCAGTTAATTGCTGAACATGTAGTACACATGATATTAAAAATGCAGGCCACACTAAATGGGACCCGGGGCATGTCTTACCTTCTTATTGATTGATAGAGCAGCTTGAACAAAATCTGGAGCATATGCAGACAATTTTACTGCTTTTATTGTTTCAGCTTCATCAGATTTACATAAAGAAGCAATGCACTCCACAGAACCAAGGGACGCCTTCAATAGTTCATTGACACTGTTTCCGGACTATAAAATGAAAAAAAAAATGCAATGTCAAATTGCTGCACATATATGCTTCCAACTTTTAAGTTCAGCAGAAAATTCATCACTCTTTGGATTCTGATGAATAACACAAAGGAGCGACAGAAGTCAGCAAATGTACGAAAGGGGCACGGATCGTTTAGCTGTTTATAAATCCAATAGCAATTTTATTATATTTGATGGATGCAATCTTCTTTTAGCAAATGAAACTGCAATAATTAAGCAAAATACCTTAATTTAAATAACTGGATTAACTCAAACCAAAGAAGTTGAAGTTAAGTGATTGCCTTAAAGAAAGAAGGAAAAAAAAAAATAAAGGGGTTTCTTAAGATGTCCTGTAGTTGAGGGGCTCTTATCAAATTTTTGCCCAAAAAAATATCCCAAAAAAATCTTTTGATGTTTGAAAACTAGGAAACAATTTCGGTTGGATTTGTATTAATCTCTGCAATATAGCAAACACTCAAACTAAGTATTAGGTGAACTTGGATTGTGCAAAAAGCCCAAGAGCTTAAGCATGTTAACTGTACTTAATTTGTCTCCAGGTTTAAGTACAATGTATTCTTGGTTGATACGAAATAAATTGACTTGGTTCACCTAACAGATTAGATCGAATTGGACCAGAAACAATCAAAATAAAAATTCCCCAATTAAAAGTAAGATCCCAAGCTAAACTAACAAACGGACACTTCCGATCAGCTCGAAAACCCTAATTTTATCAAATCGCCATTAGAGAACCATGAAAGAGACGAGAAGAGATCGGATGATTACCTCGACTTCTTCGGAGAACGATCGATCAACACGATGCTGAGGAAGAGGAAAGCCCTGGAGCAGTGCGATCAAATCTGAGCAATAGATCGAAGAGAGGGTGAGGGATATGAAGAGTAGAGGGATCGAGATTGATCGATTGAGAAGAGGAGGTTTAGGGTTTTTCGCCTTGGATGAGGGAGTAGGGCATGCGATGAAGGGGATCCAGCGCCGTGTTGGTTTTTCAAATTTGCGATGAAGGTGATGGAGCGCGCGTTGGTTTTTCAGATGCCGTAAAGTTGTTATATATATATATATATATATATATATATATATATATATATATATATATAGGGATAATTGCCTGTGTACCCCTGTAATATGATGAAATATCTGATTTACCATTCTTATTTTTTTCTTTCAAATATACTCCTAATACGTTCCACATTTTTTCTGATATACCCCTATTTTGAGGGTATATCAGAAAGAATTTGGGTTTTTAGAAGGGTATATTAGAGAGCAGATTTTTTGAGGGGTAAATATGAAAGTTGGGAACTTAATAGGGTATATAGGCAATTGCCCCATATATATATATATATATATATATATATATATATATATATATATATATATATATATATATATATATAATTAGGCTACAATACTATCGATAGCACCAAGCCATTGGTGTTATCAAGTTTTTAGCCATTGGATGAAAAAATATGCGGTTGGGATTATAGTGGTCCCCTAGGGTTTATTAGATGGTTGGTTGAATAGTAAAAATTTTAGGGAACCACTATATTCCCAACCGCATATCTTTTCATCCAACGACTAAAAACTTGATAGCACTAATTGTTTGGTGCTATCGATAGTATTCTAGCCGGACTCTATATATATATATATATATATATATATATATATATATATATATATATATATATATATATATGAGCTTATATGTTTTTAAAACTACAAGCACATTAATGCTTGTAAATTTTTTACAATTAAATTTGTATTGGAATTTGTGCTTTTCACTTTATCTTTCTCTCTCTTAGTTGACTTTACAAAAACACAAATTCCAATACAAATCCAATAGTAAAAAATTCACAAGAATGAATGTGCTTGTGCTTTTAAAAACATATAAGCTCTACTATATATATATATATATATATATATATATATATATATAGTTCGGCTATTATATTTGTACAAACACTAAGTAATCGGTGCTTGTAAGTTTTCTACCGTTAGATCTACTCTTTGACTAATTTTATTTTTTAGATTATTCTATTCCACTAACCACTCAGTTAACACATGGGGCCGACTATTATTCTAACCACACATCTTTTCATCCAATGACTAGAAACCTACCCACATCGATGACTTGATACTTTTAAAAGTATAGAAACTTAATTATATATATATATATATATATATATATATATATATATATATATATATATATAGAGAGAGAGAGAGAGAGAGAGAGAGAGAGAGAGAGTCCAGTTGCTATGCTTGTAAAAGCACAAAGTAATTGATGCTTGTAAGTTTTCTACCCTTTAGATCATGCTATTCTACCAACTATCCACTAAACCCAAGGGATTCACAATCATTCTAACAACACATCCCTTTATCCAAGGGCTAAAAACCTACAAGTATCGATAACTTGGTATTTTTAAAAACATAGAAACTCAACATATATGTGATGACCCGGACCCCCTTGGAAGAGTTCCAGCTTGGTCGGCAGCTTGTAAAGGCCCTTGTGGATGGTTAGATTTGGGTTGCGCACAAATCGGACTCAGTATGGACTCAATGCGAAGTTTAGATCATGTTTGCCCCTTCGGATGCTTTCGTCGAATTTCTAGAAGTGGATTTTGGCAAAACGGATTACGGATTTGGATTCAGCGCGCGAAAACGGTCAAGATCGGTTATTTGCTTGTATTTTTTGGAGTCCGGACACCCAAAAACGGACAACCAGAAGTTTTTGGTGTGCTTGGGTGCACGAGGGGAAGTTGTGGACCCGGGGGTAGACACGTGGAAGCTTGGGAGAGGCCGGCTCACGCGACGCGGTCCACGCAACGTTGCACGGTGGCGCGGTCCATGGCAGGCGCGTGCGCTGGGCGCAGCAAGTAGTGGCCTCGGACACGTGGCAGTGGGGGATAGGCGGGGGCAGGTCGGGGTAGATGGGGCAGAGTGGGGCAGGCGGGGGCGGCATGGCGCCCACGCGAGGGGGCGCCACGTGGCGCCCTGCCATTCGCCAGGGGCCGCCCACCCCGCCCCCTTGTCGGCCAACGCGGTGCGGGCCGGTTGGCCGCGCCCCGCTGCCGCGTGGTTCGGGACGCGTGGCGCGCTCGGATTAATCCGGGCGCAGCCCGGGCTGTCCCGTGTTCGGCGCCCGAAATTTTCGAGCGCCCAAAATCGTACCCCGAACCCCTTTGTTCCCCCTTGTTCCTTGGCCTATAAATAGGCCTTCTCCCCCTATTCTCTTGGTTTTTTTTTGGAGAGTTTTCGAGGGAGGGTTTGTGGCAGAGTTTCCTTCACCTATCTACTATCTTTCCTACGATTTTGAGAATTTTTGGAGGCCGCGGCAGCGATGATTTCTGCGATTCGGCGCACTGCGACATTCCTCTTTCGGTGGCTTTTTCCGTCGCTGTTCAGTCCGTGAGCTCCCCTGGGCTACCCCGAAGGAATTTTCAGCCGATTCTTGCGGCATCGTTTTCACAACAGGTAGGCCTTCGTTTTCCGTATTTACAACTTCCCTCAATTTTGTGTTTTTACTAGGTTTTTTGGAGCATCTTTAGACCCATTTTTTCTGTGACAATTGTTGGATAGCGGAGGAGTGTTTATGCCTTTTCTCGGCCTACGGGTATCGGAACGGGGAGTTTAAATACTCGATTTGCATCTACACTTCACGTGAATCACAGTCGTGATTTTTTTTTGGAATTTTTAGAGGAGATTTCGCAGGTGAAAAATGGTTGTTTCTGGGACTGTTGCGCAAACAACATGCGACAGATTTTCTGGGACAAAGTTTTACACTATGTTCGGCTTTTGTTACAGTTTTCGCTGAGATTTTGGTGTTCCACTAGGAAGAGGAATGTTGGTACTTTTCATCACGATCGAGGTGAGATTTTCTTTTCTGGCCCCGGATAGAAATTGTGTTTGATTTCACATCTACGCCATTGTCGCGCGCCCCGTTGATTTTTGCACCGCATTGTTGGACAACACCTCACTGTTTTACTCGCCACCGTTGATTCGGGAGGAGTTTTTGGGAGATTTTAGATTCGTTGGGACTGTTGACACTGAGGGAACGCGCACGCCAGTTTTCAGCCCGGTCGGATTTCGGATCTGCGCGTTCCAGGTGGGTGGTTGTTGTTTGCCTTTTTTTACGGCATACTCACTAGGGCTATTGGAGAGATCCCTGATTTATTGATTATCGATTTGCCACCCTATTGAAAATCATACATAATTAAAGTAATCTGATTAATTCTCAGCCTATCTATGTGGGATTGATATACTATAGTGATGATATATTAACATGCCATGTTTAGCACTTAGTCTTTCATGAAAATTGATTATTCGATGGGACAAGAGGATATATCCTATGTGCGGGTACTAAAGGAAATCGTAATTGATGGAAAAATGGTTGTTGTGCTTGATGAAGAGCACAAAACCAACCCTTAATATATAGCATTATTGGATACAAAATATAATCCCATTATTCTTGGGATTATAATATTTACACAATTACATTCTATAAGTGTACAACATTTGAATTCAAATAGTTTCTATTTGGTGTGGTTGCCATACTTGTGAGATTGCCATTCTTGAGTTTCCTTAATTTCTCGTGATTTGAATACTTGTCATAATTGGTAGATTCTTGGTTATGAGAATTTGATTTATCCATAATCAATTCCTTAATTGTATCATCATTTGATCCTCCATTACGCCCCTCAAGCTTATGGGAGGTGCACGCACCATTAGCTTGTCTTTGAGAAATTTGAATCGATGAGAAGATAGTCCTTTAGTGAAAATATCAGCAATTTGATCTTGTGACGCTACATAATGAACATCGAGATCTTGTCGAATAACCTTTTCTCGTACAAAATGATAATCAACTTCGATGTGTTTAGTCCGAGCATGAAAGATAGGATTGTACGCAAGTCGGATAGCACTAATGTTGTCACAATAAATAATAGGTTTAGAATGTAGAAATATGTGAAGATTTTTAAGGAGCAATCGTACCCAAGAAAGCTCAGCAGCAGTGTGGGCGAGAGAGCGATATTCAGCCTCCGTACTAGAACGAGATACTGTAGGTTGTTTCTTTGCACACCAAGAAACTAAACACGGACCAAGAAAGACACCAAAACCACTGGTAGAGCGGCGATCATCGGGATCTCCTGCCCAATCTGCATCACAATAGGCGTGCAAATCAAGATTGCCGATTCCAATATGGAGTCCGTGGTCCACTGTTCCTTTGAGAAATCGAAGGATTCTTTTAACAGCAATTAAATGTGTAGAAGTTGGTGCATGCATAAATTGACAGGCCTGATTGGTAGAGAAGGCTAAATCTGGTCGCGTCATAGATAAATATTGGAGTCCCCCTACAATACTCCGATAGAACGTTGCATCATCAAGAGAATCGCCTTCAGTGAGGGAGAGCCTCTTATGAGAAGAAACTGGTGAAGTGCATGCTTTCGCGCCATCCATATATGCACGTGTAAGAAGATCAATTGAGTATTTTGATTGAGATAAAAAGATGCCTGTTGAATCGCGATGTACCTCAATACCAAGAAAGTAATGGAGAGGACCAAGATCTTTCATTGCGAATTGATTGCCAAGTTCATGAATTAGATTATGAATAGAAGTGGAATTACTGCCGGTAATAATAATATCATCCACATATATAAGAAGAATAAGAACTCCATTATGAGAAGTATGGATGAAGAGAGAAGTGTCAGCATCGGCACCATGAAATCCCAACGCAAAAAGATATGTTGTAAAGCGTTCAAACCAAGCACGCGGTGCTTGTTTTAATCCATAAATCGATTTATGGAGCTTGCAAACATGAGTTGGAGCAAGAGGATCAACAAAACCAGGAGGTTGTTGCATATATACTTCTTCTCGTAAAATACCATGCAAAAAGGCATTATGGACATCGAGTTGACGTATGGGCCACCCAAAATGAACTGCAATAGTCAGCACAATTCGAATGGTGGAAGGCTTGGCAACAGGGCTAAAGGTTTCACTATAATCAAGCCCAGATTGTTGATGATAACCTTTAGCTACCAAGCGGGCCTTGTATCTTTCAAGACTACCATCAGCTCGTCGTTTAATTCGATAAACCCAACGGCAGCCAACAACATTCATATTAGGGGTAAAAGGGACAAGAGACCATGTACCGCACTTTTGCAATGCATTAAATTCGGTAGCCATTGCATCCCTCCACTCAGTACTTTTAGAAGCTTGACTATAACAAGTTGGCTCAATTTCTGTAGTAGTGGCAAGTAGCGCTTTGGGTAAAGGGTGGCGAGTGGCATTCAATGTGAGCAGTTGCTTTCTCATGATAATACCTGACTTAGATCTAGTTTGCATAGGATGAGAATTAGAATTAGTAATGGTATTATTGGTAGTCAACTGTTCTATGGAAGTGTCGATTGTAGGTTGGGAGGTAAGGGAAAGTTGATATTGTAATGGTGGTTGGTTCGGTATTTCAGGGGAGGCACTCGGAGTTTCATTGTTGGACGATTGGGCGGGTATAGATGGTGGCGAGAGAGGAGGTGAGGAAAAAGGTAGCCATGCATGAAGAACTCCAGTTGGTTCGAGATCCACTTTATCCACTGACCGAGTAGAAGGACATTCCAAAGGTAATTTATTAAAGGGAAAATGAGATTCATTAAAAACAACATGCCGAGAAAGATATACACGGCCTGTAAAAGGATCAAGACAGCGATAACCTTTGTGATCCAAACTATAGCCAATAAAAACACATTTTAATGAGCGAGGTTCGAGCTTATGATGAGAATAAGGGCGTAACCATGGATAACATGCACAACCAAAAACTTTGAGAAAAGAGTAGTTAGGTTTGCGAGCAAACATTTTTTCCCAAGGAGAAATATTATTTAAACGTTTCGATGGCATTCTATTAATGAGAAAGATGGCTGTTCGAAAAGCTTCTACCCAATAATTAGAAGGCATGTGTGCATGAAAAAGAAGAGAGAGTCCAGTTTCAATGATATGACGGTGTTTTCTTTCAGCAGTACCATTTTGCTCAGGCGTATGTGGACAAGAAAGCTGATGAGAGATACCATGTTCAAGTAAAATTTTTTTGAAACGATTGTTTAAAAATTCTCCACCTCCGTCGGAGCGAATACTTTTGATTTTTCGATCAAGTAAATTTTCAATTTTGGATTTAAAATCAATAAAAATTTCACAAACATCAGATTTTGAGTGTAAAGGAAAAAGCCATGAGTATCTAGTAAAATCATCAACAATGACCAAGTAATA
Organism: Tillandsia fasciculata; assembly: GCA_029168755.2. Taxonomy (NCBI): domain Eukaryota; kingdom Viridiplantae; phylum Streptophyta; class Magnoliopsida; order Poales; family Bromeliaceae; genus Tillandsia; species Tillandsia fasciculata. Next base: position 10,668,748 of record CM054941.1, on the reverse strand, counting down.
TTTAAAATCACTCATTGACAGAATAGGAGTAGGTCCCCAAACATCCATATGTAAAAGTTCTAAAGTGGAATAAGATACATAAGTAGAAGGGAGAAAAGGAAGACGATGACTTTTGGCAAGTTGACATGAATCACAAAAATTTATTTCTTTTATAGAACCTTTTAAAAAGATATCAGAATGCGCAGATAAATAATGCAAAGTAGTAGCAGAAGGATGGCCAAGCCTGTGATGCCAGACTGAAGAGGAAACTCTTTCGCCAATAAGAGCAAAAAGACCAGATTTATGTTGATTGTTTTTGACGGATTTAATGGGATATAGTCCATTTTCACTCGGCCCTTGGAAAAGCGTCTTCCCCGACTGTTTGTCCTTCACACAAAAACCATGAGAGTCAAAGAGAAAATAACAATCGTTATCTTTAGAAAACTGGTTAACGGAGACTAAATTGGTTGATATTTCAGGAACATGTAATAAGTTGTTTAGTTGAAAAGATTGAGATGGGGTATGAAGTACGGATGAACCAGTATGGAGAATGCGCAAACCTTGTCCATTGCCTACAGATATTTTGTCGCTTCCTTGATAGTCGGTGCGAATAGTCAGATTGGAGAGATCAGAAGTTAAGTTGTTGGTGGCTCCGGTGTCAGCATACCAAGTTTGATCAGCGGAGGGAGAAGTTGTTGCCACCATTGCTTGAAGGCGCTGAGGAGGAGTACGCCCTTGATATGCAAAGTCCATTCGATGATGACAGTCGAGTGCAATGTGGCCAATTCGATTGCAGATTTGGCAAGTGGGACGTTGCCCACCATTTGCACTTGTGTTGTTGTTGCGTGGATGTTGGCCTCCACCTCGGCCATAACTACCACGTCCTCTTCCACGTCCCCTGCCATTATTAGTATTGCACCCTCGGACATAATTGGAGCCAAGGTTGTTTTGAGAAGAATTATTTTGTGCAATGAAGGCGGTGGATTCATGAGTGATGGAGGATTGAAGTTGACGTCGTTCCTCCAAAAGTAGCTCTTCACTGGCTAAAATAGCATGCACTTCCTCAACAGTAGAAATAGAGGGATTAGTGCGAATAGAGACCCGAATGGGATCATATTCCGGGGGAAGACCATGAACAATATGATGAATCAAATCATCGTCATGAACCGATTTACCAACAGCTGCCAAATTATCCGATATGGCTTTTATTTTATTCATATAATCAGTGATAGACATACCTCCTTTTTTGATAGTTTGAAGTTGAGTGATAAGTTGTGAAATATGGGCACGTGAGAGAGAAGCATACCGACGTTCCAGTGCAATCCAAACGTCGCGGGAGGTTTGTAAGCCGACAACTTGAGCAAGTACGCCTTCGGTGAGGGTTGCTTGAATCCAAGAGAGTAGATGACGATCTTGTTTCATCCACTCCAAAAAGGACGGATTGATAGTGTCGGTAACTGTGCCATCTGCATTTTTGAAGAATTTTGATGGACACTCTTTGGATCCATCAATAAAACTCATCAAGTCATGAGCAAAAAGAACGGGAAGAAATTGTTGTCGCCATAACAGATAGTTGCCGCGATCAAGTTTAATAGAGACTAAATTGCTAATGTTAGCAATAACAAATGTGGGGCTTGTGGTGGAAGAGGAAGCACCGAAAGTGGCCATTAGATCAAGTATGATGACTGACGTCTTATGGCTCTGATACCATAAAGGAAATCGTAATTGATGGAAAAATGGTTGTTGTGCTTGATGAAGAGCACAAAACCAACCCTTAATATATAGCATTATTGGATACAAAATATAATCCCATTATTCTTGGGATTATAATATTTACACAATTACATTCTATAAGTGTACAACATTTGAATTCAAATAGTTTCTATTTGGTGTGGTTGCCATACTTGTGAGATTGCCATTCTTGAGTTTCCTTAATTTCTCGTGATTTGAATACTTGTCATAATTGGTAGATTCTTGGTTATGAGAATTTGATTTATCCATAATCAATTCCTTAATTGTATCATCATTTGATCCTCCATTAGGTACTACTTGATGATTTTATGGACATGTATAGTTGGATGGTAATTATGATCCAATGATTTATTCCTTTGTGAGATTGTTACATGATACTCTTTCTTCTATCTTTCTTGAGAACACTTGCATGCTTGTATGGACATCTAGATAGGCCATCTTTTATAGCTACACTATCATGTTGGGATTTGACTTAGGAGAAATCATGATTGTTTTTGTTCTCCTTTTTATTTAGACTTGTGATTCATGTTGCTCGGGTTCGAGCAGGGGTTTGGGATAGTGTAGTCGAGATCATTGAGTCTGGAAAAGGTTGTACCAGATTTTGGACTTGTGGGGTGTTGCGGCGACCGCAGACATTAGGCGGCTGACCGGATGTTGATTATTTTACCAGATTGTGGACTTGTGGGGTGTTGCAGCAACCGCGGATATTGGGCGGTTGACCGGATGTTTACTTTTGCATCGGATTGGGATCGTGGTTTTGTTAGTGACATGGAGTCTCCCACCTTGAGCATAGTCGTAACTAAGCGCTGCTATATTGAGATATATCCGATGGATTACTTCCTCGTGTGGGTAGCTCCCCTCGAGTGCCACTCTGGAGTGTGCGACTGTACCGGGTTGGTGCCGGTCAGTCATTGAGTTCTTGAGTCCCTTATCACATCGGTGTTACGCGTTGGTGGCATACCCGATGATGATGCCAGATTGAGTTCTTAAGTCCCTTATCACATCGGTGTTATGCGTTGGTGGCATACCCGATGATGATGGCAGAGCAGGCAGTACTGGTTTTTACTGGTTCATTGATTGGGTTTATTTTGGCAGATACTGGTTACTGATGCATGCATACAGTCGATTGTTTCAGTACTGCATTAGAGGCATAGTAGTGGTAGTTTTTCCTTTTCAGCAGTCTATTTAGCTAACCACTTTACTTTTCTTTTTGCCTCTGGTAGACTTAGTAGGTACGTCGGATCTTGAGGATTTACCTACTGGGGGGATTTAGCTACTGGGGGCTACTGGTTTTATCAGTGGTTCTCACTCCCATTGTTGTTTTCCTTCTTTCTCCCCTTTGTTTTGCAGAGTCTTCTGCGGGAGCTGCTGGGCCTTCAGCGGCTGATCGAGGTAAGGGGATCACTGAGTAGATAGATCTTCTACCTGATAGTGAGTATGAAGCTAGACTTTTGGTGTACCCTTTTTCTCAGACTGATGTACTTTTATTTTTGGGTGTGGCTTTTGCCAGCTGGTTGTATTATTTTGGTGAGCTGGGAGAGACTGTTGTATTTACTACTGTTGTACTTTACTTTCTGTTTCAGTTTCAGTCTGAGATGTTGTAGTTATTAGTTCAGCTCTGTACTTGTGCTCTTTTATTGCTTATCTTATATCTGAGCAGATTTTGACGCTTCGTATATGCGGAAAATTCCGTGTGCACGGCGGATCTGTGGACGGGCCCGGGTTCTGGTTTACCCCAGGGGCGTGACAGATTAGGTTGGTATCAGAGCTTAGGGATAGGTCAGTTGGGACTTAGGAAACCCTAGGCTTTTGGCAGACCCTAGGATGGTAGGGCGTGAGAGACGTGATAGTTTGCAAAAGTCGGTGATTTATTTATTTGACTCTTCCTGTGAGTGAAGAGGGACCGACATGCCCTAACTTCTGTTGGACAATTATGTTGGCTGCAGACAACATAAAGTTACAGAAATAGGGGGATGTCTTTGACTTTCGCTAGATTGGGTCGAGCGTGTTTGTGTTCTGACTTGTGTTTTCTGGTGGCAGGATGTCTTCCCGTCGTCATTTTCCAACCTGGGGTACCCCCACACCCTTAGAGGAGCCTGAGCAGGCGGTGTCCGCCGAACTGGAGGAACTGCGGGCCTTTGTGACCCATTTAGTGGCGAGGAGTTTTCGACAGGACCAGTGCTTGGAGCAGCTGTTAGTGCAGAGGGGTAACGTGGCAGTCGGGGAAAGGGCTGGGACGTCAGAGCAGGGTTCAGAGAGGAAACGCCCAGCCCCGGATGATGAGAGATAGACTTGTGGACGGAGACCGCCACGACCTCCGCGGCCTCAGTTTTATGGCCGTAGGCGTTCCGATCGGCGAGGGCCTGGTGGATCCTGTTAAGAATTTTTGTATTGGCGTATTTCGTAAAGTGTTTTGAGTCTTGAAGATTGAAGTTGAAGAATTGTCGATCACATACATCAATCTCAAGAAGAATGGATTCAAAATGATCAGATACGTTTAACTAAATATTTTTGGTGATTTGAATACATTCTTATAGGTTAGAAACCTTTTGGAAAGAGATAAGAATCAAAAACTATATTCAAACCGACTAGTTTCTAAATCATATGCTTAGAATTTAGCCAAATCCAATTAGATTGTGCTCTAACACATATACTTAGAGTTCATCCAAACCAACCCAACTAACCCTAATACACACACTTAGGGTGTAGTTAACCTTTTACTCTAGCACATATATCTAGGGTAGAAACCAAATCAACTCAACTAGTCCTAATACATATACTTAGGGTTAGTCAACCTTTTACCCTAGCACATATAACTAGAGTAAAAAACATATCAAACTCAGCCAATCCTGATACATACAGGAGGACTCAGCCGCTTTCTACTTTCGAGTAGCATCAAATCCAACCCACCTCAATACATACCCTCGGGGTTTGGTCATATCATCACTTTGGAACATACGCCAAACATGGAATCAAATATAATTGGACTCTAAAACATATACTTAGAGCCAATTAAACCCAATTAAACTCTAACACATATACTTAGAGTTTAATATCGACTAATTCTCAACACATATACTCAAGATCTAGTCTGTGATGATCCGGACCTCCGATATGAATTTACAAGGTGAGTATTGGCTTCTGGAGGCCTAAGATGACTAATCGAGTTGTCTATGTTCAAATTGGATCCCAGATTTGGAACCGGCGCGAAAATCGGATCAAATTTGTTTTTCCGGGGGCTTCCGGCAAAATTTTGGATGAGAATTTGGAGAAACGGACGGCGGCCTAAGATGAGTATTGGCTTCTGGAGGCCTAAGATGAGTAATCGAGTTGTCTATGTTCAAATTGGATCCCAGATTTGGAACCGGCGCGAAAATCGGATCAAATTTGTTTTTCCGGGGGCTTCCGGCAAAATTTTGGATGAGAATTTGGAGAAACGGACGGCGGATTTGGACTCAGCGCGCGAAAACGATGAAAATGGGCTATTTACTTGTATTTTTCGGAGCTCGAAAATTATTTTTACTATTCACCGGCCGGAGTTACTGTTCCGGCGACCGGCAGGCTGCGGCGCACGGCGGAGCGCGGCGGCTGGTCCACGGGCAGGCACGTGCACCGGGAGCGCTGGGGTTCGGCTCTGCCACGTGGCAGCTTCTCATTGGCCGGGCGGCGTCAAGGAGTGCGGCGTGGCGGCGACACGTGGTGGCTCGTGATTGGTGGACACATTCCGGAAAACCCGACGCGTAGACCGAAGGCGTGGACCACGTGAACCGCGTGGGGACACGTGGCATCACACGATTGGCGGGCTCAAGCCGCCCACGTGCACGAGGCACGCGGAACACGTGGGCGGCGTAGACACGTGGCGCTTTCTGGGAGGACTTGCACCGATGTTTCGTGTTTGGGGACGCGCGGCGCAATATGAGTGGTGGATTTTGCTGTTTGCTGTTCTGCCCTGGATCCGGTGTGGAGCCCGTGTGATTTTATGTAATTTGGCTATAAATAGCCATCTTGGGGATGGCTTTTGGGAGAGTTTTTGAGATCCAATTTCATGCCAATTTTGACAGTGAGATTCTACATCAAGTCTTCTTCAATATTTGGGGTTTTGGAGATTTTTTGGAGATCATCTGCTATTTTTCCCTGCATGATCTCGAGAGTCGCGCCGTTCCTTCAACATCGGTTTCTTCCGTCGACTTTTCGTCGGAGAGCTCCCCTGAGCTCATCTTTTGGAATTTTTTGCCGATTTTTACGGCAGCATTTCCGTGACAGGTAGGCCTTTAATTTTGATACCCATCACTCGGCTCGGTTTCGAGTTTTTATGGGAGTTTGTGCAGCATCTTTAGACCCCCTTTTTCTGCGACACTTTTTCTGGACAGCGGAGAAGTAATCTTGCAATTTCTCGAGCTATGGTTGTCGAAAATTGGTGTTTAAGCACTCGATTGACATCTACACTTCGAGAGGATCGCAACCGTATTTTTGTTGAAATTTTTGGAGGGCATCTTGCAAGAGGTAATTTCCTGTTTTATGGATAGATGCGCGATGAGATTACTATTTTGAGTGATTTGACCTTACCACAGTGTTTGGCTCATATCTCGGTGACCGGGAGGACTTTTCTAATAGTTTTGGTGCGTCGGAATTGTGAGAACGTGAGGATCGCACCCGTTAAGTTTCAGCTTATTTGGATCTTGGTTTAATGCGCGCTTCAGATGGGTGGCTTCGTTTCCAAAATCGGTGGACTATTCATTAATTCTATCGTGTAGTAAATCATACATGATTGTTAGATGTGTTAGGAAGCATGTTAGATATAGAGAGGATGTTCTCGCATTGTTATCATGATCATGTTGATGTATGCTTCCTATCTGTGTTAACTTATGTACCACAATTGGAACTTGACCTAGCACCCTGTCATATGTTGCATGTGTAACCAGACCAGTAGAAAACCCTCACTTGGGCTAGGTTTATTTATGCTTTAGACATCCACACTTCTTATTCTATTCCTGGACATAGTGTTATCCTCGCCCGGGTAGTGGGTCGAGTGGTCGGAATTTCTGTTAGTGTGGGATGCATGTTACACTCGTGCTTGGGGGCAGAGTGGAGTCTAGTAGGTGTAGCCAGGCTTGTAGCTGTGTTGGGAGCCGTTTGGGTAAACAGTAATCCCGGATTGTCGTATTTCTCTGTCTTTTTGTCGTCACTATGTTAGTGACCGTGGTATACTAGTGATAGCAGGACCTAGAACCTTGACTGTTTTTAGACATACATGATTTCTGTAAATTAAGATTTTCTTCCAAATTTCGAGGGGTCGCCGGAGCCTGTTCTTGTTTGATTTGGGTGAATGCAATAGCCCTTCGGGGTTTGGAAAATAAAACTTATTTAAACAGATTTTCTTAAAAGAACTAAAATATATTAAATTGGGTTTCTCAGATTAAAATAGTTTTCAGTAGTAACTGTCATCTTTTTATTACAACTTCCTCACCCGAGAGAGTTTGGGTGATCTGGGTTCTAGGGGTCGTTCCTTTTCGGGACGAAAGCTACGGGGGGTATGCCTGGAACCTGTTCTTGTTTGATAAGGTTGTAGGTGTTAGTCTCCCGGAACTTTCGGACCCTGGTTGGTTTCTTCCGCATGATGTACCGAGGTTGTCGTGTTCCCGAACTGTAAGGGGGTCAGGAACTTCAATAGGCGGAGCCTGGAGTCTGTTCTTATTTAATTGGGGTTCTAGGCATCGACCTATCGGGATTTTCGAACCCTTATGGTGTCGGTCTTTTCTGTGTTATCTATAAGTTTGGGTTCTATGTGGGAGCCGTTGGGTTGACGGTGGTCCCGGCTGTGAGTATTTCCAGCTTTCCTTTCTTCAGTTTTCTGTTATCTTATGCCTCTAGTAGACTTAGTTGGCAGACCGTCGGGCTTGGTTGCGGCACCCACTGAGAACTACTGTGGGATGTAGTTCTCACACCCGTCGTGGTGTATATTTTTCCCCAGGGACCCCTTCTCCAGTTCCTGTTACTCCAGTTGCTGATCCTTTTGTTGCTGATCGAGGTGAGGTTGTCGCGAGCTAGTTCCCTACCCGTCCTTGGAGTATAGCGGTACCCTTTTTGGAGCTTAGTAGTACAGTCTGCTGGATTTTTAGTAGTTAGTTACTTTCGAAAGTTTTATTTTGAGAGACTATTATAGTGAGGTTCAGACTTGTACTATTTAACAGTTGTATTATTCCTATTTCAGTAGTTTACTTTTCAGCTCTGATATCAGTATAGCTATAGTATCATTCTTTTTGCAGGTTAGATGCTTCGTCTATCCGGGGTTTCCCGTATGGGCGGCGGATCTGTTGGCGGGCCCGGGTCGCAATTTCGACCCAGGGACGTGACATAGTCAATTGCAAACCCAGCTGAATTTTAACGCATATATTTAGGATTTGGTCAATCATTAGGATACGATTTATTCTATCCTTCTCATAAAGGTCTCTTAATCGAAGGGGCCCCAATCTCACGGGGGTAATTAACAATAGATGCTTGCATCTATTGAAAGTTATGGATCCGCAATACTTGATATCCACACATACCCATCCACATATAAATATAAATCTGAATCGTGAATACCATCCCACGGGAATTTCGAAAAAAGAGGAACTGCGCGAGATGAGTCATTCAAGATCGCAGACAAAATGGCACACCTAGTGGGACTTGACTTCTCCTTCCATCTTTGAGACCTTTAATATATATATATATAAAAAATTAAAAAAAAAAAAAAAACGGTAAAGGTAAATCCTAATACTTACATCGAGAAAATAGTACCAACATATATGAACATTGTTGCTTTTACTGGGGGTATGATTACCTTTACTACCCTTTCCCAATAATGCACACAATATGGTTAATTCCTCGGCTGCAACCTCAAAAAAATAATCTAATGGGGGCATACCCAATCCTCTTCACCAACCCGTAGGTGAACAGCTCACCTACTCACCTACATCCAAAAGGATGGTGTTCAAAGACAAGCTCATATTTTCGAAGAACCAGTCAAAAAAATCGTCGGTATTTGATAGGCTGATATTTTCTAGTGGCACGACAATTATAATCCCTCCAACCGGAGCTTCCTTTAAGAGGAGTAATCGCTACCGACTAAACAGAGAAAAAGTTACCAGGGGTGAAAAAAAAATGCGATCATTGTTGTTTTTATGGTCAAAATGCATTGATTAGAAATTTGAAGGAAATATCACAAAAAAAAAACAATAAAAAAAAGGAAAAACAAAACAAAACAAAAAAAAAAAAAAAAGAAAGAAAAAAAAAATCTCAAAAAAAAAAAAAAAAAAAAAGAGAAAAAAAAAAAAAGAAAAAAAAAAATCTCAAAAAAAAAAACAACAAAAAAAAATGAAAAAAAAAGAAAAAAGAAAAAAAAAACAAAACGAAAAAAGGAAAAAAAAAGAAAAAAAAGAAAAAAAATCTCAAAAAAAAAAACAAAAAAAAGAAAAAAAAGGGAAAAAAAATCTCAAAAAAAACCAAAAAAAGAAAAAAAAAAGAAAAGAATAAGAAAAAAAAGAAAAAAAAAAGAAAAAAAAAAACCATTCCCGACTGTGGTATAACCCTATAGGCAAAAATGGGATCCCGGCTGTGAGAATACACAATTCGAATTCACAGGCAAAAGTTAGGGGAAGGCATCAGATGAAAACCCATGGGCGCCCGATTGCCACCAAACATATATTTTTCTTTCAAAACAAACCCATATTTTTCAATAAACCCATATTTTTCAAAATAAATCAAAATAAACACATATTTTTTAAAACTCAAAAATATTTTTCTTTCAACCATATTTTTGTCTACGACGGAATGCTAACTAATCTTAGGGTCGGTTATGTACAACAATTTTGTTTGCTCATCGAGACAAAATACACAGGTATTTTTCAATACAAAAAAAAAATCTCAAAAAAAAAAACAAAAAAAAATAAAAAAAAAAGAAAAAAAAGAGAAAAAAAAAGAAAAAAAGAGAAAAAGAAAACCATTCCGGGCTGTGGTATAACCCCACAGGCAAAAATGGGATCCCCGCTGTGAGAATACACAATTCGAACTCACATGCAAAAATTAGAGGAAGGCATCGGGTGAAAACCCATGGGCGCCCAATTTCCACCAAAAACATATTTTTCTTTCAGAACAAACCCATATTTTTCAATAAACTCATATTTTTCAAAATAATCCAAAATAAACCCATATTATTTAAAACTCAAAATTATTTTTCTTTCAAACATATTTTTGTCTACGACGGAATGCTAACTGATCTTAGGGTCGGAATGCTAACTGATCTTCGGATCGGTTATGTACAGCAATTTTGTTTGCTCATCGAGACAAAATACACTCGTATTTTTCAATACCAAAAAAAATCTCAAAAAAAAAAAAAACCAAAAAAGGAAAAAAAAAAAAAAAAAAAAAAAGAAAAAAAGGAAAAAAGAAAAACCATTCCCGGCTGTGGTATAACCCCACAGGCAAAAATGGGATCCCCGCTGTGAGAATACACAATTCGAACTCACAGACAAAAGTTAGGGGAAGGTATCGGGTGAAAACCGATGTGGGCGCCCGATTGCCACCAAAAACATATTTTTATTTCAAAACAAACTCATATTTTTCAATAAACCCATATTTTTCAAAATAAACCAAAATAAATCCATGTTTTTCAATACTCAAAAATATATTTTTTTCAAACATATTTTGTCTACGACGGAATTCTAACTCATAATTTCGATTGCTTCCCGAGACAAAATAAATTCATATATTTCAATACAAAAAAAAAAGAAAAAAACCCTCAAACAAAAAAAATTCAAAAAAAAAGAAAAGAAAAGAAAAAAATCCTAGCTGTGGTATAACCTCACATGCAAAAATGGGATCCTGCTGTGAGAATATACAATTTAAACTCACAAGCAAAAGTTAGGGGAAGGTATCGGGTGAAAACCCATGTGGGCGTCCAATTGCCACCTAACCATATTTTACTAATGACGGAATGCTAACTCATCACCTTAGGGTCGATTATGCGCAACAATTTCGATTGCTTCTCGAGGCAAAATAAACTCATATTTTTTCCAATACCCAAAATATATTTTCTCAATTATGCACGATAATTTTGATTATTCAAAAAAAAAAAAAATCTCGGTTATGGTATAACCCCACAGGCAAAACTGGGATTCCACTCTGAAGAAAAAAAAAAAATTTCAGTCACACTGGCAAAAGTTAGAGAAAACTAACTAGAAACCCATACTCATATCGACCGCCATGTCACTAAACTGAGTGACCTATATTCATATAGACCGCCATGTCACTAAACTGAGCAACCTATATTCATATCGACCGCCATGCCAATAAACTGAGCAACCCATACCCATATCGACCGCCATGTCAATAAACTGATGAACCCATACCCATATCGACCGCCATGTCAATAAACTGAGCGACCCATATTTATATCGATCGCCATGTGACTAAACTGAGCGACCCATATTCATATCGACCACCATGTCACTAAACTGAGCGACCCATATTCATATCGACCAACATGTCACTAAACTGAGCGACCCATATTCATATCGACCGCCATGTCACTAAACTGAGCGACCCATATTCATAACGACCGCCATGTTACTAAACTGAGCGACCCATACCCATATCGACCGTCATGTGAATAAACTGAGCAACCCATACCCATATCGACCGCCATGTCAATAAACCGAGCAACCCATACCCATACCGACCGCCATGTCACTAAACCGAGCAACCCATACCCATATCGACCGCCATGTTAATAAACTGAGCAACCCATACCCATATCGACCGCCATGTCAATAACTTGAGCAACCCATACCCATATCGATCGCCATGTCAATAAACTAAGCGACCCATACCCATATCGACCGCCATGTCAATAAACTGAGCGACCCATATTCATATCGACCGCCATGACACTAAACTGAGCGACCCATATTCATATCGACCGCCATGTCACTAAACTGAGCTACCCATATTCATATCGACAGCCACGTCACTAAACTGAGTGACCAATATTCATATCGACCGTTATGTCACTAAACTGAGCGACCCATATTCATACCGACCGCCATGTCACTAAACTGAACGACCCATATTCATATCGACCGCCATGTCACTAAACTGAGCGACCCATATTCATATCGACCGCCATGTCACTAAACTGAGCAACACATATTAATATCGACCGCCATGTCACTAAACTGAGCAACCTATATTCATATCGACCGCCATGTCACTAAACTGAGCAACCTATATTCATATCGACCGCAATGAGCCACCCATACTCATATCGACCGCCATGTCACTAAACTGAGCGATAGTACCCGTTCGACCATCATGTCAATAAACTGAGCATGTCATATTCAATTGACCGCTATGTCATTAAACTGAGAAATCAAATTGAATGCGTACGAAAAAAAAAAAATGAAAAAAAAATAAAGAGTGAAAAATAATTGAACGTGCATCTTTTCACCGTACTCGTATCTCGTACAATGAAAAGATGGGGGCAATTTGTTTCAAAGAAAAAAAATAATAAATAAATAAATAAATAAATAAATAAAATAATAATAATAATAATAATGATAATAATAATAATAATAATAATAATAATAATAATAATAATAATATATACCCTAAAATTGAATTCGAACGCCACCTATACCCGAATTCGACCCCAATCGAAATTCCCCACGCGTCAATTACCTCAAACACACTTATCCAAATCTTCAACCATATTTTTAAAATATCTCTTAACTGACTCACCCAAACTTACCTATATCTTGTTTTGAACTTTTGAATCCAAGCAAATTCTCTCGTTCGTTAACAGTTCAATTTTGAAATTTGAACATATTAAATTTTGAAATTTAAAATTTAAATACAACCATAACCATTCAATTTTGAAATTTGAGTATATTCAATTTTGAAATTTAAAATTTGAAATTTAAATACAACCATACTTCCTCAAATTTGAACATAACCATTCAATTTTGAAATTTAAAATTTGAAATTTAAATACAACCATATTTTCTCAAATTTGAACATAACCGTTCAATTTTGAAGTTTGAACACATATTAAAATTTGAACATAATCGGTCAATTTTAAAATTCGAACATATTCAATTTTAAAATTTGAAATTTAAAATTTAAATACAACCATACTTCCTCAAATTTGAACACAACCGTTCAATTTTGAAATTCGAACATATTCGATTTTGAAATTTGAAAAATTAAAATTTAAATACAACCATACTTCCTCAAATTTGAACATAACTGTTCAATTTTGAAGTTTGAACACATATTGAAATTTGAACATAATCGGTCAATTTTAAAATTCGAACATATTCAAATTTCAATTTTGAAATTCAAAATTTGAAAATAACCATACTCCCTCAACATATTGAAATTTGAACATAATCGTTCAATTTTGAAATTTGAAATTTAAAATTTGAATATAACCATATTCTCGCAATATTGAAATTTGAACATAACCTTTTAATTTTAAAATTCGAACATATCAATTTTAAAATTTGAAATTTAAAATTTGAAATTTAAAATTTGAAATTTGAAATTTGAATATAACGATTTTCCCAACGTATTCAAAATTGAACCACGTATTTCCCTCAATGAACACACATTCCCGTCGCTCGTAGTTACCTCAACAAACCCACATTTCCTTGCCATAACAAATCCCAACAAACTCATGCGACATCTCTCTCTCACTCCCCAATATAAATAGAAAAAAATAGAAAGAAGAAAGGAGATTTTTTTTCCTTGTCTGAAAGAGAAGAACGCAATCCCACCACAAAAAATAACCTCCTCCCAGATTCCACCACATATCCCACATCGCAACATCAAAAAAAAAAAAAAAAAAAAAAAAAAAAAAAAAAAAAGCACAACCTACTTCCTCAGTACCTCCGATCGACTTCCTTGAGCATCTTCTCAGGTGTACTCTCTCAGGTAAAAAAAAAAAAAAAAAAAAAAAAAAAAAAAAAGTATTTTACCAAAGACCTCCTCGTTTTTTTAAAAAAAAGAAAAATAAAGCCGGTTCGGGTGATTCTTCGGACACCTTAACTTTAGGCTCATTCAAGCCGGTTCGGATGATTTCTTCGGACATCCGGACTTAGGTTCAGTAAAAAAAAAAATGAGGAAAGAAAAATAAAGCCGGTTCGGGTGATTCTTCGGACACCTTAACTTTAGGCTCATTAAAACCGGTTCGGATGATTTCTTCGGACATCCGAACTTAGGTTCAATAAAAAAATAAAAAGAAAAATAAAGCCAATTCGGGTGATTTCTTCGGACACCCTAACTTTAGGCTCGTTCAAAGCCGGTTCGGGTGATTTCTTCGGACACCCTAACTTTAGGCTCGTTCCAAACCGGTTCGGGTAATTTTTTCGGACATCCGAACTTAGGTTCAATAAAAAATAAAAAGAAAAATAAAGCTGGTTCGGGTGATTTCTTCGGACACCCTAACTTTAGGCTCATTCAAACCGGTTCAGGTGATTTCTTCGGACATCCGGACTTAGGTTCATAAAAAAAAAAAAAAAAAACTCTAATAAAGCCGGTTCGGGTGATTTCTTCGGACACCCTAACTTTAGGCTCGTTCCAAGCCGGTTCGGGTGATTTCTTCGGACATCCGGATTTAGGCTCAGTCAAAAAGGGATTTCTTCGGATCCCAAATCAAATTATAAGATAAAAGGGATTTCTTCGGATCCCAAATTATTTTAAAAAAGAAAATTTCTTTGGATCCCAAATCAAAATAAAATAACAGGGATTTCTTCGAACCCCAAATTATTTTAAAAATAAAGGATTCTTTTCGGATCCCAAATCAAAATAAAATAATGGGAATTTCTTCGGACCCCAAATTATTTTTTTTAAAAAGGAATTTCTTCGGACGCCCTAACTTTAGGCTCGTTCAAAGCCGGTTCGGGTGATTTTTTCGGACACCCTAACTTTAGGCTTGTTCCAAACCGGTTCGGGTGATTTCTTCGGACATTCGAACTTAGGTTTAATAAAAAATAAAAAGAAAAATAAAGCCGGTTCGGGTGATTTCTTCGGACGTCCGGACTTAGGTTCAATAAAAAAAAAAAAATCTAATAAAGCCGGTTCGGGTGATTTCTTCGGACACCCTAACTTTAGGCTCGTTCCAAGCCGGTTCGGGTGATTTCTTCGGACATCCAGATTTAGGCTCAGTCAAAAAGGGATTTCTTCAGATCCCAAATCAAATTATAAGATAAAAGGGATTTCTTCGGATCCCAAATTATTTTTTTAATAAAAGGATTTCTTTGAATCCCAAATCAAAATAAAATAACAGGGATTTCTTCGGACCCCAAATTATTTTAAAAATAAGGAATTTTCTTCGGATCCCAAATCAAAAATAAAATAACGGGGATTTCTTCGGACCCCAAATTATTTTTTTTTAAAAAAAAAATTTCTTCGGATCCCAAATCAAAATAAAATAACGGGGATTTCTTCGGACCCCAAATTATTATTTTTTTTAAAAAAGGATTTTTTCGAACCCCAAGATAAGATTAGGGATTTTCTTCGGACCCCAAATAAAATAAAATAAAAGGGGATATCGAAACAAACAGAAATTTCTTTGAATCCAGAGTCGATTTCAAACAAGACTCAAATGGGGTCTAATCAACTTAGAGCCTAAGTCCAAGAAGCCTAATAAATAACACGCCCAGTCCATATATGGGCACTGAATCCAATCCACATGTGACATAGGCTCAGTCCACATACTGCCCCAAATCCAGTCCATATATAATATAAGCCAAGTCCACAAATAAAAAAATCCAAAACCCATTCGATCCACAGAAAAAAAAAAGGGGTCTTGTAGATTACATAATTGGCAATCCCAGGTGTTGGAACTCTTTTATCATACGTTGGCTGTATGCTCTTGCTCTGCTTTGGTGGTGGTCTCGCATCTTACTCACTTTCTCAGACAGTACCTCTCATAGTGGATGGGTCAGACATGGGGGGGTTCGATGCTATTTTGGTCGGATACTTCTCGTTTTCTTCTATTCACAATGGGACGACAAGATGTGGCCGCTCGAGAATATCTTGAGCATGGATGGCATGGACGGGATGGAATGCTGCTTGCTTTACTTAGCTGCTTGATCTCATGACGTTTTGAACGGGGACGCTCTCTCGGCCATTCGCCCCGCCGCCGTTTTCTTTGGCTGTGATTTAATGCATTGCTGTTTTCTTGCTAGAGGCTTATGCTAATTCATTGTAGTAGTTGCAGATACCGCGTTGATCGCTGGGTTGTCTTTTCCGTTTTGTCGTTTTTGATGTCTCCCTAGTGCTGGTGGCGCCCCTTCGTGGTTGTGCTCGGGTTTTGCTTCAGTAATTGGGTTGATCAGTTACTGTTACCTTGTTCTCTGTAATCAAATAGGGTTTTACCCTGTTTAATCAAAAAAAAAAAAAAAAAAAAAAATCCAAAACCTATTCGATCGACAAAAAAAAAAAAAAACCCAAAACTCATTCGATCCACAAATAATAATAATAAAAAACTCAAAACCCATTCGATCCACAAATAAAAAAATCCAAAACCCGTTCGATCCACAAATAAAAAAAAAAACCCAAAACCCATTCGATCCATAAATAAAAAATCCAAAACCCATTCAATCCATAAATAAAACCCAAAACCTATTCAATCTCATCGCCTTAACACATATAATTAAGGCAAAATTATATCCAAACCGACTAGATTCTAAATCATATGCTTAGAATTTAGCCAAATCCAATTCGATCGAGCTCTAACACATATACTTAGAGTTCATCCAAACCAACCCAACTAACCCTAATACACACACTTAGGGTGTAGTTAACCTTTTACTCTAGCACATATATCTAGGGTAGAAATCAAATCAACTCAACTAATCCTAATACATATACTTAGGGTTAGTCAACCTTTTACTCTAGCACATATAACTAGAGTAAAAAACATATCAAGCTCGGCCAATCCTAATACATATAGGACTTAGCCACCTCATACTTTCGAGTAGCATCAAATCCGACGCACCTCAATACATATCCTTGGGGTTTGGTCATACCTTCAATTTGGAACATATGCCAAATGTGAAATCAAATATAATTGGACTTTAATACATATACTTAGAGCCAATTGAACCCAATTAAACTCTAACACATATAATTAGAGTTTAATATCGACTAGTCCTCAACACATATAATGGGATCAAGTCAATTTCAAACCCAACTAAATCCTAATATATATACTTAGGATTTGGTCAATCATTAGGATACGACTTATTCTATCCTCCTCACAAAGGTCTCTTAATCGAAGGTGCCCCAATCTCACGGGGGTAATTAACAATAGATGCTTGCGTCTATTGAAAATCATGGATCTGCAATACCTGATACCCACATACACCCATCCACATATAAATATTCATCTGAATCGTGAATACCATCCAACGGGAATCCCGAAAAAGAGGAACCGCGCGAGATGAGTCATTCAAGATCGCAGACAAAATAATTTGTTTGGATTCAAAAGTTCAAAACATGATATAGGCAAGTTTGGGTAAGTCAATTGAGAGATATTTTAAAATGTGGTAGAAGATTTGGATAAGTGCGTTTGAGATAATTGACGCATGAGGAATTTCGGTTGGATTCAAAATTTAAATTTGGGTACAGGTGGCCTTTGAGAGATATTTTGAAATTTGGTTGAAAATTTGAATTTCGAATGAAATATGAGTTTGGATAAAGCTGTTGAGAGATGTTTTGAAATTTGGTTGAAAATTCAAAATTTAAAATTCAAAATTCAATTTGAACATAATTTTTGACATTGAATCTTTAAACAAAAAGTTGACTATAATGTAAGGCCTGCTGGGCAGAAAAATAGGATCCGACTGATTTGGTAGACAAAAAAAAAAAATTGACGGGACTTTGATGAGACCCATAAGCTTGTGTTCACAAATGGCCTAAGCTTGTGTTCACAAATGACCTATTAATATGTTAAAAATTTTGAGCTTAGAAATATACGGACCAACCATAATCTTTCCCCCCCTTTTTTTTATATAATTTTTTTCTTACCCCAACAAAAATGCCCCCCATCTTTTTGTTGTACGAGGTACGAGTACGGTGAAAAGATGCACGTTCAATTGTTTTTCTCTCTTTATTTTTTTTCAAATATTTTTTTTTCATTTTTTTCGTACGCATTCAATTTGATTTCTCAGTTTAATGACATAGCGGTCAATTGAATAAGGATTGCTCAGTTTATTGACATGATGGTCGAATGGGTATTGGTTGCTCAGTTTAGCGACATGGCGGTCGATATGAGTATGAGTTGCTCAGTTTAGTGACATGGCGGTCGATATGAATATAGATTGCTCAGTTTAGTGACATGGCGGTCGATATGAATATAGGTTGCTCAGTTTAGTGACATGGCGGTCGATATTAATATGTGTTGCCCAGTTTAGTGACATGGCGGTCGATATGAATATGGGTCGCTCAGTTTAGTGACATGTGTTACGTCTTTTTGTGTTGGCGTATTTCGTGAGTCAAGTCAGTGAGTTGAGTCGGAGTCTTAAAGGGATCAAATTGTCAAATCAGCCTTCGAAGACTAATTAAAGATTCAACATGAGCCCAAGTTAACTCTCATGTACGATTAAATTAAATCATGGTGATTAAAGTTCATTTATAATCATTGGAATCAGGAAATTATTGAAACTCGATTTAGACTTGGTTTTAGGGACTTGGTTTTAACTTACAACTTATTTTAAGTTTGGATTCCGGTACTTGGACTGTTTTGGATAAAACTTATCTTGGAAAAATCTGTTTTTACATTGAGTACCGGAACCACACTTTGAGTTCCTCAAACCCGACACAGAATTTTCTGTAATTTACATTGCGTACCGGAACACATACTTGAGTACCGGAACACAATAGAAAATTCTGTGTTTTGCATCATTGAGTACCGGAACACGATATTTGGTACCAGTACTGTCACGCCCCGGAACCCGGGCTCGTCTACAGATCCGCCGTGCACACGGAATTTTCCGCGTACACGAAGCGCTGGTAACCTGCTCAGATATGATCTAACAATAAAAGAGCATAATACAGAGCTGAAATAGAAGAACCACATAGTATCTCAGACTGGGACTACAAATAAAACTGTAATAAGTACAATAATCTCCCAGCTCACCAAAATAGTACAACCAGCTGGCTAACGCCAGACCCCAAAATGAAAGGAGAATACCACAGTCTGAGTGGAGGGTACAATATCTGTCTAATAATTCTCAGCCTCACAGGAGATCTATCTATTCAGCGATCCCCTTACCTCGATCAGCTGCCGATGGCCTAGCAGCTCCCGCAGATGACTCTGCAAAATAAAGGAGAAGAAAGAAACAAAAATAACAATGGGGGTGAGAACTACCAGATAAACCAGTAGCCTCCCCTAGTGGGTAAAAACCTCAACTCTGACGCACCCACTAGGACTACTAGAGGCAAAAGGGGAAAAGGGGAAGTGGTAAGATAAGTAAGGTACTGAAACAGTAAAACTACCACTACTATGCCTCTACTGCGGTACTGGCTATCAAAACCGTATGCATGCATCAGTAAACAGAAACTGTCCAAAATAACCCAATCCGTCATCTGATCCACGATCGGTACTGCCTGCTCCGCTCTCATCATCGGGCAAAAATCCGCGCCGACGTGATAGCAAAACTGTCAATAACTGTCTGGCCCCAGCCTCTAGAGTGGAACTCGAGGGGAGCGACCCACACGAGTAAAGCACCACCGGGCAACAACCGCGCCGGTATGATAAGTCTCAAAAGCAGGACTGGATCATGACTATGATCAAAGTGGGAAAAACCATCCACTAAAGAAGCCTGATACCCAATTGATGCAATAAATAAACCAAACTCAACCCCAATCTGCTGCAAGGATAAACATCTGGTCAACCGCCTACTGTCCGCGGTCACCGCAATACCCCACACGTCCACAATCTAGCACAACCTTGGCTACACTATCCCAAACCCCTGCTCACACTTGAGCAACAACATATGAATGCAAAGGACAACAATAAAACATGTTCAAATCCCAATATGATAGTGTAGCAATGAATAGTGGCCTTACCTGATGTCCGGGCATGCATGCAATTGTCTTTATTTTTAAAAGTTGTAAAATAGTGTCAAAGGTTTAAAACAATTGATTTACTGAATAAAAGTCATTTGCATGCGAGATCATAGCCTTTGTCTCAATCACAGTGTCCCAATATAAGTCATCATATCTTTTGTGGGGTTATATTAAGTTTTAGGGGAGTTTGTCTCAGCGGTCCTTGTCATTTGTCATATTAATTTGTCCCAATGATTCTCATTAATTGTCCTGTTAGTTGTCCTGTTAGTAGTCCTGTTAGTTGTCCCAATGGTTCTCATTAATTGTCCTGTTAGTTGTCCCAATGGTTCTCATTAATTGTCATATTTTAGGGGATTTCTAATAATCCCAGTGAGCTTGTCAAAAATGAGGTAAGCAACAACCGCCCACCTCGAACAGCTCAAACAACACCCCAGGTAGTCTCCTGGCTGTCCACAGTCCTCAATTCCTGCAAATCAACGCTCCCGGTATAAATACAAATCCCAAAAAGTACAATATTTGCTGTTTTTCAGACAGCACGAGAAAAGAGGAATTTTTCACCTCTAAACTGAGCTCCTAAAATCCCAGAAAAATCACGGTTGCGTTCCTCGCGAAGAGTAGATCAAAATCGACTCTTTGAACGCCTCGATCTGATGCTCCTACGCCAAGATAAAAATCGGAGAAGTCGGTGCTGTCCAGAAATTACCACAGCAAAAAGGGGGGTCAAAGAGGACTTGGGAATCGTGCCAAAAGTACGAAACGGAGCAAAATGATCAACACGGAAATCGAAGCCCTACCTCTTACGGTCGCGCTGCCGCAAAAATCGTCCAAAAATTCCACCTGGTTAGCCCGCAGTGAATTTTCGACGGAACTGCGACGGGAAATGGGCCTAAAAAGAAAATCGTCGCAGTGCGCCGCGTCGCAGATAACTCACTATCTGTAACTCCTAAAATTCTGAGATTTGGAGGAGAGAGAGAAGAGAGAGAGAGGAAGAAATTTTGTAGAGAACACTTTCCCTGATTCTCTCTCTACAGCACGCAAAACGAGGTGGGAATGAGAGGGGGGTGAGGGCTCTTATATAGTGGGCCAAAGGGAATATTCCCACACGGGATCGGATCCGAACAGGAAACACCGAAACGGGCCAACCGAAACGCGCCACGTGTCCACAAAACAGGGAACAGCCTGTGCAGGCCCAATGAAAATGTGCCATGTGGCCACGTGGTCCATGTGCTCGGTCCGCGCTCCGGGTCTTCCGGAGGATGTCGGCCAATAGGGAAGCGCCACGTGTCACACTCCCACGTGCCTTCTAGAAGCCGGCCAGCCAATCAGGGGCTGCCACGTGGCAAGGGAAAATTTCGGTGCACCCGGTGCACGCCTGGCCCATGGACCGCGCACCCGAGCCCCCTGCCCGCGCCTGCCCGCGCTGCCCGCGCCTGCCCGCGCCGCTCTCCCCCGCGCTCCGCCGCTGCCCCGCCGCTGCGCCGCTGCCCGCCGCCGTGCGCCGCCGCCCGCCGCCGCTCGCCGGTCGCCGGAACAGTAATTCCGGCGGCCGGAGTTACTGTTCCGGCGTGAACAGTAACCTAGTGTCCAAAAATTAAAGTGAATATACCATTTTGACCGTTTTCGCGCGCTGAGTCCAAATCCGCCGTCCGTTTCGCCAAATTCTCATCCGAAATTTTGCCGAAAGCTCCCGGAAATTCCCGTTTCCTCCGACTTTCGCGCAGAGTCTATATTAAATATCCAATTTCGATTCTACAAGCTCTGTTTCACCGAATAAGCTCCACAGTCACTGTTTAATGTTGTACAGTTCCTGCGGGAGTCCGGATCATCACATCCTCCCCCACTAAAAAGAGTTTCGTCCTCGAAACGAGACTAAACAATAATACTCAGTCCGATGTCTCGAATAAGTAGGGGTGAGCATCCTTCATCTCCGACTCGAGCTCCCATGTAGTCTTGCGCTCGTCATGATTGCCCCGTTGGATTTTCACCTAAGGAATGGCCCGATACGCTCCAATACCTTAAAGGGTCCAATATATCGGGGGCTAAGTTTCCCACGAATGCCGAATCTCCTGATTCCTTTGGACGGCGAGACTTTCAGGAATACATGATCTCCAACTAGAAATTCCAAGTCTCGTCGCCGAACATCGGCATAGCTCCTCTGCCGGCTTTGGGCGGTCTGAAGATACATCCGACTCGCTCGGATCTTCTCCTCTGCCTCTAGCAATACGTCTGGTCCCAAGGTCCGCCTCTCGCCCCCGTCACTCCAAAAAAAAGGGGTGACCGACACTTGCGTCCATACAACGCTTCAAACGAAGTCATCTGAATGCTCGCTTGAAAACTGTTGTTGTACGCGAGCTCAGCCGAGGGTAAGTGTCGAATCCACCCTCCGCCGAAATCCAAGATGTATGCTCTTAGCATACCCTCCAAGATCTGCATCATCCGCTCTGACTGCCCATCAGTCTGCGGAGGAAAAGCCGTACTAAACCTGAGTTGAGTCCCCCAGGCTCAAATCTCAGGTCTCTAACGGATACAAAATAGAGGCGGGCACTTAGATAACCGCACCACCTCATTTAAGTACAGCAGGACTAACCGCTCAAGTGACTAAGTAGTCTACACCAGCAAATGCATCCGCTCCTCCCAGGGCACCTGGTAATCCAATCCTCATGTCCACGGGCACAAATGCTCGATCCGAGTACCTCTGTACTCCTGAGGTTCCTAAAAATCCCCCAAATGATCACTTTATCTAATTCCCGGTAATCCCTTACAATGCCGAAGTGAACCTACTTCCTACATCTCAAAAAGCACCGGCGCCCCGTAGGCCCCAAACTATGCTAGCCAAAAACAGTTCCGCACCCAAAGCGAAACATCCGCCTCGCTAGCGAAGTCAAAACTTCAGAGGCAAAGAAAGCCCTGCGGCAACCCCGGCACACAGACCTCTCCTGGCCTGGCTCCCCAAAAGATCGTCCTCGCAGCACAATCAACCGCCGCGAAAAGGGATACTGAGCCAGCCAGTTTATCTATGTACCACGATCAAGTCCCGCAGCTGAGTCATGACCATCAGGTCTACTGGCATAATCCAGGACTCATCTGCACCGGTCAGGACCAACGACACACCTCCATGCGCTAAAAGATCGGGAATACGTACCTCCCGTGCATAAGGTGACCGTCCTACCCCTAACCCATACAATGAAGTAAATGTACTCCTAACGCATATCTAGCATGCTCAAGTGCAATACAATGCAAAATCTAATGCCAAAAAGCAAAATAATTAATAATACCTGCCACCACATGGTCGGCTGCTGCAAAGTCCTCCACCTGAGCGGCATAAACCCGACCGCTCTGAGCTGGTGGCGGGTGATCAGCAGGGTAAAAAGATGGGGATCCGCTCACTGGAGCATAAGGCCGTTGAGCTGACGACCGTTGCTGAGATACGAAGGGAGCCGAAACTGAAGAAGATGCTGCTGGGGTCGAAAAGGGGCATGAAGCTCGAACATGGCCTGACTGTCCACATTTATAACAACGACCCCACCTCTGATCACAGGTGTGTGACAAATGAGGTCCTCCACAGAATATACATCTGTCTCTATCGCGAAGCCGTGGCTGTCCCGACTGCTGCTGCTGATGTTGCGGGGGTCTCTGGGATCCACCAGGCCCTCGCTGCTCCGAACGTCCACGGCCCGTGAACTGAGGCGGTGGCGGTCGGGGCGGCCTCCAGGAACTGGCCTGACCCCCGTCGTGCTGTGCTGGCCGCTTTTTGTCAGAACTCTGAGCGACCAAGCCCCCACGTCTGGCAATGACGTGGTCTCCCCTTTCAACCCACTGTGCATGCTCTGCTGCCTCCTCCAAGGTCTGCAGCCGCTGAGCGTGCACCAAAGTATAGGTTTCTGGGCGCAGGCCCGACTCAAAGAGCTCCACCTGGTGCGGTCCGTCCCTGGCGACATAGGGTACGCAGTTGAGCAACCGCCTGAACTCCTGAAAGTAGTCCAATGCTGTCCGGTCGCCTTGCTGAAGATTCTTCAAATCATCTTCTAGCTTTTTCTTCACACTTGTGGAAAAGTACGTATCCAGAATCATCTTCTTAAACTCTGCCCAGGGTAGCTGTCGAGTGATCCGAAACTCCAGGGGCTCCACCCGACGCCACCATGCATCAGCATCCCCGTCTAAACAGTGTACAGCCATATGTACCCTGTACTTCTGGTCTATGAAGAAGTCCTGGAATAACTTCTCCATTGACGAAAGCCAAGTCCCAATCTCCCAAGGCTTAGTATCCCGCCCTGAAAACCTGGGCGGTCCCCGCTTACAGAACTGAGTAAGTTTGTCAGCAAACTCCTGCTCTTCTGCAGGAGTCAATGGCCGGATTGCTCCCTGAGCAACAGGGGATGCCGTGGTCACTGGTCCAACTGGGGGAGCCACAGCAGGGGAGGAAGGTACGGGAGAACTCTCAGGGGGTGCTACAACAGGCTGCGCCCTCTGCTCTAACATCTGTGTCAGTCGACCCATAGCCTCCTCCTGACGCCGAATAGCCTCTGACATCTGGGCTATCTGAGCCTGTAGTTCTTGCACCTCACTCTGCTGGCCCTGCTCGGACTCCTCCGGCTCGGGCTCAGAGGAAGAAGGCTGCGAACGCGTCAACATTCTACGTTGCGGAGGCATCCTACCACAAGAAACCACACTCAGTATCATCACCCCACACGACCCAATCCAGCGAAAGTTAAAGACATTCTCCTATTTCTGTGACTTTATGTTGTCTGCAGCCAACATAACAGTCTACCAGAAGTAGGCTATGTCGATCCCTCTTCCTTCATTGGAAGAGTCAAATAACCCAACCACCAACTTTCGCCTAAGAACAGCACGTCTCTCACGCCCTATCATCCTAGGGTCTGCCAAAAGCCTAGGGTTTCCTAAGTCCCAACTGACCTATCCCTAAGCTCTGATACCAACTTAATCTGTCACGCCCCGGAACCCGGGCTCGTCTACAGATCCGCCGTGCACACGGAATTTTCCGCGTACACGAAGCGCTGGTAACCTGCTCAGATATAATCTAACAATAAAAGAGCATAATACAGAGCTGAAATAGAAGAACCACATAGTATCTCAGACTGGGACTACAAATAAAACTGTAATAAGTACAATAATCTCCCAGCTCACCAAAATAGTACAACCAGCTGGCTAACGCCAGACCCAAAATGAAAGGAGAATACCACAGTCTGAGTGGAGGGTACAATATCTGTCTAATAGCTCTCAGCCTCACAGGAGATCTATCTATTCAGCGATCCCCTTACCTCGATCAGCTGCCGATGGCCTAGCAGCTCCCGCAGATGACTCTGCAAAATAAAGGAGAAGAAAGAAACAGAAAATAACAATGGGGGTGAGAACTACTAGATAAACCAGTAGCCTCCCCTAGTGGGTAAAAACCTCAACTCTGACGCACCCACTAGGACTACTAGAGGCAAAAGGGGAAAAGGGGAAGTGGTAAGATAAGTAAGGTACTGAAACAGTAAAACTACCACTACTATGCCTCTACTGCGGTACTGGCTATCAAAACTGTATGCATGCATCAGTAAACAGAAACTGTCCAAAATAACCCAATCCGTCATCTGATCCACGATCGGTACTGCCTGCTCCGCTCTCATCATCGGGCAAAAATCCGCGCCGACGTGATAGCAAAACTGTCAATAACTGTCTGGCCCCAGCCTCTAGAGTGGAACTCGAGGGGAGCGACCCACACGAGTAAAGCACCACCGGGCAACAACCGCGCCGGTATGATAAGTCTCAAAAGCAGGACTGGATCATGACTATGATCAAAGTGGGAAAAACCATCCACTAAAGAAGCCTGATACCCAATTGATGCAATAAATAAACCAAACTCAACCCCAATCTGCTGCAAGGATAAACATCTGGTCAACCGCCTACTGTCCGCGGTCACCGCAATACCCCAC
This sequence comes from Tillandsia fasciculata, assembly GCA_029168755.2. Taxonomy (NCBI): domain Eukaryota; kingdom Viridiplantae; phylum Streptophyta; class Magnoliopsida; order Poales; family Bromeliaceae; genus Tillandsia; species Tillandsia fasciculata. Next base: position 10,642,967 of record CM054941.1, on the reverse strand, counting down.
AAGTCCACAATCTAGCACAACCTTGGCTACACTATCCCAAACCCCTGCTCACACTTGAGCAACAACATATGAATGCAAAGGACAACAATAAAACATGTTCAAATCCCAATATGATAGTGTAGCAATGAATAGTGGCCTTACCTGATGTCCGGGCATGCATGCAACTGTCTTTATTTTTAAAAGTTGTAAAATAGTGTCAAAGGTTTAAAACAATTGATTTACTGAATAAAAGTCATTTGCATGCGAGATCATAGCCTTTGTCTCAATCACAGTGTCCCAATATAAGTCATCATATCTTTTGTGGGGTTATATTAAGTTTTAGGGGAGTTTGTCCCAGCGGTCCTTGTCATTTGTCATATTAATTTGTCCCAATGATTCTCATTAATTGTCCTGTTAGTTGTCCTGTTAGTAGTCCTGTTAGTTGTCCCAATGGTTCTCATTAATTGTCCTGTTAGTTGTCCCAATGGTTCTCATTAATTGTCATATTTTAGGGGATTTCTAGTAATCCCAGTGAGCTTGTCAAAAATGAGGTAAGCAACAACCGCCCACCTCGAACAGCTCAAACAACACCCCAGGTAGTCTCCTGGCTGTCCACAGTCCTCAATTCCTGCAAATCAACGCTCCCGGTATAAATACAAATCCCAAAAAGTACAATATTTGCTGTTTTTCAGACAACACGAGAAAAGAGGAATTTTTCACCTCTAAAATGAGCTCCTAAAATCCCAGAAAAATCACGGTTGCGTTCCTCGCGAAGAGTAGATCAAAATTGACTCTTTGAACGTCTCGATCTGATGCTCCTACGCCAAGATAAAAATCGGAGAAGTTAACGCTGTCCAGAAATTACCACAGCAAAAAGGGGGGTCAAAGAGGACTTGGGAATCGTGCCAAAAGTACGAAACGGAGCAAAATGATCAACACGGAAATCGAAGCCCTACCTCTTACGGTCGCGCTGCCGCAAAAATCGTCCAAAAATTCCACCTGGTTAGCCCGCAGTGAATTTTCGACGGAACTGCGACGGGAAATGGGCCTAAAAAGAAAATCGTCGCAGTGCGCCGCGTCGCAGATAACTCACTATCTGTAACTCCTAAAATTCTGAGATTTGGAGGAGAGAGAGAAGAGAGAGAGAGGAAGAAATTTGTAGAGAACACTTTCCCTGATTCTCTCTCTACAGCACGCAAAACGAGGTGGGAATGAGAGGGGGGTGAGGGCTCTTATATAGTGGGCCAAAGGGAATATTCCCACACGGGATCGGATCCGAACAGGAAACACCGAAACGGGCCAACCGAAACGCGCCACGTGTCCACAAAACAGGGAACAGCCTGTGCAGGCCCAATGAAAATGTGCCATGTGGCCACGTGGTCCATGTGCTCGGTCCGCGCTCCGGGTCTTCCGGAGGATGTCGGCCAATAGGGAAGCGCCACGTGTCACACTCCCACGTGCCTTCTAGAAACCGGCCAGCCAATCAGGGGCTGCCACGTGGCAAGGGAAAATTTCGGTGCACCCGGTGCACGCCTGGCCCATGGACCGCGCACCCGAGCCCCCTGCCCGCGCCTGCGCTGCCCGCGCTGCCCGCGCCTGCCCGCGCCGCTCTCCCCCGCGCTCCGCCGCTGCCCCGCCGCTGCGCCGCTGCCCGCCGCCGTGCGCCGCCGCTCGCCGGTCGCCGGAACAGTAATTCCGGCGGCCGGAGTTACTGTTCCGGCGTGAACAGTAACCTAGTGTCCAAAAATTAAAGTGAATATACCATTTTGACCGTTTTCGCGCGCTGAGTCCAAATCAGCCGTCCGTTTCGCCAAATTTTCATCCGAAATTTTGCCGAAAGCTCCCGGAAATTCCCGTTTCCTCCGACTTTCGCGCAGAGTCTATATTAAATATCCAATTTCGATTCTACAAGCTCTGTTTTACCGAATAAGCTCCACAGTCACTGTTTAATGTTGTACAGTTCCTGCGGGAGTCTGGATCATCACAAGTACACAATGTCATCTCGGAAAAAGTTTCCTAAACCGACTCTAATCTGTTTCCAAGGGTTATAAATAGATACTTAGGGTTTCTCGACTACAACTGATCAATACCGAAAATACTCGAGAGCAACCCTAGAGGCTAGGTTTTTATCGTTCTTCTTTTTAGCCTCTTTTAGGTCAATTCGACGGTTCTTCCAAGATTTATCTTTTGTCGAATTGATCTAGACTTTGATTAGAAATTCTTTCTACGGTTCTTCAATGATAATCTAAGCAAAGGATCACTATCGAAGCCTATATTCTGTATCGGCTGAGTTGCGTCGTGGATTCGACATAGCACCGTGGATTCGGTGTGTTAAAGGCGTTTCGTGGATTCGAAACGTGTGCTCGTGGATTCGAGTGGCGTTCGTGGATTCGAATGTGTGCAGTGGATGTGCAATCGGTGGAGCGCAAGGTCCGAAGAACTTGAAGGAGTGGTCGAGTCCGTGGAGTCGGTAATCACCTTGTTATTCTTCAATTCTTAGTGGATTGTTATTGCGTGTTGGTCCCGTGGTTTTTCTCCTGGGTTGGAGTTTCCACGTAAATCTCGGTGTGCTGTTTTTATTTTCCGCATTGGTTTTTATTTTGCACTGAGATTTGTTTTTAAGTATTACACCTATTCACCCCTCCCCCCTCTAGGTGTTTGATAGTACCTATTTAGATCCTTGTGGATCCTTAAAAACCAACAATTAGTATCAGAGAGGGTTTTAGGTTTATCTATCATGTTGGGTGAAAGTGGTAATATTTTTAGACCACCTCTTTTTGATGGGACTAATTATGCGTATTGGAAAGTGCGGATGAGAGCTTTTCTCATCGCAATTGATGAGCGGGTATGGCAATCCATGGAATACTGTTGGGTGCATCCTATTGAGGAAGTAGGAAATTCTACTACCCCAAAACCTCGCTCTAGATGGTCCAAAGAGGAAATCGAAAGATCTTCTTACAATGGGAAAGGTATGAACGCTTTATATAATTCTCTTTCCTCGATTGAGTTCACACGAATTTCTGCGTGTGAAACCGCGAAGGAAATTTAGGATATTCTCAAAATTACACATGAGGGTACTAATCTTGTAAAAATTCAAAAGCTCCAGATGCTTACAAGTCAATTTGACCTATTCATATGGAAGAGCATGAATTGTTTACAGATTATTACACTAGACTTCAAGATGTAATCAATACTTGTGCTAATTTAGGAGAAAAGATCCCGGCGTCGAAAATTGTAAGAAAGATACTTCGGACTCTTCCGGAACGGTTTAGGGCAAAGGTTACCGCCATTGAAACCGTTAGTCATCCGGATGAGATGAGTGTAGAGGAATTAGTAGGTGCTTTGCAAACTTATGAGATGACTTTTCCTACTAATCAAGTTTCTTCCAAGTCTTCTTCTAAGCTTACAGGTATTGCATTCAAATCAACAAAGGAAGAAGATGGCGAATCGAGTTCCGACGATGAAATCTCTTTAGCCGATTTTGAAGAACAATTGGCGCGGATCACAAAGAAATTTCGTCGGAAATTTTGGAAGAATCGAACCGATGGATCTTCATCCACGAAACCATCTAAAGGATCATCGGGTTCTAAATCCTCTAAACTCAAAGGCGTTGCAAAACCTTCAAAAGAAAAAGAAAAAGATGATTTCGAAGGGGAAATCCGATGTTATCGATGCAAAGGCTACGGCCATATTTCAACGGATTGTCCTTCTAAGAAATCATATAAAAAGAAGGCTTTGCAAGCAAAAACTTGGGACGATTCTAGTTTCGATGAATCGACCTCAAGTGAAGAGGAAAAAGAAAAAGTTGTTGCTTTTCATGCCTCTCAAATTCCCTCTTCTAATTTTGCTTATCATCTTTAGTCACTGACTCTATTCCTTTGATTTTGCATGAAACATCAACATCCGATGGAGAGTCATCAAGTGAGGGGGAGTCGGACGAAGAAGAACTCGTTGAGGCATATCAACAACTTCTTGCGGAATCTAAGAAGATGGCCAAGCATATCAAGAAGTTGAGGAAGCAACGACTTGAGGTTCAAGACGAGAATCAAGCTTTAAAGATCAAACTTCATGATCTCGAGGAGGAACAAGGACTTTTATTGAATAATAATAAAATCCTCCAAGAAAAGCTAAACCAATCGGAGACGAACGCTAAATCATATATGGACAAGATTGGTTTTCTAGAAAAGCAGTTTGAGAAAATTCATGTCACCAACCAAGCTTTGACCAAGCAAGTCCATCAACTTAAATCCGACATACAAAGGATTTCAACCGGTTCGAAGAAACTTGATTGTATGTCCGGATTAGGTCAAACAAGCAAGGTTGGTTTGGGATTTAAAAAGAACCAAACTGTGAAGGCTTCAAGTTCCACAACAAAATTGAAAGGAAGAACTTGTCACCTATGTGGACTTGAAGGACACTTGATGAAGACGTGCCCGAAAAAGAGAAAGAAAAATTCTTCGGCAACTTCATCTACGGAGCGGACTCAATAGAATCAAAAGACACATCAAGTCAATGGAGTTCACTCAACCCACCAAATGTCCGAGCCACAACATCAATCATACAAGTGGATCATTGCGAGGCAAAGACCTAAGGTGAACCAACAGTCAAAGCTATTACCTCCGGGCCACAACGAATCAAGACAACCCAAGATCCGGCGATTTTGGATTCGGAAAGGTGATATCTTTCCTTGTCTTAAGTTCTAAATAGCTTATGACTGTATGTAATGCTTTGATTGGTTTTCCTTTCATATTTTTCCTAATCTTTGCATTACATGTTTTCAATGCTCTTCGGTTTTATGTTTTGTTTTTGAACAAAAGGTTTTTAAGGAACAAGTGCATTGAATAAAAAGGGTTTCACGTTCATTCACTCCAATTTAATCTTATATGAATTATCAACTTTACTCCATAATCATAATTCTTGAAGATACTTCTTTATAGGAGTTTTTGATAATTATATTCATCAAATTTTAGTAATCTTGTGTGATCTTAAGATGCTTAATCTATCTCGGTTGTGTGAATTCATTATGATAAACATGAGATAACCGATAGACTAAAATTTGGGATTTAATTCTTTCACATAAGAGATTGCATTTTTACAAGGGTAATAAATGAGTTGCAAAAGATGTGGAAAGAGTTACATCCAAAAGGAGTGTGAAAACTACCACCACATGTTGTAAAAAGCTACCACATGTTTTGAATGCTAGGAAAATATTTTTGAAATTTTTAGTTGAAGCATTCGGAGATTTATATTCAAAGTTCTTATTTTGAACAATCTCCTGTTTGGTATAAGGTGGGATAGTCAAAAGATGCTCAAAGAGCCACCCTTAGGTATTTTAGTGTTTATCTCAAATTTGAAAGGGTAGAATTCAAAATTGATGTCATTTGAAAATCTCTGTAAGTCATCTTTGCAAATCCGTTACATCTTGATAGAGTTTGGATCTCAAGGTTATTTTTGATGACTTGTGTTTGAAGGATATAACATGAAAAAGGTTTATAATGTCTTATCTTTATTTTTCATGATTTAGGAGTAAATCTTTTTAATTTTTAAAATTAATTGGATTGAATGACATCTATGTGAATTCATTGTTTTTCAAAGCACTTAAATGGATTTCTTGATGGTATACAAATTGGTATTTGAAAAGATTTCAAAATTTGGATTTGTTTCAAGAAATTTTTAATTTTTGGCTCTGGTGTACCGGTACCTGAGGTTTAGTACCGGAACCAAGATTCCGGATCAAGAAAACCCAATCCGGATCTCGAACAGGAAAATTCCCTGTTTTTCACTTGAGTACCGGTACCCCATTTTCAGTACCGGAACTACATTTGCGGATCCGGATCAGCCAAGTTTTCAATCCGGAACCCGAACGAAGGTTTTTCTGGAATTGCACTGCGTACCGGTACGCGACTTATTAGTACCGGTACGCGATCTGGATTTCTTTATATTCCGGAACTCATAAGGTTTATTTCATCTCTCCCATTTCAAAACACTCCCTCTCTCTCTCTAAAACATCTCTAAGGATTTTTTCATCAAGATCAAGAGATTTGTGGCTTTGATTTGTAAGTTTTTTCATTAATCTTGCTTTCTTTTGCTTCAAAACCCTAGTTTTTAGGTTTTGATGTTTTATTTAGGGATTTTTGAGTAGATCCTTACTTCAAATGATATCTCTTGCATAAATTACCCTTAATTCATGTTTAGAACATAAATGGTTCCTCTCTATGTAATTAGATTCATGTTTCTATACTTATATGATTGAATCTAACATTTACATATGTTCTTAACATAGAAAAAATTGAGAATTAGGGCTTTTAATGTAAATGGATTTTAAATGGTGAATCATTAATTGTGACATGTTTAGAATGTTTCTTAGACATGTTTAAGCCTTCCTATATGATCAAATCATAGTACATTGTGTTCTTTGTAGGAAATGGCATTTTCATGGCTACTTGCACTTGTGATCTTAATGGCCACTGGAAGTGGACGTGGTCGTGGTTCTGGAAAGAAAAAGACTACTAAACGATCACGAGATGAAGGTTCGACTAGCTCAGAATCTGAACATTCCTCAGAATATGAAGAAGAAACTGTTCAAGGAAAGGGAAAAGCACCTGTGGCTCCAAGGAAAAAGAAGGGTGCAGATTCTCCTCCGCGTAGAAGTACCGGTGGACCGGTAATACGCGAGCACTCTCAACGGAGATCAAATGTTGATGAAAGTGAACAGCATGTGAGTGCAAAACGCCGTGCTAGATTTGCAAACCGTACATGCATTGGAGAGCGACACGTGAACTTTAACGAGCTATGTCGTGAGGTGCCAGACTTTGCGAGGCTTTTGGAACGAAGTCATATTCGACCACTTGGCAGAGTTCAACCTAAGATGGGTTTTTGTGTGGAATTCATCAGGGAGTTCTACATGCGAGCTAACATACTTCAAAAAGACCATGACACAGGAGCCTTCGTCATTGAAACAACAGTTAGAGACGTCAAGTTTGACATTACTCCAGCAGTAATTGGTGCAAACCTTGGATTAGCTGTTGACACTTCTGGTCTTTATTACACTGATGGTGACTTCCGACATGACACCCATTGGGACATTGTTGTGGACTCAATTTGCAAGTCAGGGACGCACACTAATAGGTCATATGTTGAATCAAAGGACCTAAAACCAGAGTATCATATTTTGTCCTTAATTGTATGCTACAACTTATTGCCCACAATGGGGACCAAAAGGATTCGATGGGATCGATTGCTACTTCTCTTTTTCCTTGGTCACCCGGAGAGTGCAAATGGAATTAACATCAACATTCCATTTCTTATTTGGCAGCAAATGGTACATGTCATTGAGGTAACAAGGCAACGTGACCTTCTACCGTATCCAATCTTGATTACTCGTATTCTGGAAGATCACGGAGTTGACATTTCTTGTACCAAATATGATTACGGCTTGGGGGCAATTGATGGAATCACTTTAGCCAAGTCAATTAGCACTTTGAAGACATTTGGGCATACAAAGGGCTATGCAAGTGAAGCGACTCCGAGTGCACCGCCTCGCCAAGAATCTCCTGAACCAGATGAGGTAGTAACACTTCAAACTTTGCATCGGGATGTTCGCTCTTTAAAGAAAAGGATGGAGCAAGGCTTCAAGAAACTCGAGGATGGTTTAAAGAAGATCTTCGATATCCTTGGGTGCAATGATGATGTGGTCACTGAAGCAACTGCACCGAGTACATCACATGGACCTACATCACATGAGGACGATGATGATTCAGATGAGGATGAGTGACTTCTTACTTCTTGTTTTTGGTTTTTCAATTTCTTTTCACTTTGTGATGAACAAGAACTTTAATTGTCTTGTAACTAAGAACTTATCCTTCTAGTATGTTTCTTTTTGTCTACATTAACTGTTTGACAATTTGTGACAAAAAGGGGGAGAACGAAAATGATGGACATATCATAAAGGGGGAGAACAGAACAAATATGAGGTGAGAACAGTGAGAACAGTGATGATGCTCAAGATAGGGGGAGATAAAGAAAAGAGCTACAAAACAAAAGAGCCGGAAAAACAAAAGAACCAAATGGAAGAGGAATCAAATGTAGGATTTTAATTTCTAACGACTAACGTTTGATTTTGTTTGGAGTTTTGTTTTGCAGGAATTACATCACTTTAAGACTCCAAGTTCTAAGTCATAGAGTATGTTCTAGGACTGTTTGGTTCAAATGTATTTTGTATTTATTGGATCTTTCACGCAAAGAAAATCAATGTTTTGGTGATAACATTGAATTTCGATTTTTTGGTTTAAGATGAGTGACTTGAGCGCTTTTATGTATTTTTGGGTTTTGTCACGAAATTGCCAAAGGGGGAGATTGTTACGGCTTTTTGTGTTGGCATATTTCGTGAGTCAAGTCAGTGAGTTGAGTCGGAGTCTTAAAGGGATCAAATTGTCAAATCAGCCTTCGAGACTTATTAAAGATTCAACATGAGCCCAAGTTAACTCTCAGGTATGATTAAATTAATTCATGATGATTAAAGTTCATTTATAATCATTGGAATCAGGAAATTATTGAAACTCGGTTTAGACTTGGTTTTAGGGACTTGGTTTTAACTTACAACTTATTTTAAGTTTGGATTCCAGTACTTGGACTGTTTTGGATAAAACTTATCTTGGAAAAATCTGTTTTTACATTGAGTACCGGAGCCACACTTTGAGTTCCTCAAACCCGACATAGAATTTTCTGTAATTTACATTGCGTACCGGAACACATACTTGAGTACCGGAACACAATAGAAAATCCTGTGTTTTGCATCATTGAGTACCGGAACACGATATTTGGTACCGGTACACAAAGCCATCTCGGGAAAAGTTTCCTAAACCGACTCTAATTTGTTTCCAAGGGTTATAAATAGATACTTAGGGTTTCTCGACTACAACTGATCAATACCGAAAACACTCGAGAGCAACCCTAGAGGCTAGGTTTTTATCGTTCTTCTTTTTAGCCTCTTTTAGGTCAATTCGACGGTTCTTCCAAGATTTATCTTTTGTCGAATTGATCTAGACTTTGCTTAGAAATTCTTTCTACGGTTCTTCAATGATAATCTAAGCAAAGGATCACCATCGAAGCCTATATTCTGTATCGGCTTAGTTGCGTCGTGGATTCGACGTAGCACCGTGGATTCGGTGTGTTGAAGGCGTTTCGTGGATTCGAAACGTGTGCTCGTGGATTCGAGTGGCGTTCGTGGATTCGAACGTGAGCAGTGGACGTGCAATCGGTGGAGCGCAAGGTCCGAAGAACTTGAAGGAGGGGTCGAGTCCGTGGAGTCGGTAATCACCTTGTTATTCTTCAATTCTTAGTGGATTGTTATTGCGTGTTGGTCCCGTGGTTTTTCTCCTAGATTGGAGTTTCCACGTAAATCTCGGTGTGCTATTTTTATTTTCCACATTGGTTTTTAGTTTGCACTGAGATTTGTTTTTAAGTATTACATGTCACGCCCCGGGGGTTTCTGTTTAGCGGAAGTAGTTCACCAAAAGTGCGTATTTAACCCGTATCAATTTTTTTTTTTGAAAAGCTCTTCCCCCCGGTGCGTGCCCAGACCCGCCGCATACACAGGGTCACTCTGCACACGGACAGAGTCTCCCCTGTATATGCACGGCGTCGTAATTGTACAATGTTCCATCACAATCCACAATTCAATCACAACAGTTCCAAAATCATACATATAGGTCTACATGCTCACAAGACAGAAGTATTCACACGGCCGGTCAATTTGAAAGGATAAATCCATGGTTTTAAAGAAACAGCGCCCACTCGGCGCCTAGAATTTTTTTTAAGTCCATTTCGAAAACAACATAAAACCACAGGGTTTTGAAGACAGTGTCCACCCGACACTCACGTTTTGAAATCCCTTTTTAAGATCCATAATAATCACAGGGTTTTGAAAACAGTGCCCACACGACACCGAGGTTTAAAAATAGTTTTCGCAATCCCTTTTTCTTTTCTTTTTTTTTCTTTTTAAAAGCGGCCAACAGAGAGAAGAAAGGCATTTTAGTAAATAAGTAGAAGTTTATCGACATCCACACCGACCCCACGAGGGTATCGAGAACCACGCACGAGACTACACTAGTAAATGTAAAGCGGGAAGTAAAGGAGGAAGTGCAAACGGGGTCTCCAAAGACCCGAAACTCCAGCCTCGTCCTCACCGTCGGCTACTCTCCCCCTCCCTAAGGACCCTGTCACAAAGTGGGAAGTCAGCGACAATATAAAAGCGATAGTAAGCAGGAAAGTAATAAGTGCATCCAACCGTAAACTATCCGGAGCAACCATTCCCCCAACACGGGAGATAAACCTCGCACACCTGCACAACCAAAATCCGGGCACCTACCCCGGCGTCCCATCCGAGCACCTACCTCGGTAACCCCGTCGGGCACCTACCCCGACGGGTCTCAACGCTCGCACCTCGGCGCCTCAAACTCCCCACCTACGGGAGCCCCCACTACGTCACCTCGTGGGTCTACACGGGTCATCGACCACTTTTTCGGAAAAGCGCACCCTTTGCGGTGGCCAAACCGCGGGTGCGCGTGCTGCAGCCTCGAGCCAAGTAACCATGATGTATGAACAAGAGCAAGATAGTAGTAATGAACAAGAGCAAGATAGTAGCATGTGTAATCAAAGTACCCTACTAACAAGTATAATCGAAGTAAAGCGGTAACATGTAACATCTAGAGTAACGATAACCGGTAGCATTTAAAGTGGAACGATGATAGGTAATATTTAAAGTAAACGGTCCTCGGGGATCGACGCTAAACACCCCACTCAACCCACGTACGCACTTGCTTGTCCCCGTCCAACATGATAGAACTAAATGCTAGAACTTTCAAAATCAAACCCACACTGTTTCAATCCAAGCACGAGATCCATATAAAGTTTAGAACATCCCCTCTTTTTCTATATTTTCTTTTTCTCTTGTTTTAAACGTTAGCACAGTCAAACAAGTAATGTCTATCACCCTTCGATCTTTAACCCAAGTACGCACAAGATTGACCCCACCCAATTTAATAGAATTAAAAGCAAGGACTTAAAGCAACAACCCACCTCTGTGCGAAGGAGAAGGCGTGCGGAACTCCAACTAAAATGCCCTCGCTGTGTGCCCAGACCGCTACAATAAAATTATACTTGTTAAAAAACGTCTTCGTGGTTAAAAACACTCAAAAATGGTGCGAAACGGGCTAAAAACGGAGCTTCTGGGCTTTTATTTGGAGCCTTGGTGCACGGGACCAGGCGTGGACCGGGTCCACGGCGGCGGGCGGGGCGCGGCGCAGACCGGGAGCACCCTGCAGCAGTGCACCGGGCGTCTCGGGCCGGGCCGCGCACGGGTGCGGGCGCGCACCGGGTCCACGGCCCCCCGCTACTATTGACGAGCGCCGGGTGCACGCTCGGGCGTGCACCGCGCGTCCAGGCGCACCGCGCCGTGCACCGGGTCCGCGCCCCCGGGCCGCGAGGGCGTGCGCCGGGTGCACGCCGGCCCGGTGGACCGCGCAGGCCTGGCGCACAGTTTTGTGCGCCGGGTCTGCGGCCCCGTGCCGGAACGCGTGCGCCGGGCGCACGCCGGCCGGTGGACCGCGCGGCCTGGCGCACAGCTTTGTGCGCCGGGTCGCGGCCCGGGCCGGAACGCGTGCGCCGGGTGCACCCGGGCGTGTGGACCGCGGCCAGAAAAACCCCAACGGTGGTTCGTTTTCGACTCCGATCGCGACCCCGCGATCACGGCGGCTCCGGCGATGACCCCGTGAACACGGTGACGGCGGCGGCGGCCTCCCGTTTAACCACGGCGGCGGCGGCCTCCCGTTTGGTCCCCAAAATTGCCTCGCTCGCGGCACGAGACGAAGGGAAATCCCACCCCGACAATTTCAAGGATTTCCCTTCCCTCGCCCGGATCAAGAACGACACAAGAAACGAACCAAGAAACGAAACAAGAAAGCGTGCGTTCCCTCCTCGCCGATGGAACGATCAAGAACCCCAAAAGGCAATTAACAGAAAAACTCCGTCTCACCTTGGTTTCAACGACGATGGTTGAGAGGGGGGGGAGGATCGTCCGTTCTTGCGTGCCCGATTCCGGTAGAAGGCGTGCGGTGTTCTTCCCCCCTCTCGGTTGCTTCGTCACGATGCTCCACGCCGATCAAGGGGAAGGGTTTGGGGGAGAGCGTTCTTCGTCCACGCTCGGGGCAACTCACGCCAAAAAGAGAGAGGAGGGAAATAGGGTTCCCAAACCTAAACCCCCCAACCCTTATTTAATAGACGATTTGGCGTAATTGGGTCTGAACCCAATCGGATGTAAATTAAGTTTAGATTAAATTAAATTACCAATTTAAATAGATTAAATTAAATTACCAATTTAAATAGATTAAATTAAATTACCTAATTAAAATAGATTAAGTTAAATTACCCAATTAAAATAGGTTAAATTAAATAACCCGGGTCTGGTTTTACCCCTAATTAGACGTGCTGAACACCCGAGCTGCTACAAACTTCAGAAAATTATTCCGGGAGATTCCGGGGTCGGAAATCGGATCCGATCGCGCCGCCGGTCTTCGTTTCGCGGGCTTTATTATCCAAAAATACCCGCGAGCCCCGACGGTCTGCCCAGGAACAAGGCAAAATTAAGTCACCCCCGAATCCCCTTGGTCGCAAAACGGTTCCATAACAGTTCAAAGGAGAGTCCAGAAGGACAACTAAACCCGCGGTTATCACACCACTCACCTCTTAAAAACGAGTTTCGTCCTCGAAACTCAAACCCGGGCGGTGGTAAAGAGGTCGGGGGGGGGGGGGGGGCACTCCCTCAGGTCATGCACGAACACGAAGTCATAAGATATGAAAGAATGTGTTGCTCCGGTGTCAAACAAAGTTCTAGCATGGGAGTTTGAAACAGAGGTGATACCTGCAAGCGCGTCCTCCGGTGGGTCTGACTCCCGGCGGGTCATCGAGTAGACCCCGAAGGAGCCTTTCCCCGTCCAGAGTGTTGTGGTGCTGGTGCTGAAGCCGCTGAAGTGACCGCTCCCAGGATCAAGGGGCAGTTGTGGCGGAAGTGCCCCTGCTTGCCGCAGCGGTAGCAGTGATCGCGCCGCAGGGGGCAGTTGTCCACACGGTGCGGGCCCGCGCAAATCACACATGGTTCATCCCCCGGTCTTGGTCCTCCCGTCGACGCGTTCCGAGGTCCCGCCTGTGGTCTCCAACGTTTTGGGGGCCGGCTCCCACTAGAAGAGCCTTCCCCAAAGTTCTGCGGCTGTCGCTTCCTATCTTCTTGCCGTACCGAATCCTCCCTTCTGGCGCGCGTGACCGCGAACCCGCGCTCCACCGTAGTGGCCCTGTCGACCACTTTCTGGAAGGTGTGCAAATCGGCTGCTTGCACCACCTCGAAAATGTTGCTCCGCAGACCATCGACAAAGAGTTGCGCCTTGTGGGATTCGTCCCTTATGACGAATGGGACACAGTTAGCGAGTCTCACGAATTCACGTTGGTACTCCATGACTGTTCTGCTCCCCTGCTGAATATGGTTCAAGTCATCCTCCAATTTCTTTTTGACGCTATTGGTAAAGAAGGCCCCGAACAGCTCTTGTTTGAATGTCGTCCAGGACGGGAGTGCGGTACTCTTTGTAGGGTCGGGGCGCACCGTCTTCCACCACAAGCGGGCGTTCCCTTCTAGGAAGTGGACTGCTAAGGGAACCCGCTCGTGGTCCTCCATGAGTAAATCTTCAAACAATTTCTCCATTGATCCCACCCATTTCTCGACGACCCATGGATCGGTCGTGTCCCCTTCGAACATGGGCGGATCGTGTTTCTTGAAATCCCTCAAGTTGGCCCGCACCCGGTCCCGCTCAGTCTGCGGAACCGACCCCTCCCCCGTGGCGGCGGCAGCCACTGCCGGGGAGGACGTCAGCACGGTTGCAACTGGGACACCCCCGCCGAGGGTCCCCGGAGCCTGCTCCGTAGTTGCTGTCGCGGGTGCTGCTGCTGGCGCCGCTGCCTGGGTTGGCGGTACCCCGGCTGCGGCAGTCGATGGAGGGGCCACTCCTGTCCAGACCCCCGTCACTTGCGGTCCCAATGCCGGCGTTGGCCCCAGTGGAGGGGCCGGGGCGACGGTCACCGTCGCTGCTTGTTGCTGTTGCGTCAACTGACGCACGTGGTCCGCGAGGGTTGCCAGCTGCCCCGCCATCTCTCGCAATTGTTGCCGCAAGAGTTGATTCTCCGCGGCCGTCGTCGCTGCCGCATCCGCCCCCGTGTCCTCGGCTGACGATCTAGTACGGGCCATACCTATCACACACACACACAGGTTAGCTCTAGTTTTCGCTAACCCAGAAAAGAACCACTCATCGAGAGAAAGGACTTAGACTATTTCCCCTCCCCGATCACTCACGTTCTTCTCTCCTATTCCTTTCCCATTTCATTTGTTGTAGTCAAGTGGGGTATCCCCGTGGATGTCGGCACTTACTGTTGTGATTGAAAGCAGTCTCTGATACCATCTTAATCTGTCACGCCCCGGGGGTTTCTGTTTAGCGGAAGTAGTTCACCAAAAGTACGTATTTAACCCGTATCAATTTTTTTTTTTGAAAAGCTCTTCCCCCCGGTGCGTGCCCAGACCCGCCGCATACACAGGGTCACTCTGCACACGGACAGAGTCTCCCCTGTATATGCACGGCGTCGTAATTGTACAATGTTCCATCACAATCCACAATTCAATCACAACAGTTCCAAAATCATACATATAGGTCTACATGCTCACAAGACAGAAGTATTCACACGGCCGGTCAATTTGAAAGGATAAATCCATGGTTTTAAAGAAACAGCGCCCACTCGGCGCCTAGAATTTTTTTTAAGTCCATTTCGAAAACAACATAAAACCACAGGGTTTTGAAGACAGTGTCCACCCGACACTCACGTTTTGAAATCCCTTTTTAAGATCCATAATAATCACAGGGTTTTGAAAACAGTGCCCACACGACACTGAGGTTTAAAAATAGTTTTCGCAATCCCTTTTTCTTTTCTTTTTTTTTTTCTTTTTAAAAGCGGCCAACAGAGAGAAGAAAGGCATTTTAGTAAATAAGTAGAAGTTTATCGACATCCACACCGACCCCACGAGGGTATCGAGAACCACGCACGAGACTACACTAGTAAATGTAAAGCGGGAAGTAAAGGAGGAAGTGCAAACGGGGTCTCCAAAGACCCGAAACTCCAGCCTCGTCCTCACCGTCGGCTACTCTCCCCCTCCCTAAGGACCCTGTCACAAAGTGGGAAGTCAGCGACAATATAAAAGCGATAGTAAGCAGGAAAGTAATAAGTGCATCCAACCGTAAACTATCCGGAGCAACCATTCCCCCAACACGGGAGATAAACCTCGCACACCTGCACAACCAAAATCCGGGCACCTACCCCGGCGTCCCATCCGAGCACCTACCTCGGTAACCCCGTCGGGCACCTACCCCGACGGGTCTCAACGCTCGCACCTCGGCGCCTCAAACTCCCCACCTACGGGAGCCCCCACTACGTCACCTCGTGGGTCTACACGGGTCATCGACCACTTTTTCGGAAAAGCGCACCCTTTGCGGTGGCCAAACCGCGGGTGCGCGTGCTGCAGCCTCGAGCCAAGTAACCATGATGTATGAACAAGAGCAAGATAGTAGTAATGAACAAGAGCAAGATAGTAGCATGTGTAATCAAAGTACCCTACTAACAAGTATAATCGAAGTAAAGCGGTAACATGTAACATCTAGAGTAACGATAACCGGTAGCATTTAAAGTGGAACGATGATAGGTAATATTTAAAGTAAACGGTCCTCGGGGATCGACGCTAAACACCCCACTCAACCCACGTACGCACTTGCTTGTCCCCGTCCAACATGATAGAACTAAATGCTAGAACTTTCAAAATCAAACCCACACTGTTTCAATCCAAGCACGAGATCCATATAAAGTTTAGAACATCCCCTCTTTTTCTATATTTTCTTTTTCTCTTTGTTTTAAACGTTAGCACAGTCAAACAAGTAATGTCTATCACCCTTCGATCTTTAACCCAAGTACGCACAAGATTGACCCCACCCAATTTAATAGAATTAAAAGCAAGGACTTAAAGCAACAACCCACCTCTGTGCGAAGGAGAAGGCGTGCGGAACTCCAACTAAAATGCCCTCGCTGTGTGCCCAGACCGCTACAATAAAATTATACTTGTTAAAAACGTCTTCGTGGTTAAAAACACTCAAAAATGGTGCGAAACGGGCTAAAAACGGAGCTTCTGGGCTTTTATTTGGAGCCTTGGTGCACGGGACCAGGCGTGGACCGGGTCCACGGCGGCGGGCGGGCGCGGCGCAGACCGGGAGCACCCTGCAGCAGTGCACCGGGCGTCTCGGGCCGGGCCGCGCACGGGTGCGGGCGCGCACCGGGTCCACGGCCCCCCGCTACTATTGACGAGCGCCGGGTGCACGCTCGGGCGTGCACCGCGCGTCCAGGCGCACCGCGCCGTGCACCGGGTCCGCGCCCCCGGGCCGCGAGGGCGTGCGCCGGGTGCACGCCGGCCCGGTGGACCGCGCAGGCCTGGCGCACAGTTTTGTGCGCCGGGTCTGCGGCCCCGTGCCGGAACGCGTGCGCCGGGCGCACGCCGGCCCGGTGGACCGCGCGGCCTGGCGCACAGCTTTGTGCGCCGGGTCCGCGGCCCCGGGCCGGAACGCGTGCGCCGGGTGCACCCGGGCGTGTGGACCGCGGCCAGAAAAACCCCAACGGTGGTTCGTTTTCGACTCCGATCGCGACCCCGCGATCACGGCGGCTCCGGCGATGACCCCGTGAACACGGTGACGGCGGCGGCGGCCTCCCGTTTAACCACGGCGGCGGCGGCCTCCCGTTTGGTCCCCAAAATTGCCTCGCTCGCGGCACGAGACGAAGGGAAATCCCACCCCGACAATTTCAAGGATTTCCCTTCCCTCGCCCGGATCAAGAACGACACAAGAAACGAACCAAGAAACGAAACAAGAAAGCGTGCGTTCCCTCCTCGCCGATGGAACGATCAAGAACCCCAAAAGACAATTAACAGAAAAACTCCGTCTCACCTTGGTTTCAACGACGATGGTTGAGAGGGGGGGGAGGATCGTCCGTTCTTGCGTGCCCGATTCCGGTAGAAGGCGTGCGGTGTTCTTCCCCCCTCTCGGTTGCTTCGTCACGATGCTCCACGCCGATCAAGGGGAAGGGTTTGGGGGAGAGCGTTCTTCGTCCACGCTCGGGGCAACTCACGCCAAAAAGAGAGAGGAGGGAAATAGGGTTCCCAAACCTAAACCCCCCAACCCTTATTTAATAGACGATTTGGCGTAATTGGGTCTGAACCCAATCGGATGTAAATTAAGTTTAGATTAAATTAAATTACCAATTTAAATAGATTAAATTAAATTACCTAATTAAAATAGATTAAGTTAAATTACCCAATTAAAATAGGTTAAATTAAATAACCCGGGTCTGGTTTTACCCCTAATTAGACGTGCTGAACACCCGAGCTGCTACAAACTTCAGAAAATTATTCCGGGAGATTCCGGGGTCGGAAATCGGATCCGATCGCGCCGCCGGTCTTCGTTTCGCGGGCTTTATTATCCAAAAATACCCGCGAGCCCCGACGGTCTGCCCAGGAACAAGGCAAAATTAAGTCACCCCCGAATCCCCTTGGTCGCAAAACGGTTCCATAACAGTTCAAAGGAGAGTCCAGAAGGACAACTAAACCCGCGGTTATCACATTACACCTATTCACCCCCCCTCTAGGTGTTTGATAGTACCTATTTAGATCCTTGTGGATTCTTAAAAACCAACAACATGGCGGTCGATATGAATATGGGTCGCTCAGTTTAGTGATATGGCGGTCGATATGAATATGGGTCGCTCAGTTTAGTGAAATGGCGGTCGATATGAATATGGGTCGCTCAGTTTAGTGACATGGCGGTCGATATCAATATGGGTCGCTCAATTTAGTGACATGGCGGTCGATATGAATATGAGTCGCTCAGTTTATTGACATGACGGTCGATATGAATATGGGTTGCTCAGTTTAGTGACATGGCGGTCGATATGAATATGGGTCGCTCAGTTTAGTGACATGGCAGTCGATATGAATATGGGTCGCTTAGTTTAGTGACACGGCGGTCGATATGAATATGGGTCGCTTAGTTTAGTGAAATGGAGGTCGATATGAATATGGGTCGCTCAGTTTAGTGACATGGCGATCGATATGAATATGGGTCGCTCAGTTTAGTGACATGGCGGTCGATATTAATATGTGTGGCTCAGTTTAGTAACATGGCGGTCGATATGAATATGGGTCGCTCAGTTTAGTGACATGGCGATCGATATAAATATGGGTCGCTTAGTTTAGTGACATGGCGGTCGATATGAATATGGGTCGCTCAGTTTAGTGACATGTCGATCGATATTAATATGTGTTGCTCAATTTAGTGACATGTCGGTCGATTTTAATATGTGCTGCTCAGTTTAGTGACATGACGGTCGATATGAATATGGGGTTCTAGTTAGTTTTCTCTAACTTTTGCCAGTGTGACTGAATTTTTTTTTTTTTTTCTTCACAGCGGAATCCCAGTTTTGCCAGTGGGGTTATACCATAACCGAGATTTTTTTTTTTGAATAATCAAAATTATAGTTAATAACTGAGAAAATATATTTTGGGTATTGAAAAAAATATGAGTTTATTTTGCCTCAAGAAGCAATCGAAATAGTTGCGCATAACTGACCCTAAGGTGAGTTAGCATTCCGTCATTGGTAAAATATGGTTTGGTGGCAATCGGACGCCCACATGGGTTTTCACCCGATGCCTTCCCCTAATATTTACCTGTCAGTTCGAATTGTGTATTCTCACAGCAGGGATCCCATTTTTGCCAGTGGGGTTATGCCACAGCTAGGATTTTTTTTTTCTTTTTTTTTTTGAATTTTTGTTTGTTTGAGGGTTTTTTTTTTTTTTTTTTTTTTTTCTCTTTTTTTTTGTACTGAAATATATGAGTTTATTTTGTTTCGGGAAACAATCGAAATTATTGCGTATAACCGACCCTAAGGTGAGCTAGACTTCCGTCGTAGACAAAATATGTTTGAAAAAAAAATATTTTTGAGTATTGAAAAATATAGATTTATTTTGGTTTATTTTGAAAAATATGAGTTTATTGAAAAACATGGGTTTGTTTTGAAAGAAAAATATGTTTTTGGTGGCAATCGGGCACCCACTTGGGTTTTCAACTGATACCTTCCCCTAACTTTTGCCTGTGAGTTCGAATTGTGTATTCTCACAGCGGGGATCCCATTTTTGCCTGTGGGGTTATACCAGAG
Source organism: Tillandsia fasciculata (assembly GCA_029168755.2). Lineage (NCBI taxonomy): Eukaryota > Viridiplantae > Streptophyta > Magnoliopsida > Poales > Bromeliaceae > Tillandsia > Tillandsia fasciculata. The sequence continues at coordinate 10,623,650 of CM054941.1, read as the reverse complement.
CCGGGATTGGTTTTTTTTTTTTTATTTTTTTTTTATTTTTTTTTTTTTTTTTTTTTTTTATTTTTTTTTTCTGTTTTTGGTTTTTTTTGAGATTTTTTTTTGGTATTGAAAAATGCGAGTGTATTTTGTCTCGATAAGCAAACAAAATTTTTGTACATAACTAACACTAAGATCAGTTAGCATTCCGTCGTAGACAAAAATATGTTTGAAAGAAAAATATTTTTGAGCTTTAAAAAAATATGGGTTTATTTTGGTTTATTTTAAAAAATATGGGTTTATTAAAAAATATGGGTTTGTTTTGAAAGAAAAATATGTTTTTGGTGGCTATCGGGCGCCCACATGGGTTTTCACCGGATATCTTTCACTAACTTTTGCCTGTGAGTTCGAATTGTGTATTCTCACAGCGGGGATCCCATTTTTGCCAGTGGGGTTATACCACAGCCGGGAATGGTTTTTTTTTGTTTTTTTTTGTTTTTTTTTTTAATTTTTTTTGTTGGTATATGTTTTTTGAGATTTTTTTTTGGTATTGAAAAATACGAGTGTATTTTATCTCGATGAGCAAAAAAAAATTGCTGTACATAACCGACCCTAAGATCAGTTAGTATTCCGTCGTAGACAAAATTATGTTTGAAAGAAAAATATTTTTGAGTTTTAAAAAAATATGGGTTTATTTTAGTTTATTTTGAAAAATATAGGTTTATTGAAAAATATGGGTTTGTTTTGAAAGAAAAATATGTTTTCGGTGGCAATCGGACGCCCATTGGTTTTCACCCGATCCCTTCCCCTAACTTTTGCCTGTGAGTTCTAATTGTGTATTCTCACAGCGGGAATCCCAATTTTGCCTGTGGGGTCATACCACAGCCGGGAATGGTTTTTTTTTTTCTTTACTTTTTTTTTTGTTTTTTTTTTTGAGATTTTTTTTTTCTTTTTTTTTCTTCTTTTCTTTTTTTTTTTTGGTATTGAAAAATACGAGTGTTTTTTTTGTCTCGATGAGCAAACAAAATTACTGTACATAACCGACCCTAAGATCAGTTAGCATTCCATCGTAGACAAAAATATGTTTGAAAGAAAAATATTTTTGAGTTTTAAAAAATATGGATTTATTTTGGTTTATTTTGAAAAATATGGGTTTATTGAAAAATATGGGTTTGTTTTGAAAGAAAAATATGTTTTTGGTGGCAATCGGGCGCCCATGGGTTTTCACCCGATGCCTTCCCCTAACTTTTGCCTGTGAGTTCGAATTGTGTATTCTCACAGCGGGGATCCCATTATTGCCTGAGGGGTTATACTACAGTCGGGAATGATTTTTTTTTTCTTTTTTTTTTTTCTTTTTTTGAGATTTTTTTTTTCCTTTTTTTTCTCTCTTTTTTTGTTGTTTTTTTTGAGATTTTTTTCCTTTTTATTTCTTTTTTTTTTCTTTTTATTTCTTTTTTTTTTGTTTCGTTTTTTTTTTCATTTTTTTTCATTTTTTTGTTGTTTTTTTTTTTGAGATTTTTTTTTTCATTTTTTTTTTGTGACATTTCCTTCAAATTTCTAATCGCGCGGTTTCTCGCGCGGTTCCGCCATATCATGCATTTTGTCTTCGATCTTGAATGACTCATCTCGCGCGGTTACTCTTTTTCGTGATTCCCGTGGGTTCGTATTCATGATTCAGATTTATATTTATATGTGGATGGGTGTATGTGGATATCAAGTATTGCGGATCCATAACTTCCAATAGATGCAAGCATCTATTGTTAATTACCCCCGTGAGATTGGGGCACCTTTGATTAAGAGATCTTTATGAGAAGGATAGAATAAATCGTATCCTAATGATTGACCAAATTCTAAATATATGCGTTAGGATTCAGCTGGGTTTGCAATTGACTAGATCTTGAGTATATGTGTTGAGAACTAGTCGATATTAAACTCTAAGTATATGTATTAGAGTTTAATTGGGTTTAATTGGCTCTAAGTATATGTTTTAGAGTCCAATTATATTTGATTCCACGTTTGGCGTATGTTCCAAAGTAAAGATATGACCAAACCCCAAGGGTATGTATTGAGGTGGGTCGAATTTGATGCTACTCGAAAGTAGAAAGCGGCTGAGTCCTGTATGTATCAGGATTGGCCGAGTTTGATATATTTTTTACCCTAGTTATATGTGCTAGGGTAAAAGGTTGACTAACCCTAAGTATATATATTAGGATTAGTTGAGTTGATTTGGTTTCTACCCTAGATATATGTGCTAGAGTAAAAGGTTAACTACACCCTAAGTATGTGTATTAGGGTTAGTTGGGTTGGTTTGGATGAACTCTAAGTATATGTGTTAGAGCTCGATCGAATTGGATTTGGCTAAATTCTAAGTATATGATTTAGAATCTAGTCGGTTTTGATATAATTTTGCCTTAATTATATGTATTAAGGCGATGAGATTGAATGGGTTTTGGGTTTTATTTATGGATTGAATGGGTTTTGGATTTTTTATTTGTGATCGAATGGGTTTTGGGTTTTTTATTTGCGGATCGAATGGGTTTTGGGTTTTTTTTTTTTTTTTTTTTTTTTTTTTTTTTTATTTGTGGACTCTGCTTATATTATATATGGACTAGATTTGGGGCAGTATGTGGACTGAGCCTATGTCATATGTGGATTGATTCAGTGCCCATATGTGGATTGGGCGCGTTATTTATTAGGCCTCTTAGACTTAGGCTCCAAGTTGATTAGACCCCATTTGAATCTTGTTCGAAATCAACTCTCTATTTAAAAAAATTTTTGTTTATTTCGATATCCCCTTTTATTTTATTTTATTTGGGGTCTGAAGAAAATCCCCTAATCTTATCTTGGGGTTCGAAAAAATCTTTTTTTTAAAAAAATAATTTGGGGTCCGAAAAAATCCCCGTTATTTTATTTTGATTTGGGATCCGAAGAATTTTTTTTTTTTTTAAAAAATAATTTGGGGTTGTAAGACCCGACCTTCACTTTGGCTTTCCCCTTTTTATCTCACTTGTGACGGTCCGACTGAGGGTTTAATTTTTTGTGTTTTTTCGGACAGCCGTCGGGGCTCGCGGGTATTTTTGGGTGATAGAGCTCGCGATACGGGAATCAGCGGTGCGATCGGTTCTGAATTCTGACCCCGGAATCTCTCGGAATTTAATGTTGAAGTTTGCGGTCTTTTCGGACGCTCTGAAATCCGTTCCGACGATCTGCGCGGTTACCGAGGTAATCCGGACCCCTTACTTTAAATCCCTGATGGGCTGGCTTGTGACCTGGGGTTTTAACTCTTCGCTACGCACGATTGCGTTAGGTCTGGGGAGGCGACCAAAATCAAAAAGGGATGCGATCAGTACCAGATTTCCCCAACCCTAAGTGATTTGGGACGGTCGAGTAAGGAGAGAAAGGGGAACCCTTACCGGCGCAGTATTCCATCGGGGATATCCGAGGACGAGGACGAGGGCTTGGACGTGGGTGGACCGATCGGGCAAAGGCGGACGATCCCTCTTCTTCCTTCTTCCTTCGCGAATCAATGTGAGCCTTGTTGCGTTCTTGAATTTCGTGGGTTTTTCTCTTACTTTCGGTTTGGAGTCGTCCCGTGACCGGGGATCGCCGCGACGCCGCCGCGATGGGCAAGGCGGACACCGCCGCCGCTGGGCCGCCCGCGGGTGGGGCGCCCGCTCGGGCTGGTGCCACGCGGGGTCGCCCCGCACCCGCGGGCAGCGCGCCGCGCGGCACTTGGCCGCGCGGGGCCGCCCGCAGGCGGGGCGCCCGCGCGGGGCCGCCCCGCACCCGCGGGCAGCGCGCCCGCACGGCACATGGCCGTGCGGGGCCGCCCGCAGGTGGGGCGCCCGCGCGGGCTGGTGCCGCGCGGGGTCGCCCCGCACCCGCGGGCAGCGTGCCCGCGCGGCACTTGGCCGCGCGGGGCCGCCCGCAGGCGGGGCGCCCGCGCGGGCTGGTGCCGGGCGGGGTCGCCCCGCACCCGCGGGCAGCGCGCCCGCGCGGCACTTGGCCGCGCGGGGCCGCCCGCAGGCGGGGCGCCCGCGCGGGCTGGTGCCGCGCGGGGTCGCCCCGCACCCGCGGGCAGCGCGCCCGCGCGGCACTAGGCCGCGCGGGGCCGCCCGCAGGTGGGGCGCCCGTGCGGGCTTGTGCCGCGTGGGGCCGTGTGCAGGTGGAGTGCGCGCCGCACGGGCCGGTGCCGTGCGGGGAACTCCGCCGCACGGAGTCCGGGGTTGCGTCCGTCGTCTGGGTTCAGTCTGGAGTCGGTGTGGGTTTCGGATCCCTTAGTCTTGACATGCCCTTGTTCCTTCAGGAGTGCGGGACGTTGTTTGCGACAGGTGCACGGGCACGGACGAGTCGAGCGCCGGACGACACGCACGAGGTGGGTACGCTCCTGGGATTTTTGGGAATAGGCATTTAATGATAGAAATAGTATGTTCGGGGCAAAGGTGAATAGTAAGTCTCTTTCTAATTATGTTACTAACCCTGTTGTATTATTTTACTTACTATCGATATGAGGCTCTAGTTTTGCTACACGCACACCGGCGGTTTGGCCACCGCGAGGGTGTGCTTTTCTGGAAAAGTGGTACGTTGACCCGTGTACCCCACGTGACGGTGGCGTTAGGAAAGGGGGCCCTCATAGGTGGGGGGTGTGAGCGGTGATGCCGAGGCAGGTGCTCGGCGGCCGAGGCAGGTGCTCGGCGGGGGACACCGGGGCCGTGGCTCGGTGCGGTGGTCGGGAAAGGTGCCCGGTTTTGTTTTGGTACAGGGTGTGATTATCGTTGACGGTATTTGAGGGGGACGGTTGCTCCGGTTGTTGTGGTTTGCTATGTTTTAGTCCTTTTTGCTTATCATACTATTTCTAGTCACTGACTTCCCACTTCGTGACAGGTTCGTCCAGGGGCGAGTGCTAGGGCACCGGTGAGGCCGCGAGGGTGCTGTTCTGACATTGAGCGACTTCAGACACAGTGACTCTTCTTTCCCTCTTTCTTTTATTACTCATGTTAGTTAGTTGTGGATTGCGACACCCCCGTGGGGTCGAAGTGGATGTTGCCCTTTTTCTTTCCATATATGTGAATGAATGTTTTCCCCTCTTTACTTGGCTGTTTTAAACAATGAAAAACAAGAAAACCGTTTGCGAAAACCGCTTTTAAAACGTGGGTGTAGTGTGGGCACCGGATTTTAAAACCTTGTGGAATTTATGTGGTTTCGAACTGGTTTTACAAAATTCGGCATCGGGTGGGTGCCGTTTTCAAAACTCTGTGGATTTATGTGGCTTCGAAACAATTTTTCTAAAACAACGGCGTCGAGTGGGCGTCGCTTTCAAAACCTTGTGATTATTTATCCTTTCAAATTGATGGCCTTTATGTTAGATGTTGATACTAGTAGATCATGTGAGATGAATGGTTGTATGTGTTCGAGACTCCAACTAGTGTGGTTAAAGACTGTTTGTGATGTACTTTGTGATGCACCTTGTAGTTGAGACGCCGTGCATATACAAAGGAGACTCTGCCCGTTTGCAGAATGAATTTGTATATGCGGCGGGTCTGGGCACGCGCCGGGGAGTATTGGTCTTCAAAAAAAAAATATATAGCTGAATTAGGAGCATCGGTGGCTCCTCTTCCGCGCGTTCGAACCCCCGGGGCGTGACAGACTAAGATGGTATCAGAGCAAAACTTTAACCACAATAGTCGGGGCCCAACATCCACGGGGCGCAATACACTAACTACTGTTTAATAAAGTGAACTTGGGGAAGACAAGTAGAACGCGAGTGCTTGTGGGGGGAGGGGGAAATTAGTGTTTTTCTTCCTTTTAGGGCCAGCGTTTGCGGTGTTATTTTAGTGTAAACTAGAAGTAACTGGTTTGTGCATGTGTTCAGATCATCGCGAGAACTAGATCTACCACCGAGGACGCAGGGGCAGACGCAGCGGCGTCGGCGACCGCGGAGAACCAACTCCTGAGGCAGCAGTTACGGGAGATGGCGGGGCAGTTGGCGGCCCTTACAGATCATGTGCGCCAACTGACCCAGCAACAGCAGGCCGCTGCGACGGTGGTGGTCGCTGAGGGCCCCCTTCCGGGGCCAACTGCACCGGCGACGGGACCGCCGGCGATGGAGGCCGAGGCGGGGGCTGCCCCTACCCGGGCCACGGCGCCTGAGGTACCGTTAACCCATCAGACGGTGCCAGAGGTAGCCCCTCCGGCGGCAGCAGCGGGATCGACGCCGGGAACTTCAGCCAGGGACACCCCCGTGGAGACCGGGGTGGGGCCTTCTACCGTCGCGGCCGCTACTGCCACGGGGGAGGGGTCTGCTCCGCCGACGGAGCGGGACCGCGTGCGTGCCAACCTAGCAGACTTCAAGAAGTACGACCCGCCGACGTTTGAGGGGGAGACGACGGACCCCTGGGTCGTGGAGAAGTGGGTGGATACAATGGAGAAATTGTTTGAGGACCTACTAATGGAAGACCACGAGCGGGTTCCCCTGGCCGTCCACTTTCTTGAGGGGAACGCCCGCATATGGTGGAAGACGGTACGCCCCGACTCCGCGAAGGGTACTGCCCTCCCGTCGTGGACCACCTTTAAGCAACAGCTGTTCGGGGCGTTCTTTACCAACAGCGTTAAGAAACAACTGGAGGACGATCTCAACCACATCAGACAGGGGACCAGAACGGTAATGGAGTACCAGCGGGAGTTCGTGAGGCTGGTGAACTGCGTCCCTTTCGTCATTCGGGACGAGTCTCATAAGGCGCAACTGTTCGTGGATGGGCTGAGGACCGACATTTTTCAAGTGGTGGATGCGGCAGATCTGCATACCTTCCAGAAGGTGGTCGACCGGGCCACCATAGTAGAGCGCGGCTTCGCCGTCACGCGCGCTCGAAGGGATGGCCCCCATCAGCAGGAAGACAGGAAGCGGACTCAGCCATTTTTGGGGGGAGGCTCCTCCGGTGGGAGTCGACCCTTTAAGCGGTGGAGGTCCCAGCAGAGGACCAGAGGCGCGCCAGGAGGAGGACAACGCTCGGACGACCGGCCTTGCGTGATCTGCGGCGGGGCGCACCGAGTGACGGAATGCTCCAAGAGGCAGGACCACTGTTTCCGATGTTGCAAGAAGGGGCACTTCCGCTTCAACTGCCCCCTGAACCAAGGCACAGCATCTTCAGCAGCCTCCGCGCCGTCATCCCAGCACGCGGGGCGAGGAAAAGCCCCGATGGCATCAGCTCCCAGACCGCCAGCACCTCGACCAGCAGGGGACAGACCGCCACCATCGGGAGGCCGCGTCTACTCAATGAACCAGCAGGAGGCATACCCGTCTGAGCACGTTGTCGCAGGTATCACCCTTGTTTCCGTTTACCGTGCTAGAACCCTTTTCGATACCGGAGCAACCCTCTCGTTTATGTCTTGTGATTTTGCACTGACTCATGGTTTTGAGGAGAGACCCCTACCTAGTGTTTTGTCTGTCCAAACCGCGGGGGGATCCTTGGAGACCCGCAACCTTATACCTTCCTGTCCGATAAGGTTGGGGAGGCTTTCCTGCCCCTGGGATCTGGTAGTGATCCCATTGAAGGAGTACGACGTAGTGTTTGGGATGGATTGGCTCACGTGGTACCAAGCGGTGATTGACTGTGAGAAGCGCCAGGTGCTGCTACTGTATCCAGAGTTTCCAGAGAACGTGTATTTGGCGTGCAAGAGCGTCTCCTTTTCGTCCATTATACCGGCGTCGCGAGCCAGGAAACTGATCGAGGGAGGGTGTGTTAGGTTATATATATTAATGGATCTGAATAGGGAAAAAACCACCTAGAGGGGGGGTGAATAGGTGTAAACAATAAACACACCAAAATCGTTGCGTAAAAAATAACCCAATGCGGAAAATAAATAACACGCAAGATTTTACGTGGAAAACTCCAATCCAGGAGTAAAAAACCACGGGACCGATCACACGGTGAAATCTACTAAGAATAAAACACGTACAAGGTGATATAACGCACACACACAACTCAACCTTTTCCATACGCTCCGAGTAGATCTTCGCCGCTCGCTCCACAACGCACCTCGAATCCACGAAGGCGTCACAACTTCGAATCCACGAAGTCCAACGTCGAATCCACGACGTCCAACCGAATCCACGGTCTTTAGCACGCATCGATCACACGAACGCGCCTCGCTCCGAATCCACGAAAGCGGTAGCACCTTGAATCCACAAGGCCACGCGAATCCACGCGCCGATTGTCCTTTCGAAAATCGTTGATTTGTTGGTGATGATATTTTGAATACTTAGATCATCATAGATAGACAAGGAAGCACCCTCTAAGTATTCATCGATTTGATTCTTTCGAAAGATATAGATTTTGAAAACCCTAGAATCAAACCGATCAATAGAGAAAGAAAACCTAAAATAAAGAGGTGTTTACCTTTTCTTCTCTATGTGGATTCTTACCTTTGATCCCCCTTGGGATAACCCTAAAAGATGATATTAGGGTCTATTTATAGGCTAGAAACCTTTTGGAAAGAGATAAGAATCAAAAACTTATCTTATCTGGAGTTTTTCAGGACGGCGATCCGGATCGGATTTACTGTGATCCGGATCGTCGTAGCGTGATAGACAATTCCAAAAAAACAAGGGTTCGGGATCCGGATTGAAAAGCCCGATCCGGATCGTTCATACATTTCAGCAAAATCCCATGTTCGGGATCCGGATCGGAAATGGCCTTTGATCCGGATTGGATTTGCCAATGAACAAGCACCCTTCGGGATCCGGATTGGACTGTCTGATCCGGATCCTGAACATGTCCCATGTCCAGTTTTTGATTCTTTGGCCATAGAAAATATTCCAAAGTGTTTCTAAGCTATAAGAATGTATTCAAAATATCAAAGATTATTTAATTTAACGTACCTGAACATTTGAATCCATTCTTTTGAGATTGATGTAAATGATTTGTCAAGTCTTCATCTTCAATCTTCAACATCACGAAATACGCCAATACAAAAATCCTTAACAATCTCCCCCTTTGGCGGTTTCGTGACAAAACACACAATCCACAAAAGAATAACAAAAAGACGATTTTTGTTGCTATCACCATACAACAAAAATACGCATGAACGATCCAAATAAATGTAAATACAAGAGATAACCTCCTAAAACAAACTCTAGACTTAGACACAACTAGGAGTGTTCAAATCTTGTACTCTCTGCAAAAGAAACAATTCTTGACAACAAGAAATCATTAATACCTCAAGAATTTAATCGTTAAGCTACCAGAGAGTTATACATTTAACATGACATTAGGTATCAGATATGCATAAAAGTAGACAATCAAAATATCACATATCTTTATCAATCATCAGGGTTAGTTCCAACCATAATGTCAAAGAAGTTCAAATGTTCATACCTTTTGCATGACCTGTCACAAAACTTGTTAGAAGTTACAACGCAAAATAGTCAGTAGAATAGTTAGTGTTAAACTTCAAGTTTCAAGTTATCCGGTCATGTTCGTTCTTTTCTTTCTCCCCCTTTTTCCAAACGATCTCCCCCTTTTTCAAACGATCTATCGGCTCTCGTTCTTTTCTCCTTCTATCTCTCCCCCTTTTTGTCACAAAAACCAGCCAAAATTATCAGAGAGAAAAACGTGCAAAGAGTTCACCAAAATACAAATTTTTGTCAGAAAAGAAACTAAAATCAATTTCATCAAAAATCAATCTGAACCGGTATCGTTGTCATCGAAGTTGCTGCATCCGAGTTTTGCAAAAATCTTCTTGTCCAACTTCATCAGTGCATTGTACTTCTTCGTCAAGACCACTTGTGTTGTACTAATCCGTTGCAAGTCAAGAGAAATCTGACATTTTTTTTTTTTTTTTTTTTCTCCCCCTATGTTGAGCATCTCTTTTTATCATCTCTGTTCTCCCCTTTGTCCTTTCGAGCTCTCTTTAATTTATTGGTCATCCTCGTGCTAACCAACGCGGTGATGAACATGATTGTCCACTCAAGAGCCTTTGTTATAGAGTATTTGAAAAATAGCACCTGTGAGCAAAAACTCAAAGAACATGAAAAATTGTTTAAATTTCAAAATTTTGAAAAATCTTGCCCAAACAATCCTTAACATGTGTAGAGGCTAGGAATCAAGACACTTTTGCAAAAAGAATTTTAAAAATAAACCAATTCCATAATTTTTTTTTTAAAAATTCTTAAAGACTGCCTACAACTTTTTCTCTAGAAAAATTTGTAAAAATTTCAGAAAATTCAGAAAAAGTATATAAGCATTTCTGCATATCAACTTTATACAAAAATATCATTTCACATAGAAAGAAATAGATTATGATAAATCTATCAAAATATCCCAAATTGTGAAACGAAAATTTAGAAGAATTATAACCTCTAAAGTTGATCAATTTCCAAACATCCTTCACGATCTAATGTGTATAGAGTTTATCTAATTCTCAATTGAGCAAAGAAAATGAAGCACCAAGATCGATAGATGTTTGAAATCCCAAATAAGTCAAATAATATATCTAGTCAATATATTTGGGAAGTGACTCTTTAAGCATCTTTTAGAAATCCCACCTTATACCAACCATGGAATTTGACATAGTCAAGTATTCCAAAAAGTATTTTATTTTACAAACAAGATCACCATGCTTGGTTAACATGTGGTAGCTGCACACAGTACTCGGACAACCGAGGTGGTAGCTCTTTCCTCCATGTGGTGGTAGTTTTCACACTCCTCTTAAGGATGTAACTCTTTCCACATCTTTTGAGCATGAAAAATATAATAAACTCCCCCTCAATTGGCTATCAATTATGAAAGATATTCAGTATTCAACCAAATATTGATCTCGTATTCATACTTATTGCAATCATCAAATAAGATAAATTAAATACCAGGAGATCATTGAGAGAGGTAATGACTTTGATCAATTCAAGATGAAATAATTGAAATAAATGATCATTGCATCAAATGAGTTATAATGATATTCAAATCATAATAAACTTCTCTAAATATGAAAGGATGCAAATAAAGTCAATATAGCAAATGCTCAATTAATGTTCTATATTACAAAAAGAACACAAAACACAAACAAAAACCTTTCTAAGCAGTGGTTCAAAAAGTTATGTAATTGAAAGCATGCCAATTGCTTTTCGCAAACGAATAAAACATTTTTGATCCAAAGGTTTTGTCAAAATATCAGCTAATTGATCTTCAGTTGAAACATAAGAAATTTGTAAAAACTTGATTCAACTAGCTATCTAGGAAAATGATATCTCAATTCAATGTGTTTGTTCCAGAGTGCAACACAGGGTTTTTAGAGAAGTTAATAGCACTTGTGTTGTCACACAACATAGTTACCGAGGTCGTAGGGATGCGAAAATCACTCAATACACTTTTCTTTGATTTCCTCAATGACTTCGGCTTAGGGGGTGTCCTACCATCTGTCTTAACACTTAGAAGATTTTTCTTCGTTTCCTGAGTCGTGTTCTTGATGGTAGTAGTTGCAAGTATTGCTTGATTTGCTCGTTCTGCTCCATACTTGCAATTTGGTCTTATGTGCCCTAAAAAAAACACAACAATGACATACCTTGGTAAAAGTTGAACCCGAAGAAGATGAGGTAGGCTTGTCAACGTTGGCTACGATGATTTTCGTCGGAGAAGGAGCAATCGACTGGGGCACAAAACTTGTCTTGCTCGAACTTGGTTCCTCACAAGTTCGGCCATATCCGAGGCCTAAATGATTAGTATGACCAAGACCAAGAAGGCGATCCAACTTACTTTGTCCTGAAGAAAATCTATGCAAATCCTTTTTAAGTTGGAAAAGGGTCTCCGTCATCTCAAAATTTCCTTGTTGTGCCTCGGAATAGAGCTTTGAGAAGAGATTCGCTTTATCCACCGATTTTTCAAGTTTCTTCTCAAAATGCTCGTTCATCTCTTGAAGGAAAGTATTATTCTCAACCAAGTTGTCCCTTTCCACTTCAAGAGCCCTTGAGAGAGAGGTTGCTCTATTAGGTTATTCCTCGAGTTCCAACAACCTTCTCCTCAAGTTTTTTATTTTGCTTCGCCAATTTCTTTGAGTTACGTAGAAGTAGTTGGTAGGCGTGAGCAAAGTCCTCACCTTCGGAATCGCTTGGTTCATCATCCGTTGCCGTTTGATCATCCTGGGAAGAAATAGACAACGAACCAGATGCAATCAATGAAATACACACGAAGGGTGAAGTCGTGGATGCGAAGAATGTGATGGCATTTGTATCCTCATCACTAGAAGATGACTTATCCATAGAAGAAGAGTCATCCCACGTGATGGCTTGCGTAGCCTTCTTCTTTGGTGGATTCTTGCTGGGACATCTTGTTGTAGTGCGGCCAAAGCCTTTGCATTTGAAACACTGGATCTGTCCTTCAGCGTTCTTCTTCTCCATTGAGAAACCTTCTTGCTTTCTTGATTTTGACGTAGAAGCACCTTTGCCTTTCTTGAACTTCGAGAATGATGAAGATTTGCTTGAGTTTCCCCTTCCGAAGTTTCGGCGAAATTTTCTCTTCAAGAAAGCGAGTTGTTTCTCAAAGTCCTCCATAGATAGATCATCGTCAGAGTCCGAGGAGGATGAATCCGCGTCTTCATGTTCTGTTGATTTCAATGCCATACCTGAAGACTTGGAAGAAGAAGAGAGCTTTCCAGCAGAAGAGTTAGTAGGAAAAGTAATTTCATAAGTTTGAAGTGTACCAACTAATTCTTCTACCTTGATCTCGTCCGGGTGTTTTATTGTTTCGAACCCGTTCGTCGATGGAAATCAAAAACGCTCTTATGCGTACTTTCTAGTAGGCATAATTTGTTCCATCGAAGAACGGTGGTCTATTGATGTTGCCACCATCGACCAATGTTTACAACCCTATTCCCGCTCCGATACCAATTGTTGGGTTATATATATTAATGGATCTGAATAGGGAAAAAACCACCTAGAGGGGGGGTGAATAGGTGTAAACAATAAACACACCAAAATCGTTGCGTAAAAAATAACCCAATGCGGAAAATAAATAACACGCAAGATTTTACGTGGAAAACTCCAATCCAGGAGTAAAAAACCACGGGACCGATCACACGGTGAAATCTACTAAGATTAAAACACGTACAAGGTGATATAACGCACACACACGACTCAACCTTTTCCATACGCTCCGAGTAGATCTTCGCCGTTCGCTCCACAACACACCTCGAATCCACGAAGGCGTCACAACTTCGAATCCACGAAGTCCAACGTCGAATCCACGACGTCCAACCGAATCCACGGTCTTTAGCACGCATCGATCACACGAACGCGCCTCGCTCCGAATCCACGAAAGCGGTAGCACCTTGAATCCACAAGGCCACGCGAATCCACGCGCCGATTGTCCTTTCGAAAATCGTTGATTTGTTGGTGATGATATTTTGAATACTTAGATCATCATAGATAGACAAGGAAGCACCCTCTAAGTATTCATCGATTTGATTCTTTCGAAAGATATAGATTTTGAAAACCCTAGAATCAAACCGATCAATAGAGAAAGAAAACCTAAAATAAAGAGGTGTTTACCTTTTCTTCTCTATGTGGATTCTTACCTTTGATCCCCCTTGGGATAACCCTAAAAGATGATATTAGGGTCTATTTATAGGCTAGAAACCTTTTGGAAAGAGATAAGAATCAAAAACTTATCTTATCTGGAGTTTTTCAGGACGGCGATCCGGATCGGATTTACTGTGATCCGGATCGTCGTAGCGTGATAGACAATTCCAGAAAAACAAGGGTTCGGGATCCGGATTGAAAAGCCCGATCCGGATCATTCATACATTTCAGCAAAATCCCATGTTCGGGATCCGGATCGGAAATGGCCTTTGATCCGGATTGGATTTGCCAATGAACAAGCACCCTTCGGGATCCGGATTGGACTGTCTGATCCGGATCCTGAACATGTCCCATGTCCAGTTTTTGATTCTTTGGCCATAGAAAATATTCCAAAGTGTTTCTAAGCTATAAGAATGTATTCAAAATATCAAAGATTATTTAATTTAACGTACCTGAACATTTGAATCCATTCTTTTGAGATTGATGTAAATGATTTGTCAAGTCTTCATCTTCAATCTTCAACATCACGAAATACGCCAATACAAAAATCCTTAACAGGGTGCGTGGCCTTTTTGGCGTCGGTGGCCCTGGCCACGGGATCCTCTACGGCGCTCTCCGACATTCCGGGGGTGGGGGACTTCCCAGACGTCTTCCCGACCGAACTACCTGGATTACCCCCCGAGCGAGAGGTTGAGTTTCCGATCGAGCTTCCGCCCGGTACCCGACCGATCACAAAGGCCCCCTACAGAATGGCCTTTGCGGAACTATAGGAACTTAAGGCGCAGCTTGAAGATCTTCTGGACAAGGGATTCATTAGACCGAGCGTGTCGCCCTGGGGCGCACCGGTACTCTTCGTGCGAAAGAAAGACGGGAGTTTACGGCTCTGCATCGACTACCGGGAAATCAATAAGGTCACTGTGAAGAACAAATACCCCCTACCCAGGATCGATGACCTCTTTGATCAGTTGCGGGGACCGACGGTGTTTTCGAAGATTGACTTGCAGTCCGGCTACCATCAACTCAGAGTGAAAGATGTGGATATTCCGAAGACGGCCTTCCGGACCCGGTACGGCCACTACGAGTTCACCGTAATGCCGTTCGGGCTTACCAACGCCCCAGCGGTATTTATGGACATGATGAACCGGGTTTTCAAGCCCTTCCTGGATCAGTTCGTAGTGGTCTTCATCGACGACATCCTGATCTACTCGCCCACCGATGAGGAGCACGAGGAGCACCTACGGATTGTTCTGCAGACTCTTAGGGAGAAGGAGTTGTACGCCAAACTCAAGAAATGTGAGTTTTGGCTTCACGAGGTGGGGTTTCTAGGGCACATCATTTCAGCAGCAGGAATCGCGGTGGATCCTAAGAAAGTAGAGTCAGTGACCGACTGGCCCCAACCGACTTCGGTGACAGAGGTTCGCAGCTTTCTGGGCCTTGCAGGATACTATAGACGTTTTGTCGAGGGTTTTTCGAAGATTGCAACTCCCCTGAACCGCTTAACCCGGAAAGGAGTAAAGTTCATTTGGACGACCCAATGCCAAGACAGTTTTGAAGAACTTAAGAAGCGGTTAACAAGAGCGCCTGTGCTTGCTTTACCAACACCCGGGGAAGACTACGAGGTTTACTGCGACGCATCGCGGACAGGATTGGGGGGAGTACTGATGCAACAAGGAAAGGTTATAGCCTACACCTCAAGACAACTCAAGAATTACGAGCAGAACTACCCGACTCATGACTTGGAGCTAGCCGTAGTGGTCTTTGTTTTGAAACTATGGAGGCACTATCTCTATGGTGTGCACTGTAATGTGTTCTCGGATCATCAAAGCCTTAAGTACCTTTTCACCCAGAAGGAGCTGAATCTGAGACAGAGACGGTGGTTAGAGTTACTCAAGGACTACGACCTGTCAATCCAGTACCACCCCGGAAAGGCAAATGTTGTGGCCGATGCCTTGAGCAGGAAGGGTCAAGCAGAAGGGACTTCGGCGAGCACGATCACTCAGCAGGACGACTTAATCGCGGAATTCTCACGGTTGAGATTGGAGGTTGTACCAGCAGGGACGGTCGAGCGACTTTTGTCTCTAACAGTCGTGCCGACCCTACTTGAGAGGATTCGAGAAGGCCAAGGTGCTGATCCACAGCTGCAGCTGGAACGGGATAAGATTCCCCTAGGGCAGAAGGGAGACTTTACAGTGGGGACAGATGGCACTCTTCGGTTTCGAGGACGGATTTGCGTGATCGATTTGCCAGACCTGAAGAAGGAGATCTTGACTGAAGCGCACTGCGCCCCCTACGTAGCGCACCCTGGGGGCACCAAGATGTACAGGGACCTCAGACAGACCTTCTGGTGGCCAAAGCTGAAAGGGGACGTGACGCGATTCGTAGCGCATTACCTGATTTGCCAGCAGGTGAAAGCCGAGCACCAGCGACCGGCGGGGAAATTGCAACCACTACCTGTGCCCGAATGGAAATGGGAGCAAATCACGATGGACTTTGTCACCGGATTTCCACGTTCGCAGTAGGGACATGACGCTATCTGGGTTGTCGTGGATCGGCTAACGAAGTCAGCTCACTTCCTACCCATCCACACGACCTGGACACGCGATCGACTGGCTCAAGTCTACATCGGCGAGATTGTGAGGCTACACGGGATACCGACATCTATCACTTCAGACAGAGACACAATGTTCGTTTCGAACTTTTGGCAGAGTCTACAACGAGCCTTGGGGACCAAGCTACATTTCAGCTCAGCCTTTCACCCCCAGACGGATGGACAATTCGAGCGGGTGATCCAGATCCTCGAGGACATGCTCCGAGCTTGTGTACTGGATTTGGGAGACGGATGGTCGCGCTACCTACCCCTCGTAGAGTTCGCCTACAACAACAGCTACCAGGCGAGCATCCGGATGGCGCCGTACGAAGCATTGTACGGCAGACGCTGTAGATCCCCGATTTGATGGGACGATCTGGGGGAGCGGAAGTTTTTAGAACCGGACTTGGTGGAGGAAACAGAAGAAAAGGTGCGCCTCATCAGACGGCGATTGGCGACCGCCCAGAGCCGACAAAAGAGCTACGCAGACCGGAGATGTCGCGATTTGGAATTCCAGGTGGGAGAGCACGTGCTGTTGCGGGTTTCGCCGTCAAAGGGGGTGAAGCGGTTTGGGTTGAGAGGCAAGGTGAGCCCATGGTAGGTGGGGCCGTTTGAGATTCTGGAGCGCATCGGCCCGGTGGCCTACCGCCTCGCCCTACCGCCGAACCTTGACCGAGTTCATGACGTGTTCCACGTGTCCATGCTTCGGAAGTATCTCCCCGATCCATCGCGAGTGCTCGACGTCGCTGCAATCGAGCTTAAAGAGGACCTGAGCTTCGAGGAAGTACCGGTACGGATCCTAGCACGAGAGGACAAAAAGCTACGAAGTCGAACAATCCCCTACGTGAAGGTGCTTTGGAGCAATCAAGAAGAGCGTGAGGCAACTTGGGAACCAGAGGCAAAGATGAGGGAGTGCTACCCCGATCTCTTCGCCGCGGGCGAGGGCTAAGTTTCGAGGACGAAATTTGTTTTTAGCGGTGAGTGGTGTAAGACCCGACCTTTAATTTGGCTTTCCCCTTTTTATCTCACTTGTGACGGTCCGACCGAGGGTTTAATTTTTTGTGTTTTTTCGGACAGCCGTCGGGGCTTGCGGGTATTTTTAGGTGATAAAGCTCGCGATACGGGGATCAGCGGTGCGATCAGTTCTGAATTCTGACCCCGGAATCTCCCAGAATTTAATGTTGAAGTTTGCGGTCTTTTCGAACGCTCTGAAATCCGTACCGACGATCTGCGCGGTTACCGAGGTAATCCGGACCCCTTACTTTAAATCCCTGATGGGCTGGCTTGTGACCTGGGGTATTAACTCTTCGCTACGCACGATCGCGTTAGGTCTGGGGAGGCGACCAAAATAAAAAAGGGATGCGATCAGTACCAGATTTCCCCAACCCTAAGTGATTTGGGACGGTCGAGTAAGGAGAGAAAGGGGAACTCTTACCGGCGCAGTATTCCATTGGGGATATCCGAGGACGAGGAGGAGGACTTGGACGTGGGTGGACCGATCGGGCAAAGGCGGACGATCCCTCTTCCTCCTTCTTCCTTCACGAATCAAGGTGAGCTTTGTTGCATTCTTGAATTTCGTGGGTTTTTCTCTTACTTTCGGTTTGGAGTCGTCCCGTGACCGGGGATCGCCGCGGCGCCGCGCCGCCGCCGCGATGGGCAAGGCGGACACCGCCGCCGCGGGGCCGCCCGCGGGTGGGGCGCCCGTGCGGGCTGGTGCTGCGCGGGGTCGCCCCGCACCCGCGGGCAGCGCGCCGCGCGGCACTTGGCCGTGCGGGGTCGCCCGCGGGCGGGGCTCCCGCGCGGGCTGGTGCCGCGCGGGGCCGCCCCGCACCCACGGGCAGCGCGCACGCGCGGCGCATGGCCGCGCGGGGCCGCCCGCAGGCGGGGCGCCCGCACGGGCTGGTGCCGCCCCGCACCCGCGGGCAGCGCGCCCGCGCGGCACATGGCCGCGCGGGGCCGCCCGCAGGCGGGGCACCCGCGCGGGCTGGTGCCGCGCGGGGTCGCCCCGCACCCGCGGGCAGCGCGCCCGCGCGGCACTTGGCCGCGCGGGGCCGCCCGCGGGCGGGGCGCCCGCGCGGGCTGGTGCCGCACGGGGTCGCCCCGCACCCGTGGGCAGCGCGCCCGCGCGGCAGGCCGCGCGGGGTCGCCCCGCACCCGCGGGCAGCGCCCCGCACGGGCCGGTGCCGTGCGGGGAACTCCGCCGCACGGAGTCCGGGGTTGCGTCCGTCGTCTGGGTTCAGTCTGGAGTCGGTGTGGGTTTCGGATCCCTTTGTCTTGACATGCCCTTGTTTCTTCAGGAGTGCGGGACGTTGTTGGCGACAGGTGCACGGGCACGGACGAGTCGAGCGCGGGACGACACGCACGAGGTGGGTACGCTCCCGGGATTTTTGGGAATAGGCATTTATTGATAGAAATAGTATGTTCGGGGCAAAGGTGAATAGTAAGTCTCTTTCTGATTATGTTACTAACCCTGTTGTATTATTTTACTTACTATCGATATGAGGCTCTAGTTTTCCTACACGCACACCGGCGGTTTGGCCACCGTGAGGGTGTGCTTTTCCGGAAAAGTGGTACGTTGACCCGTGTACCCCACGTGATGGTGGCGTTAGGAAAGGGGGCCCTCATAGGTGGGGGGTGTGAGCGGTGATGCCGAGGCAGGTGCTCGGCGGCCGAGGCAGGTGCTCGGCGGGGGACACCGGGGCCGGGGCTCGGTGCGGTGGTCGGGAAAGGTGCCCGGTTTTGTTTTGGTACAGGGTGTGATTATCGTTGACGGTATTTCAGGGAGACGGTTGCTCCGGTTGTTGTGGTTTGCTATGTTTTAGTCCTTTTTGCTTATCATACTATTTCTAGTCACTGACTTCCCACTTCGTGACAGGTTCGTCCAGGGGCGAGTGCTAGGGCACCGGTGAGGCCGCGAGGGTGCTGTTCTGACATTGTGCGACTTCAGACACAGTGACTCTTCTTTCCCTCTTTCTTTTATTACTCATGTTAGGTAGTTGTGGATTGCGACACCCCCGTGGGGTCGAAGTGGATGTTGCCCTTTTTCTTTCCATATATGTGAATGAATGTTTTCCCTTCTTTACTTGGCCGTTTTAAACAATGAAAAACAAAGAAAACCGTTTGCGAAAACCGCTTTTAAAACGTGGGTGTCGTGTGAGCACCGGATTTTAAAACCTTATGGAATTTATGTGGTTTCGAATTGGTTTTACAAAATTCGGCATCGGGTGGGTGCCGTTTTCAAAACTCTGTGGATTAATGTGACTTCGAAACAATTTTTCTAAACCAACGGTGTAGAGTACTGGCGTTCCCTTGCCCTTGTATACCCCCCCTTTTATTTTGACGGGACTGGTAGGAAAACTTTTCACCGCTTTCTGCAATGGACTGACCGGGGCCGCTAGTATTTTTTCTGCGTTTGTGCTCGAAGAACGGAGGGCGGCAAAGCGAACGGATTCGGATTCCGATTTACGGATCTCCCGGAATGGGGGTCAAAGCGTTTGCTTTGAGTGGTGCATTGGAATCCGTGCTAAGTGGCTGGCACGCTTTTCGAGGCGATCGGACTTTTCATATTTTTATGTCCGTGGGTTATTTTATCTTTTTGGTGGTACCTCGACCTTTCGATTTTTCGTTAGGGTCCTAATTTAATATTTTTTTTAATTGACTAAGGTGGGGCGGAAATTCGAGAATTTTTGGGCTGATCACCGGGGTTTGCGGGTATTTTTAGGTGGTAGAGCTCGCAAAACGGAGAGCGGTGGCGCGATCGGATTTGAATTCCGACCCCGGGATCTCCCAGAATAAATTTCTGAAGGTAACCAGCAGTTCCGGGTGCATCAAAAAGCGTGCGTACGATCGGCACGCTTTTCGAGGTAAGATTGGACCCCTGGTCCGCGCTCGATCGTTGAGTGTTGAGTTTGGGGACTAGGGTTTTTATTTTCCTATTCTCATCGCCTTGGATGGTGCGTTAGTGTTCCGGGGGCGCAGACCCGGCGCACGGGAGCGTGCGCCAGGCCGCGCGGTGCACGCCCTAGGCGTGCACCCGGTGTTCGCCACCGTAACGGGAAACGATGGACCCGGCGCGCGCCCCTGTCCGTGCGCGGCCCGGCCCAAGGCGCCGCGGTCCACCGCTCCTGCGTGCTCCCGGCCCGCGCCGGGGCCGCGTTTGGTCGTGGACCCGGTCCACGCCAGGATCCGTGCACCAGTCTTCAGAAAAGGTGTCCAGAAGCTCCGTTTTTGGCCCGTTTCGCCCCGTTTTTAAGTGTTTTTGACCGCGACGATGTTATTAACGATACTTCTTACTGTAGTTCTTTTCGGGCTCAAGGTGGGAGCATTTTAACTGAAGTTTCCACACACTTTCTTCACGTTTCAGGTGGGTACACCCTTAGAATCCCTTTATGCGTAATGTCGATATGTTCATGTTTATTATGTGGTGGGTTCCATCGTGGTGCTTAGCGTCGGTCTCCGGCGGTCGTTTCACTCTTGAGATTACATGTTAGCGGGTTACTTTCGATCACACATATTACCGTTTTACTTTTGATTATACATGTCACCATTTTACTCTTGGTTATATATTATGATGCTAATATGATAGTGGTTATGGTTACTTTGCTCGAGGCTGCAGCGCGCGCACCGGCGGTTTGGCCACCGCAAAGGGTGCGCTTTTTCGGAAAAGCGGTCTATGACCCGTGTATACCCACGAGGTGACGTAGTGGGGCCCCTGTAGTTGTGGGGTTTGAGGCGCCGAGGTGCGAGCGGTGCAACCCGTCGGTTTAGTTGCCCGACGTGGTCGGGTGTTGCAGGTACGGTGCGACCCGTCGGTTTAGTTGTCCGACGTGGTCGGGTATTGCAGGATACAGGGGTACAGGTTATCTTTTCCCTCTTGGGAGGGTGGTTGCTCCGGTTTGCTTCACGGTTTGTTTTACTACTTTTCCTGCTCTACTATTATTATTCATCACTGACTTCCCACTTCGTGACAGGGTCCAGACGGGGGGGAGAGGTAGGCGACGGTGAGGACGGGGCAGGAGCTTTTGGGTCGCTGGGGACCCCGGACTGTATTTCTTTTTATCTTTGCATTTCATTCACGTTTGTAGTCTTTTGTGGGGTTCTCGATACCCTCGTGGGGTCGGTGTGGATGTCGGCATGGTCTATATTTGGCTGTTCTCTTATGTATTTATCTTTCCTTTTGTTTCTGTTGGCCGTTTGAAAAAGAAAAAGAAAAACCAAAGAAAAGACTGCGAAAACCATTTTTAAAATTTAAGTGTCGTGTGGGCACCGATTTCAAAACCCTGTGGAATTATGGATTGTGAAAACGAATTTCAAAACTCAAGTGTCGTGTGGGCACTGATTTCAAAACCCTGTGGATTTATGCTGTTTTCAAATGCGTTTTCAAAATCCGAGTGCTGGGTAGGCACCGTTTCAATGACTGTGGATTTATCCTTTTAAAAAAATTTCTTGGCCGTGCTTATTAATCAGTTATGGTGTATAGTTGTTTGATAGAACTGTTGCGATTGAATGGAAGATTGTATTGAACCTTGTATTAGCTGCTACGCCGTGCATATACAGAGGAGACTCTGTCCGTTTGCAGAGTGATTCTGTGTTTGCGGCGGGTCTGGGCACGTGCCGGGGAAGAGGGTTTAATTTCAAAAAAAAAATGTACGCGCCAAATGTGTACCTTTTGTGAACCGTTTCCGCTAAAACGAACCCCTGGGGCGTGACAGATTAACGCCCCCAATAGTCCCACATCGGATGTGGATGGAATTGTGATTGGGTTTATATGAGACATGGACACTAGTAATAATAACTGGGCTTAAGCATTTTGGGCTGTGGTGTGGGCCCAACGAGTTATTATTGCTAGTGGGCCGGATCGTTACAAACGGCGTCGAGTGGGCGTCGCTTTCAAAACCTTGTGATTATTTATCCTTTCAAATTGACGGCCTTTATGTTAGATGTTGATATTAGTAGATCATGTGAGATGGATGGTTATATGTGTTCGAGACTCCAACTAGTGTGGTTAAAGACTGTTTGTGATGTACTTTGTGATGCACCTTGTAGTTGAGACGCCGTGCATATACAAAGGAGACTCTGCCCGTTTGCAGAGTGAATTTATATATGCGGCGGGTCTGGGCACGCGCCGGGGAGTATTGGTCTTCAAAAAAAAATATATATAGCTGAATTAGGAGCATCGGTGGCTCCTCTTCTGCGCGTTCGAACCCCCGGGGCGTGACATGGGTCCAAAGAAATCCCCGTTATTTTATTTTGATTTGAGATACGAAGAAAATCCCTTATTTTTAAAATAATTTGGGGTCCGAAGAAATCCCCGTTATTTTATTTTGATTTGGGATCCAAAGAAATCCATTTTTTTTTAAAATAATTTGGGATTCGAAGAAATCCCTTTTTCTTATAATTTGATTTGGGATCCGAAGAAATCACTTTTTGATTGAGCCTAAATCCGGATGTCCGAAGAAATCATCCGAACCGGCTTTATTAAATTTTCTTTTATTTTGATTGAATAAAAATTCGGATGTCCGAAGAAATCATCCGAACCGGTTTGGAACGAGCCTAAAGTTAGGGTGTCCGAAGAAATCACCCGAACCAGCTTTGAACTTCTTTTCTTTTTTTGAACCTAAATTCGGATGTCCGAAGAAATCATCCGAACCTGTTTGGACCGAGCCTAAAGTTAGGGTGTCCGAAGAAATCACCAAAACCAGCTTTATTAAATTTTCTTTTTTTTTTGTTGAACCTAAATTCGGATGTCCGAAGAAATCATCCGAACAGGTTTGGACCGAGCCTAAAGTTAGGGTGACCGAAGAAATCACCCGAACCGGCTTTATTAAATTTTCTTTTCTTTTATTGAACCTAAATTCGGATGTCCGAAGAAATGATCCGAACCGGTTTGGAATGAGCCTAAAGTTAGGGTGTCCAAAGAAATCACCCGAACCGGCTTTATTCATTTTTTTTTTATTTTTTTTTATTTTGAACCTAAGTCCGGATGTCCGAAGAAATCATCCGAACCGGTTTGGAATGAGCCTAAAGTTAGGGTGTCCGAAGAAATCACCCGAACCGGCTTTATTAAATTTTCTTTTATTTAACCTAAGTCCGGATGTCCGAAGAAATCATTCGAACCGGTTTGGAATGAGCTTAAAGTTAGGGTGTCCGAAGAAATCACCCGCACCGACTTTATTAATTAATTAATTAATTAATTTATTATTATTATTATTTTTTTTATTACTTGAGAGAGTATGCCTGAGAAGATACATTATGGTCGGAGATGGTGAGGTGGTGAGGAAGTCGAAGGTACGAGAGTTGAAGCTGTCCGAATGTAATTGGGGAATTGGAAACGTACGGTGTGTGGGAGAATTGCAAAGGTTGTTATTTTTTTTTTGTGGGATATTGCGTTGTAGTATATGTGGTGGAATTTGGGAGGAGGTTGTGTTTTTTTTTTTGGTGGGATTGCGTTGCTCTCCTTCAGACAAAAAAAAATAAAAATAATCGCCCTAAGGTTGCAGCCATTGAAACAGTAAAACATCCGGACGAAATCAAAGTAGAAGAATTAGTTGGTACACTTCAAACTTATGAAATGACTTTTCCTACTAACTATTCTTCTAGAAAGCCTTCCTCTTCTTCTAAGTCTTCAGGTTTTGCATTGAAATCAACAAAGGAAGAAGACGCGGATTCATCCTCCTCAGACGCTGATGATAATTTATCTATGGAGGATTTCGAGAAATAACTTGCATTCTTGACAAGAAAATTTCACCGAAGCTTTCGAAGGGGAAATTCAAGCAAATCATCATCCTTCATTAAGTCCAAGAAAGGCAAAGGATTTTCAAGCTTTAAAACAAGAAAGCAAGAGAGTTCTTCAAAGGACAAGAAGAACACCGAGGGACAAATCCAGTGTTTTAAATGTAGAGGTTTTGGCTATATCTCAACGGAGTGTCCCAACAAGAATCCGTCAAAGAAGAAGGCTATGCAAGCCGTCACGTGGGATGACTCTTCCTCTTCCGATGAGTCATCTTCTAGTGATGCGGATAACAATGCCACAACATTTATTGCGTCCACAAGTTCGCCTTTCGTGTGTTTTTCATCGACCACCGGTTCGTTATCCATCTCATCCCTAAATAGAAAAACTGCATCAGATGATGAACCAAGCGACTCCGAAGGTGAAAACTTTGCTTTTGCCTACCATAAATTATTAAAGGATTCTAAGAAATTGGCAAAGCAAAACAAAAGTTTGAGAAGAAGGTTGTGGGATCTTGAAGAACAATATAAAAAGACAACTTCTCTTTCAAAGGCTCTTGAAGAGGAAAGGGATAATTTGATCAAAATAAATGTTTCCCTTCAAGAGAAGAACGAGCATTTCGAGAAGGAACATATCAAATTGGTGGATAAAGCTAATTACTTCTTGAAGCTCTATTCCGAGGCTCGGCAAAAAAAAATGGAGATGACGAAGACCATATTCCAACTTAAAGAAGACTTGAAGCGATTTTCATCAGGAAGGAGCAAGTTGGACAAGTTGCTTGGTCTTGGTCAAACGAACTGTTTGGGCCTTGGATATGATCGAATTGGCGAGGATCCAAGTTCGAGCAGTACAAAGTTTGTGCCACAGTCGGTTGCTCCTCCTCCGACAAAAATCATCACAGCCAATGTTGATGTCACGCCCCGGGTGTAAACCAGAATCCGGGCCCGTCCACAGATCCGCCGTGCACACGAAATTTTCCGTGTACACGAAGCGCTGGTAACCTGCTCAGATATAAAAGATAATAATAAAGGAGCATACTGTGACGCCCCACTTCCCAGGGGGTCACCCATCCTAAAACTACTCTAGCTCTAGCGCGCTTAACTCTCATAACCTCTTGGATCTTGCTACCATCCAAAATGCTATAGCCAGGTTAAGAGATTTAGTCCTATTATATCATTTATATATAGGACTAATCCAGGGGTGTCACATTCTTCATCCCTTTAAGCCCTGACGTCCACGTCAGGCTCAAGCATACTCACAAGCACCAGGCGATGTGAGACTCATCTCGCTAGCCTTAGCCGACCTTGTGGGGAGCTGCACTCCACCCACAACGGTCATTAGCCGTTGAGCCTCGCTCTACCCGCTATATAATCCTGGCTCAGCCGAGACTCATCTCACATTTCCGGCTGGCGAATGTCTCTGATACCAACTGTGACGC
The DNA here is from genome assembly GCA_029168755.2 of Tillandsia fasciculata. NCBI lineage: Eukaryota > Viridiplantae > Streptophyta > Magnoliopsida > Poales > Bromeliaceae > Tillandsia > Tillandsia fasciculata. The sequence goes on along the minus strand of CM054941.1, from coordinate 10,598,353 downwards.
CCCACTTCCCAGGGGGTCACCCATCCTAGAACTACTCTAGCTCTAGCGCGCTTAACTCTCATAACCACTTGGATCTTGCTACCATCCAAAATGCTATAGCCAGGTTAAGAGATTTAGTCCTATTATATCATTTATATATAGGACTAATCCAGGGGTGTCACACATACAAACAGAGCTGAACTAAAACTAATACATCTCAGACCATAGCTGGAAAGTAAAAGTACAATAAGACTCACAAATATATACATATGTCTCTCCCAGCTCACCAAATAAATACAACCAGCTGGCTGAAGCCAGACCCAAAATAAAAGAAAATACAACTATCTCAGTGTATAGGGGATACGACCAAAATACAGCTATGCTCGCAGACAGGGTAGACGACTATCTAGTCCGCTATCCTCTTACCTCGATCTGCCGAAGATGGCCCAGCTACACCTGCAGATGACTCTGCAAAATAGGGGAGAATGAAAAGAAGGAGGACAATGGGGGTGAGAACTACTAGATAAACCAGTAGCATCCCCTAGTGGGTAAAGCCTCAAACTCTGACGTACCTGTTATGGCTTTTTGTGTTGGCATATTTCGTGAGTTGAGTCGGAGTCTTGAAGTGATCAAATTGTCAATCAGCAATCGAAGACTCAGAGAAGATTCAACAAGAGCTCAAGTTGACACTCAGTGTTTTGAGTCTTGAAGATTGAAGTTGAAGAATTGTGGATCATATACATCAATCTTAAGGAAAATGGATTCGGATTGATCAGGTATGTTTAACTAAATAAGTTTGGTGATCCGAATACTTTGTATAGTGTAGAAACACTTGGATAATTTTTAATTGCATAAAAATCAAAAACTGGACATTGGACATGTTCAGGATCCGGATCAGACAATCCAATCCGGATCCCGAACATAGTTTAGTTCATGCGCACTTTCAGTCCGGACCTCCCCTGTTTCAGTCCGGACCCCGAACTATGTGTTTGCTAAAATCGCATGAACAGTCCGGATCAGGAAATTCCAGTCCGGATCAGGAAATTTCAGTCCGGACCCCGAACTATTTTTCCAGGAAAATTGCTGAAAAAAGACGACATCCGGATCAGCCAAATCCAGTCCGGATCGTCGTGCGGGAAAAATTCTGTTAAGTCAGTTTTTGATGCTTATATCTTTCCAAAGATTTCTAACCTATAAATAAACACTTATGGTTCCTCAAGAACTACCGACTAATTGAGAAAATACTTGAGAGCAACCCTAGAGGCTAGGTTTTTGTTGTTCTTCTTTTTAGCCTCTTTTACGTCAATTCGACGGTTCTTCCAAGATATTCTTTTTGTCGAATTGATCTAATCTTTGCTTAGAGATTTCATCCATTGTTCTTCAATGATAATCTAAGCAAAGGATCACCATCGAAGCTTTTATGAAGTTTGCATCGTGGATTCGACCTAGCATCGTGGATTCGATGTGTTGAAGGCGTTTCGTGGATTCGAAACGTGTGCTCGTGGATTCGAGTGGCGTTCGTGGATTCGAACGTGTGCAGTGGACGTGCAGTCGGTGAGCGCAAGATCCGAAGAAGTTGAAGGAGGGGTTTGAGTCCGTGGAGTCGGTAATCACCTTGTTATTCTTCTTTTCTTAGTAGATTGTTATTGCGTGTTGGTCCCGTGGTTTTTCTCCTGGATTGGAGTTTTCGCGTAAATCTCGGTGTGCTATTTTTATTTTCCGCATTGGTTTTTATTTTGCACTGAGATTGGTTTTTGAGTATTACACCTATTCCCCCCCATTCTAGTTGTTTGATAGTACCTATTTATATTCTTGTGGATCCTTATTAGATATAACCCAACAATTGGTATCAGAGCGGGTTTTAGGTTTATCTATCATGTCGGGTGAAAGTGATAATATTTTTAGACCTCATCTTTTTGATGGGAACAATTATGCGTATTGGAAAGTGCGGATGAGAGCTTTTCTCATCGCAATTGATGAGCGGGTATGGCAATCCGTGGAATACGGTTGGGCCCATCCTGTTGAGGAAGTAGGAAATTCTACTATCCCAAAACCTCGCTCTAGATGGTCCAAAGAGGAAAACGAAAGATCTTCTTACAATGGGAAAGGTATGAACGCTTTATTTAATTCTCTTTCCTCGACTGAGTTCACACGAATTTCCGCGTGTGAAAGCGCAAAGGAAATTTGGGATATTCTCAAAATTACACATGAGGGTACTAATCTTGTAAAAATTCAAAAGCTCCAGATGCTTACAAGTCAATTTGACTCTATTCATATGGAAGAGCATGAATTGTTTACAGATTATTACACTAGACTTCAAGATGTAATTAATACATGTGCTAATTTAGGAGAAAAGATCCCGGAGTCGAAAATTGTAAGAAAGATACTTCGGACTCTTCCGGAACGGTTTAGGGCAAAGGTTGCCGCCATTTAAACCGTTAGTCATCCGGATGATATGAGAGTAGAGGAATTAGTAGGTGCTTTACAAACTTATGAGATGACTTTTCCTACTAATCAAGTTTCTTCCAAGTCTTTTTCTAAGCTTATAGGAATTGCATTCAAATCAACAAAGGAAGAAGATGGTGAATCGAGTTCCGACGATGAAATCTCTTTTGCCAATTTTGAAGAACAATTGGCGCGGATTACGAAGAAATTTCATCGAAAGTTTGGAAGAATCGAACCGATGGATCTTCATCCTCGAAACCATCTAAAGGATCATTGGGTTCTAAATCCTCTAATCTCAAAAGCTCTGCAAAACCTTCTAAAGGAAAAGATGAATTCGAAGGGGAAATCCAATGTTATCGATGCAAAGGCTACGACCATATTTCAACGGATTGTCCTTCTAAGAAATCATATAAAAAGAAGGCTTTGCAAGTGAAAACTTGGGACGATTCTACTTCCAATGAATCGACCTCAAGCAAAGAGGAAAAAGTTGTTGCCTTTCATGCTTCTCAAATTCTCTCTTCTAATGTCTGCTTGTCATCATTAATCACTAACTCTACTCCTTTGATTTTGTATGAAACATCAACATCCGATGGAGAGTCATCAAGTGAGGGGAAGTCGGACAAAGAAGAACTCGTTGAAGCATATCAACAACTTCTTGCAGAATCTAAGAAGATGGCCAAGCATATCAAGAAGTTGAGGAGGCAACGACTAGAGGTTCAAGACGAGAATCAAGCTTTAAAGATTAAACTTCATGATCTTGAGGAGGAACGAAAACGTTTATTGGATAACAATAAAATCCTCCAAGAAAAGCTAAATCAATCGGAGACAAACGTTAAATCATATATGGACAAGATTGGTTTTCTAGAAAAGCAGTTTGAGGAGATTCATGTCACCAACCAAGCTTTGACCAAGCAAGTTCATCAACTTAAATCCGACATACAAAGACTTTCAACCGGTTCCAAGAAACTTGATTGTATGTCCGGATTAGGTCAAACAAGCAAGGTTGGTTTGGGATTCAAAAAGAACCAAACTGTGAAGGCTTCAAGTTCCACAACTAAGTTGAAAGGAAGAACGTGTCACCAATGTGGACTTGAAGGACACTTGAGGAAGACGTGCTCGGAAAAGAGAAAGAAGAATTCTTCGGCAACTTCATCTACGGAGCGGACTCAACGGAATCAAAAGACACATCAAGTCAAAGGAGTTCACTCAACCCACCAAAGGTCCGAGCCACAACATCAATCATTCAAGTGGATCATTGCGAGGCAAAGACCTAAGGTGGACCAACAGTCAAAGCTATCAACTCCCGGTCACAATGAATCAAGACAACCCAAAATCCGACGATTTTGGATTCGGAAAGGTGATATCTTTCCTTGTCTTAAGTTCTAAATAGCTTATGACTGTATGTAATGCTTTGATTGGTTTTTCCTTTCATATTTTTCTTAATGTTTGCATTACATGTTTTCAATGCTCTTCGTTTTTATGTTTTGTTTTTGAACAAAAGGGTTTTAACGATCGAGTGCATTGAATTTGAAAAAGGGTTTGCTTTCACTCACTCCAATCTAATTTTATATGAATTATCAACTTTACTCCATAATCATAATCTTTGAAGATATTTCATTATAGGAGTTTTTGATAATTATATTCATCAAATTTTAGTAATCATGTGTGATCTTAAGGTGCTTAACCTATCTCGGTTGTGTGAATTCATTGTGATAAACATGAGACAACCGATAGACTAAAATTTGAGATTTAATTCTTTCACATAAGAGATTGTATTTTTTCAAGGGTTAATAAATGAGTTGCAAAAGATATGGAAAGATTTACTGTAACACCCCCGAAATTTGGATTAGTCCTCTATATAAATGATATAATAGGACTAAAATCTCTAACCCGGCTATAGCATTTTGGATGGTAGCAAGATCCAAGAGGAACATGAGAGTTAAGCGTGCTAGAGCTAGAGTAGTTCTAGGATGGGTGACCCCCTGGGAAGTGGGGCGTCACAGTTGGTATCAGAGCCATTCACCAGCCGGAAATGTGAGATTAGTCTAGGCTGAGCCAGGGTTATATAGCGGGTAGAGCGAGGCTCCCCGGCTAATGACCGTTGTGGGTGGAGTGCAGCTCCCCACAAGGTCGGCTAAGGCTAGCGAGACGAGTCTCACATCGCCTGGTGCTTGTGAGTGTGCTTGAGCCTGACGTGGACGTCAGGGCTTAAAGGGGGGAAGAATGTAACACCCCCGAAATTTGGATTAGTCCTCTATATAAATGATATAATAGGACTAAAATCTCTAACCCGGCTATAGCATTTTGGATGGTAGCAAGATCCAAGAGGAACATGAGAGTTAAGCGTGCTAGAGCTAGAGTAGTTCTAGGATGGGTGACCCCCTGGGAAGTGGGGCGTCACATTTACATCCGAAAGGAGTGTGAAAACTACCACCACATGTTGGAAAGAGCTGCCGCCCCGGTCGTCCGGTTTGTGTGTGAAGCTACCACATGTTATGGATGCTTGATAGTATTTTATGAGAAAATCTTTAGTTGAAGCTTTCGGAGATTTATATTCAAAGTTATTATTTTTGACAATCTCCTGGTTGGTATGAGGTGGGATAGTTAAAAGATGCTCAAAGAGCCACCCTTAGGTATTTTAGTGCTTATCTCAATTTGAAAGGGTGGAAATCAAATTGATGTCATTTGGAAATCTCTGTAAGTCATCTTTGTAAATCCGTTACATCTTGATAGAGTTTGGATCTCTAGATTATTTTTGATGACTTGTGTTTGACGTATATAATATGAAAAACGGTTTATAATATTTTATCTTTATTTTTCATGATTTCGGAGTAAATCTTTTTAATTTTTGTAAAATTAATTGGATTGAATGACATCTGTGTGATCTCACAATTTTCAAGCACTTATATTGATTTTCTTGATTGCACGCAAATCGGTAATTCAAAGATTTCAAAATCTGGATTTGTTTCAAGAAACTATTTGATTTTTGCTTTCGAGTACCGGTACGCAATCTGTGTTTTTGTTATATACCGGAACTGAGCTTTTATCTCTCTTTCTCTATGAACTAATGCTGTTAGTGATTTCCTTTTGTCTAGTATGTTCACTGTTTGACAATTTGTGACAAAAAGGGGGAGAACAGAAAAATGATGAGGACGAATAAAAAAGGGGAGAACAGAGAACAGAGATGATGAAAAGAGATGCTCAAGATAGGGGGAGATAAAAGGAAAAAGATAAGGAAAAGATTGAGGTGCTCAAGATTGGGGGAGATAAAAAGAAAGTGATAAGGAAAAGATTGAGGACAAGAGCCGAAAAACAAAAAGAACCAAAAGGACGAATCAAATGTAGGATTTACATTTAATTTCTGACAACTGACTTTTGATTTGTTTGGAGTTTTGTTTTGCAGGATCTACATCACTTTAAGACTCCAAGTCCTAAGTCATAGAGTTTGTTCTAAGACTGGTTCAAATGTAATTTTTGTTTATTGGATCTTTCACGTAAAGAAAGTCAATGTTTTGGTGATGACATTGAGTTTCGATTTTTTGGTTTAAGATGAGTGTCTTGAGCGTTTTATGTATTTTTGGGTTTTGTCACGAAATTGCCAAAGGGGGAGATTGTTACGGCTTTTTGTGTTGGCATATTTCGTGAGTTGAGTCGGAGTCTTGAAGTGATCAAATTGTCAATCAGCAATCGAAGACTCAGAGAAGATTCAACAAGAGCTCAAGTTGACACTCAGTGTTTTGAGTCTTGAAGATTGAAGTTGAAGAATTGTGGATCATATACATCAATCTTAAGGAAAATGGATTCGGATTGATCAGGTATGTTTAACTAAATAAGTTTGGTGATCCGAATACATTTGTGTAGTTTAGAAACACTTGGATAAGTTTTCTTTGCTTAAAAATCAAAAACTGGACAAATTGGATGTTCAGGATCCGGATCAGACCAATCCAGTCCGGACCTCGAACATAGTTTAGTTCATGCGCACTTTCAGTCCGGACCTCCCCTGTTTCAGTCCGGACCCCGAACTATGTGTTTGCTGAAATCGCATGAACAGTCCGGATCAGGAAATTCCAGTCCGGACCCCGAACTATTTTTTTAGGAAAATTGCTGAAAAAAGACGACAGTCCGGATAAGCCAAATCCAGTCCGGACCGTCGTGCGGAAAAAATTCTGTTAAGTCAGTTTTTGATGCTTATCTCTTTCCAAAGGTTTCTAACCTATAAATAGACACTTAGGGTTCCTCAAGAACTACCGACTAATTGAGAAAATACTTGAGAGCAACCCCAGAGGCTAGGTTTTTATTGTTCTTCTTTTTAGCCTCTTTTAGGTCAATTCGACGGTTCTTCCAAGATATACTTTTTGTCGAATTGATCTAATCTTTGCTTAGAGATTCTATCCATTGTTCTTCAATGATAATCTAAGCAAAGGATCACCATCGAAGCTTTTATCAAGTTTGCGTCGTGGATTCGACCTAGCATCGTGGATTCGATGTGTTGAAGGCATTTCGTGGATTCGAAACGTGTGCTCGTGGATTCGAGTGGCGTTCGTGGATTCGAACGTGTGCAGTGGACGTGCAGTCGGTGAGCGCAAGATCCGAAGAAGTTGAAGGAGGGGTTTGAGTCCGTGGAGTCGGTAATCACCTTGTTATTCTTCTTTTCTTAGTGGATTGTTATTACGTGTTGGTCCCGTGGTTTTTCTCCTGGATTGGAGTTTCCACGTAAATCTCGGTGTGCTATTTTTATTTTCCGCATTGGTTTTTATTTTGCACTGAGATTGATTTTTGAGTATTACAGCTATTCACCCCTCCCCCCCTCTAGTTGTTTGATAATACCTATTTTGATCCTTGTGGATCCTTATTAGATATAACCCAACAGTACCCACTAGGACTACTAGAGGCAAAAAGGGAAGAACAGTGGTAAGATTTAAAGGCTACTGATAAAAAGGAAACTACCACTACTATGCCTCTAAATGCCATACCGAAAGAAATGACTGTATGTATGCATCAGTATCTAACATGCCTGCCTGAATAACCCAATCCAACCACCAGTAAACACTGGTACTGCCAGCTCTGCCTGCCGCATCGAGTATGCCAGCCCACGCATAACACCGATGCAAAGAAGGAGTCTCAAGGACTCAAAGCCTGCCTATCGCACACTCCGGAGTGGCACTCGAGGGGAGCGATCCACACGAGTTAAGTATCTCAGTAACAAGTATCATAAACTAGCAGGATTGGATCACGACTCCGATCAAAGTGGGAAAACCCATCCACTAAAGACAGCTCGATCCCCAATCTGATGCACAAGTACTCAATGAGTGGGAAACTCCATCCACTAAAGGAAACCCGATCCCCAATTTGATGCACAAGTAAACATCCAGTCAACTGCCTAATATCCGTGGTTGCCGCAACACCCCACAAGTCCAAAACCTGATAAAGTAATCAACATCTGGCCAACTGTCTAATGTCCGCGGTTACCACAATGCCCCACAATCCATAATCGAGTCTAACCTGTCCCAGACTCGATGGCCTCAACTACACTATTCCGAACCCCTGCTCAAACTCGAGCAACATGCATCTGAATGAAAAGGAGAACAATGAAACATGGTTTCTCCTAAGTCAAGTCCCAATAGTAGTGTAGCAATAAATAGTGGCCTAACTAGATGTCCATACAAACATGCAAATGTCCTCTTTTTAAAACTAAAGGAGAGTATTTAATATTCATTTTAAAAAGGATAATTCTTGATGTCCCAACATGATAAGTCATTTTGCATGCGAGGTTATGCTATAACATTTGTTCAACCAATAATGTCCCAATTTAACATAGATAAGCTGTCACATAATCTGTGGGGTCAACACATGCGATTCTCAAATAGGATATCAATTATCACATTTAATTTAGGGGATCTCTAATATTCCTAGTGAGCAAGTCAAAAGTGAGGTAAGCAACAACCACCCACCTCGAAATGCGCAATTGTAGTGATTCGGCCCTTAGGGATATTTTTGACTCACATGTAAATTATTTAAGCCTTTAAGTGAAATAAAATTATTTAATTTTTAAAAGTCGGCCGGTGCGGGGTGCGGGTATTTTTCTGGCAAAGGGCCCGAAAAATGAAGACCGACGGTGCGATCGGATCGGGAATCCGATGTACGGATCTCCCGGAATGGGGTTTCTAAGATCGCGACAACTTAAGGCGCGCATCGGAATTCGTGTAAAATATCCGACACGCTTTTTGAGGAAGTTCGGATAGTCCGTGTGATTAATTAACTAAGAAATTAATTAATCGGTGACGATAAATAAAATTGGGAATTTATTTCCCATGATTATTTAATTAAATAAATTAAATAATCGGTGACTAGGATTTAAAAGGGTGGGATTTTATCTCGTGGATCAGATATTTATTGTTGAGAGATAAAATCCGGATATTTGTGGGTTTTTCCTTTCTACGTACGTACGAATTAAAGAGGAAATTAATTAAATAAATAATTAAATAATAGGGATTATATAAGTGATCCCGATTATCGGAGGGAAAGAAAGGAAAAATAAAACCCTAACCGGTGAGGAGAGAAAGAAAGAGAAAAAGGAAAAGACGGAACCCTAGCCGGAAGAAAGGAAAAGGGAAAAGAGAAAGAGCCCGATCCTCCCGAACACCGAACCGAAGGCAAGAACGCGACCGGGCGACCTTCCCGTCGATCTTCGGTGAGTAAAATATTTTTTGGAATTTTTCGGGATTTTTCCGTCGTCCTTTTTGTTGAGTTTCGGGCTTCTCCGTCGTCTCCGTTACCGTCGCCGTCACCGTCGTCGTGCTAGGGCGCGGTGTCACGCCCCGGAGGTCTAGGATAAGCGGAAAACGTGTATTATTATTATTTTTTTTTGAAATCAGATAATCAACAACCCCGCCTGCCGGTGCGTGCCAGACCCGCTACATATACAAATTCACCCTGTACACGGACAGAGTCTCCTTTGTATATGCACGGCGTCTCAACTACTTTTACATGAATCACATTACACGGCATTGATCACACAGTCACAGAGAGTAAGTACAACAAGTATCAACATTGAAAGAACCTAGGAGTTCGCAAACAGTGTCCACTCGACACCCAAGTTTTTAAAATATCTAACATTCACATGCAGGCGGCTACATTGTTTTGAAAGGATAAATCCCCAGGGTTTTCAAAGTGGTGCCCACACGACACCCTATTTTTGAAAAGCGTTTTCGAAATTCTTTTTCATCGTAAAACGGTCGCACAGTTAACATGAAACATAATCATAACTAAACATTTAAAAATACATGTCCACATATCCAGCATGATCCACACATTCACACAAAATAACCAAAAAGGGAAAAGAGAGAGATAACCGAATAAGAGTTTGATCAAAAGGCCTCATACGGCCAAACCTAAAGTCCGCGATGCCTCACCACCGTCTCACCGTACTTACTTAGATGGACCTGTCACGGAGTGGGTAAAGTCAGTGACAAATAAAGTAGATGCTTAACAATAATAAACAAGAGTTTAGAAAGAGTTACGCCGCACCGAAACCTTCGCTATCCTTCGCCCTGAAACTTACTTTAATTACTTTGTTTACTTTAGTTACCACCGTCCCGTCAGGGTAGATCGATGATCTCCCCACGTGACACGTCCCGTCAGGGTAGATCGATGATCTCCCCACATGACAATTGAAGCTCTAACCCTCTCACGATGCGTGGGCGACACGTTTGGTCATCGTGATAAGGTCCCCAAACAACACACGAAAAGTACACCATTGCGGGGGCCTATTCCGCCGGTGTACGTGCAGCATTCAAAAAGGGATGCCGAGATCGGCGTAAATTAATCATTACATAAAGCGAAGGGTTAAAACATTAGCATCTGTCATCTACTTTATTAACCGGTTAGCAATAAACATTTTAGTGATATGTTGCACTCAATGCACTTACAGCACTTGATGCAAAGGACCCACCTGGTTGAAGATAACCGACTGCGCCCGCGTCCGTCCTAAGCAAAACGGAACTCCTCGCGGCCTACTAGAATATCCAAAAGCACCAATTAACACATTACCCCAGTCAGGTAAAATCAGTGGTCCCAACCACTGATACAATAAACCCACAAAGCCAAAATCATACCTAGAGGACCTGTAGTATCCGCTGGCAAAATGTTATGGTTCCATCTTTGGGTCTACTTTTGTTAGTCTTTTTTCGCGTTTCGTTCAGGGGTCCGGGAAGGGGGACTAATTAATTCTGTGTTTCTGGACAGATCGTCGGGGCTCGCGAGTATTTTTAGTCAATAAAGCTCGCGAAACGGAGTCCGCCGGCGAAATCGGTTTTGGATTCCGACTCCGGAATCTCCCGGAATAAATTCCAGAAGGTGACGGTAAGCTCGGTTGACCAACGCGGGTAACCAGTCAGACCGGACCCCGGTTCGAACCCAACCTTTCGTTTAATTGGGTTTATTTTTGATTAGGGAACGGTTCCGTTCCTTTTTACCCATTCTCATTATATCCGTCTCAACCTCCCTCACCCTAGGGTACGATACCGAGCGTGGACTAGGAGCCAAAAATCGCACCCCAACCGTACCCTCTCCCTCACCAATCGTGCGGAAGATCCAGGCGGCGAGACCAAGGCAGAGAGGAAGACGACTTCACACCTCTTGGGGTCGAAACCGCAGGACCGGATCATCATTCTCTCGAGGTGAGCACGTTAGGGTTTACTTTTTCTCGTTCTTGTTTCTTGTTCTTGATCAGAGTAGTTCGAGGAGGAGGGGTGAGGGCATCGCCGGAGTCCGGCGCGGACGAAGCCGCATGCGGGAAATGCCCGCATGCGGACGGCATGCCGGCGGCCGCGCAACCCCGCATGCGGGCATCCCCCGCATGCGGGAGGGCTGCCGCCCAGCCGCGCGGGGCTGGGGGCCGGCAGCCCCGCACGCGGGCAACCCCGCATGCGGGTGGGCTGCCGCCCCAGCCGCGCGGGGCTGGGGGGCGCGCAGCCCGCATGCGGGTCAACCCGCATGCGGGCGGGCTGCCGCCCCAGCCGCGCGGGGCTGGGGGCGCGCGGCCCGCATGCGGGCCAACCCGCATGCGGGCGGGCTGCTGCCCCAGCCGCGCGGGGCTGGGGGCGCGCGGCCCGCATGCGGGCAAACCCGCATGCGGGCAGCGGGGAGTTGGTGTTGCGGGTGGGTTCCGCGGGAGTCGGGGCCGCCCGCGTTGTCGGTTCGCCCGGGGACGCCGCCACCTTCGCCAAACTGGCGGGGCGTGGCCGCGGTCGACCGGGAGGGCTGGGTGTTCCGCGTCCCCCTTACTTGTGTGTACCTTTCGGGATGTTGATGGAGTTACTAACTCCGGTGAGACGGGTTTGTGTAGGTCCGGGCGGGCGCACCGGGACGCGAAAGAACCCGAAGTCGACCAGCAGCGCGACAGCGAGAGAGGTGGGTTTCTTTGAGCCTAAGTATAGACTCGGTGTTCATGGACAGTAGTTTAATTTCATATTCGTAATACTAATGCTGACGGTTTCTATATTGCGATATTATTCTGTAATCGGTTCATTGTGCTCATGGTTGCGACACGCGCACCCGCGGTCTGGCCACCGCAAAGGGTGCTCTTTTCCGGGAAAGCGGTCTTCGACCCGTGTTAACCCACAAGGTGAAGTGGTGGGGGCCCCCGTAGGTGTGGGGTTTGAAGCATCAAAAGGTGGGGGAAAAAGGTGCGACCTGTCGGGAAAGGCATCCGACGAGGTCAGGTGCCCCAAGGTGTGAGCGGCGTGTTCTGTCGGGATAGGTGCTCGATGGGAACAAGGTGTGTAGGTGTTATAGGTATTACAGATGTTGCAGGTGTTACATGTGTTTGCGGGTCACACTTCCAGTGGGTTGAGTGGGTGCTCCGGATAGTTTTACTGTTGGGTTTGGTTTCCCCTTTACTTTTTCCTGCATTTCATTTCATACTATCGACTACGGTGTGGTTCGCGATACCCTTGTGGGGTCGGTGTGGATGTTGATTCCCGGTGTTCCGGATTTGATATTATGTTTCCTTTATTCGCCCGTTGGCCATTTTCCAAGCAAAGTAACTAGAAAAGGACTTCGAAAACTATCTTTTAAAAATATGGGGTCGTGTGGGCCCGCTTTTGCAAACTCTGTGGATTTATGGCATCTTTCTAAACCGTTTTCAAAACCTCGGGTCGTGTGGGCCTGTTTTCAAAACTGTGAGTTTATCCTTTCAACTTGTTTGGCGACGGGCGTTCTCTTTAGTTTACATTGTTGGTTGAATATTTGAGACTGTTGTGATTAATTGAATGCTTGTATTGAGAGATTGTATAGTGCGACGCCGTGCATATACAGGGGAGACTCTGCCCGATTTTCGAGTAAACCTGTATATGTGGCGGGTCTGGGCGCGCGCCGGGGAGGTCTGAATCAAATCAAAAATTTATTACTAAAGGAACTTGAACTACCAACTCTTTGTTTTCCGCTGAGCGAGACCCCCGGGGCGTGACAGGACCGCGACGTCAATCGAAAACCGACAAATCAAAACCATCGAGCAAAACCGATAACATTGAAGACTAACAACAACCGGACCGCGACTACTTCGTCGCGGACCCCGTCGGAACCCAAAACCGCTAACGGAAACCCACAAAACCCATTCCTCAACAGATAGCCCACTCGGGGCATCAAAGGTTAAACTAGGAAGGCCCCGACGGCAAAAACGATGAGAAAAGAGTCCCGACGGCGCGCCCCCGACAATTTCGTCGAGGCGCGGGGCGTCGGCGAAAACGGCACCCAACATAATAAAAATAGTGACCAAGAAGGTCCCAGGTGGCCATGACAAGAAAGCCACGGAAATAACGATCCCAACGGCGAAAACGGCGCTCAAAACGGTGGAAAAAGGGCAAAAACGGAGCAAAAGAACTCCGGGCTGTCGGGTGGTGCACAGGCCAGGGCGTGGACCGGGTTTACAGCTCGGGCGGCTGCGCGGCATGCGCCGGGTGCACGCAGGGAGCGTGCACCGCGCGTCTTGGGCCGGGCCGGTGCACGACACAAGCGTGCACCGGGTCTGCGCTTCCCAGGTGCGGAGGCGGGCGCCGGGTGCACGCCTAGAGCGTGCACCGCGCAGGCCGGTGCACGGTTGCGTGCACCGGGTCCGCGGTTTTTCGCACCGCGGGCGTGCACCGGGTGCACGCCACGGGCCGTGGACCATCCTGTACGGAAAGGCACAGTAAACCCTAGTTTTCGCCGTTTTCGCTCCCGTTTCGCGATTTCTTCTCCGTTTTCGCTCCCGTGCGATCCCGGCGACGACCCCGCGAACATGGTAACGACGGCGGCGGCCTCCCATCTAACAACGGCGGCGGCGGCCTCCCGTTAACCCACTATGTCCAGACGAAGTCGCCCCAAAAATTCCCGAAAAATTCCCGATAATTCTAACGGCTAAACCGACGACCGACGAACAACCAAAACGTCGATCGGAGGTCCGTCAAAAAGAAACCGATTAAAAACCATCGGTTAAATTCGATAAAAAAAAAACACCGATCACCCCCAATCAAGAACAAGAAAGACACGGATCAAAACCCGACGAAAATCCGCGATGTACGATCTTACAAGAACATGAAAAACCCCCGATTAAATTCTACGAAAGGATCTACAACACTAACCTCACTTAATCGGAAAATAAAGAACCAATCTTGGTCCTCGCGTCGTCGGAGATCCGGATCCGCTCTCCGTAGACGATGGAGTCTCGTTCTCCGATCTCCGGCACGTAAAACGGGCGATCGGGTTCCTCCGCTTCTTCCTTCTTTTCTTTTCTCTCCGCTCTTACGGCTAGGGTTTAGAATTCTCTTTCCTTACGGCTAGGGTTAGAATTCTCTTTTCTTAACGAGGGGAAAATACTTATATTATCTAATTATCTTAATATTTAATTTCCTCAATTTCTGTTATTTTCCAAATCGTACGTAGAGAAAAAATCTAATTTCCCCATCACCGGATAATTAATTAATTAGCTTAATTAATTAATTATCCACATGAGATTACCCCCCCATTATCCACAAACGGGTGCAAGATATTTTGCACGGATTTCGATGCACGTCTAATCACCGCATCACTAAAAATTCCGTTCCGGGGGTTCCCGACATCGGATTTCCGATCCGATCGCATCGTCGGTCTTCATTTTTCACGCTCTTCCGCAGAAAAATACAAGTGCCACACACACCGACCGACTAACCAAAAGTAATATTCCCGGGATACTAAAAGAACACTAAAATAGAAGGAGGGTTAAATATTACAAAATACCGTGTCATTACACCACTCACACTTTATAAAAAGTTTCGTCCCCGAAACTTAAATACAGCCCTCGCTAAACAGCTCGGGAAAACACTCCCGCATTTTCGATTCCAGCTCCCACGTCGCCTCGCGCCAGGATCCTCACCGGTGTTTCTTCAACAGTTAAATCCTCCTGAAGCTTGATCGTGGATATGTCCAGGGCGTGAGAGGGGTCGGGAAGGTACTTCCGAAGCATCGACACGTGGAACACGTTGTGTACTCGGTCTAGGCTTGGCGGCAAGGCCAGGCGATAAGCCACCGGGCCAACGCGCTCTAGGATCTCAAACGGTCCCACGTACCTCGGACTTAATTTCCCTCTCAGGCCGAAACGTCGGGTTCCTTTCGAAGGCAACACCCGCAGCAACACGTGCTCGCCTACTGCGAATTCCAACTCCCATCGTCTGCGGTCCGCGTAACTTTTCTGTCTGCTCTGGGCGGTTAGCAGTCGCTGCCTAATGAGGCGCACCTTTGCCTCGGTTTCTTCGACCAAATCCGGTCCCAACCATTTACGCTCTCCCAAGTCATCTTAGCGCAAAGGCGACCGACAGCGGTGCCCGTACAAAGCTTCGTATGGCGCCATCTTTATGCTGGCTTGGTAACTGTTATTATAGGCGAATTCCACAAGTGGCAGATATTGAGACCATCCGTCGCCTAGGTCTAGCACGCATGCCCGCAGCATGTCTTCAAGGATCTGAATCACCCGCTCTGATTGTCCGTCTGTTTGCGGGTGAAAGGCCGTGCTGAAATGCAGCTTGGTCCCCATTGCTCGCTGCAGACTGTGCCAAAAACTCGACACGAACCGCGTGTCTCTGTCCGACGTGATGGACACCGGTACACCATGCAATCTTACTACCTCATCTATATAGGTTCGTGCCAGTCGCTCCCGGGTCCATGTCGTATGAATCGGCAGGAAGTGGGCGGATTTCGTCAAACGGTCCACTATGACTCATATCGCATCGTGCCCTTAGGATGATCTCGGAAAGCCAGTCACAAAGTCCATTGTGATCATCTCCCACTTCCACTCCGGCACGGGCAACGGCTGCAACTTCCCAGCTGGGTGCTGGTGTTTGGCCTTCACCTGTTGGCATATTAGGAAATGTGCCACGAATCGAGTCACATCTTCCTTCATCTTGGGCCACCAGAAGGTTTGTTTAACATCCTTGTACATCTTTGTTCCCCCGGGGTGCACCGCATAGGGGGCGGTATGCGCCTCCCTCAGGATCTCTTCCTTGAGTTCTGGTATATCCGGCACACAGATTCGTCCACGAAAACATATCGTGCCGTTAGCATTTATCGCGAAATCGCCTCCTTGGTCTGTGGGTAGCCTATCACGCATAAGTTGTAGCTGGTTATCCGTCGATTGCCCTTCGCGGATTTTGTCCAACAGGGTTGGTCGGACCACCAGGGTCATAAGTCGTGCGACCGTTCCTGCTGGTACCACCTCCAGTCTTAATTGTGCAAATTTCGCAATCAAACGGTCCTGTTGGGTGAGGGCGTTCGTCACTGATTCCACCGTCTGCCCTTTGCGGCTCAAGGCATCCGCCACCACGTTCGCCTTCCCAGGGTGGTAATGGATGGTTAAATCGTAATCCTTTAGCAATTCGAGCCACCGCCTTTGCCGCAAATTCAGTTCCTTCTGGGTGAATAGGTACTTTAAGCTCTGATGGTCTGAGTACACGTTGCAGTGTGTCCCATACAGGTAGTGCCTCCATAACTTGAGGACCAAAACGACCACTGCAAGCTCCAGATCGTGCACGGGGTAGTTCCTCTCGTACTCCTTGAGTTGCCTCGACGCATAAGCTATGACTCTTCCCCGTTGCATGAGCACGCCGCCGAGGCCATTTCGCGACGCATCACAGTACACCTCATAGTCCTTGCCAGGTTTCGGCAGAGCGAGCACCGGGGCTTGCGTCAACTTGTCCTTGAGTTCTTCGAAACTCTTCTGGCATTGCTCCGTCCATATGTACTTTTCTCCTTTACGGGTCAGGCGAGTGAGGGGCAAAGCTATCTTGGAGAAGCCTTCCACGAAGCGTCTATAATACCCTGCTAGCCCCAGGAAGCTTCTAATCTCAGTTACCGTCGTCGGTCTGGGCCAGTCGGTTACCGTGTCAATCTTCTTTGGGTCGACCGCCACCCCAGCAGCCGACACGATATGCCCCAGAAAGCCCACCTCACGGTGCTAAAACTCACACTTTATAAGTTTTGGCATATGGTTTCTGATCCCAGAGGGTCTGGGGAATTACCCGCGGGTGTTCCCCATATCCCTTGTCTATGCGAGAGTAGACCGGAACGTTATCTAGAGGACTATCACCGACTGGTCTAAGATGGGCTTGAGTATCCCATTCCTCATGCCCGTGAACACCGCTGGTGCTTAACGAGTCTAAACGGTATAACCGTAAGCTCATGCTGACCATTCCGAGCTCGCAGGGCTGTTCACGGTATGTCATCACCCCGGATCCTAGGCTGGTGATAGCCGGACCGCAGATCAATCTTTGGGAATGCCATTGCTCCTTGTAGTTGATCGACTAGGTCATCTTTCCGAGGTAGAGGGGTGCTTGTTCATCTTGTGTAAAGATCTATACGAAACTCGTGAACGCTACACGACTGCCGTCTACAAAGCTTTTTGCCCGCATAATGAAAGGTACAGTGAGCAAAAGGCATTCCTACAGGCTAAGCTTACAAGTTTCGGCAAATCCGGTTTCCGGAGACACGCTTGGAACTTCAAGCAATCAACTACCGCTTAAAGATTGCCGCGACTGTCGGCTCCAAGCGCTACGCCGATAATCCCTTAACGGAGACCTCGTTAATTCTTAAAGGCTAAGAACCCGCCTCACCCTCGTTGGATAGGAAGGAGTACAGCCGCCTGCCTCGAGGGGTAGCCAGAGGATCCGACCGAACTTATTTCTACGGTGGGGGATTTCTTCTAATAGCTAAGGTAGGGCGAAAACATGCGGCGAGGTGAAAGAGTGGGATGCTTAGGTGTTGCCACCAAAGTTCTAGCACGATGGTCTGAACTCGAGTATTACCTGTTACCTCGTGCCCCATGGGTCCGTCCCATGGTGGGTCATCGCATAGGCTCTCCCTGCTCCCGGTCGTCGAGACAATGGTGTAGATGCCGCTACGGATGATGTCCCCGTCTCCGAGGGTAGTCGAAACGATAGTGCCCCGGTTTGCCGCATCGAAGATAGTGGTCTTGCTTCTGGGGACATTCGGTCGCTTGGTGTATTGCATCACAAATTATGCAAGACTCGTCTATCGGCCATTGTCCTCCCGTCGGCGCATTCTTGGTTCCTTGTTGCCATCTCAGGTATTTAGGAGGCCGGCTCCTCTTGGTATGCTCTTTTCCAAAATTTGGCCGAGTTCACTCTTTATCCCCGCAATGACCTGAGCTCTCCCATCGGGCTCGTGAAATCGCGAATCCGCGCTCCAGTGTGGTGGCTCTATTGACCACCCTCTAGAAGGTGTGCAATTTCGCCGTTTGCACCACCTTGAAGATGTCGCTCCGTAAGCCATTCACAAAAAGACGGGCTTTGTGAGATTCATCTCTTATAACTAAAGGAACACATTTGATCGACCTCACAATGCCCGTCGGTATCCCATAACTGTCCGACTTCCTTGTTTTATATGTCAAGTCATCTTCCATCTGCTGTTTGATGCTGTCGGAGAGAAAGGCCCCAAACAGTTTTTTCTCGGAACGTGGTCTAAGATGGAAGGGCGGTGCCCTCCAAAGGGTCCGGGCGCACCATTCTCCACCACCTGCGGGCGTTTCCCTCAAGAAAGTGGACTGCCAAAGGGACCCGTTCACGCTCCCCTATTAGCAAAACTTCGAAGAGCCTTTCTATGGTGTCTACCCTTTTTCCTACGACCCGAGGGTCGGTCGTGTCTCCCTCAAACACGGGTGGGTCGTACCTCTTGAAATATGCCAAGTTCGTTGTCACCCTATCCCATTCGATTTGCTCGATAGGGGCTTCCCTTGTTGCGACGGTGGACACTCTGGGAGCAGATGTTACCACGGTCTCTCTCAAGGGGTCTCCAATAATGGCTCCCAGCGTAGGTCCCAAAGTTGCTGGTGATAGTGCCACTGAAGGCGTCGTCTGATGAACCGACGGTATCTCGGCCACCGTGGTCGGAGGAGGGGCGACCATGGTCTCGCTGTCCGCCACCGGCGGTCCCGTCACTGGTGCGGCTGGTACGGGCGGAGGAGCCCGGTGACCTCCACTGGTGTAGTCGACACTTGCGTCAACGGACGCACTTGTTCCATAAAGGTTGCTAACTGCCCGGCCATCTCCCGTAGTTGTTGCCGGAGGAGCTGATACTCCGCCGCTGTTGGCATCGTACTTTCTGCCCCTGCGTTCTCCGTTGCTAACCCATTTCGGGCCATTATACTGCTGTATACAAAGAAACCGCATTAACCCTAAGGTTCCTGGCCTAATACTTGACCTACAAAAACACTAAGGTTACAACCCTTTTTATCCCCGCACACTCACGTTCTAAGACACCTACGACCTGATTATCTCATATCCAAATGTTGGTGGTAGGATCATGCACTGCGGTTACTGGACACCGACTGTTGTGGTCAAAGCCGTTTTTCTCTCTGATACCATAAAATCTGTCACGCCCCGGAGGTCTAGGATAAGCGGAAAACGTGTATTATTATTATTTTTTTTTGAAATCAGATAATCAACAACCCCGCCTGCCGGTGCGTGCCAGACCCGCCACATATACAAATTCACCCTGTACACGGACAGAGTTTCCTTTGTATATGCACGGTGTCTCAACTACTTTTACATGAATCACATTACACGGCATTGATCACACAGTCACAGAGAGTAAGTACAACAAGTATCAACATTGAAAGAACCTAGGAGTTCGCAAACAGTGTCCACTCGACACCCAAGTTTTTAAAACATCTAACATTCACATGCAGGCGGCTACATTGTTTTGAAAGGATAAATCCCCAGGGTTTTCAAAGTGGTGCCCACACGACACCCTATTTTTGAAAAGCGTTTTCGAAATTCTTTTTCATCGTAAAACGGCCGCACAGTTAACATGAAACATAATCATAACTAAACATTTAAAAATACATGTCCACATATCCAGCATGATCCACATATCCACACAAAATAACCAAAAAGGGAAAAGAGAGAGATAACCGAATAAGAGTTTGATCAAAAGGCCTCATACGGCCAAACCTAAAGTCCGCGATGCCTCACCACCGTCCCACCGTACTTACTTAGATGGACCTGTCACGGAGTGGGTAAAGTCAGTGACAAATAAAGTAGATGCTTAACAATAATAAACAAGAGTTTAGAAAGAGTTACGCCGCACCGAAACCTTCGCTATCCTTCGCCCTGAAACTTACTTTAATTACTTTGTTTACTTTAGTTACCACCGTCCCGTCAGGGTAGATCGATGATCTCCCCATGTGACACGTCCCGTCAGGGTAGATCGATGATCTCCCCACGTGACAATTGAAGCTCTAACCCTCTCACGATGCGTGGGCGACACGTTTGGTCATCGTGATAAGGTCCCCAAACAACACACGTGGGGCACACGGGTCATATAGACCACTTCTCCGAAAAAGTACACCATTGCGAGGGCCTATTCCGCCGGTGTACGTGCAGCATTCAAAAAGGGATGCCGAGATCGGCGTAAATTAATCATTACATAAAGCGAAGGGTTAAAACATTAGCATCTGTCATCTACTTTATTAACCGGTTAGCAATAAACATTTTAGTGATATGTTGCACTCAATGCACTTACAGCACTTGATGCAAAGGACCCACCTGGTTGAAGATAACCGACTGCGCCCGCGTCCGTCCTAAGCAAAACGGAACTCCTCGCGGCCTACTAGAATATCCAAAAGCACCAATTAACACATTACCCCAGTCAGGTAAAATCAGTGGTCCCAACCACTGATACAATAAACCCACAAAGCCAAAATCATACCTAGAGGACCGCGACGTCAATCGAAAACCGACAAATCAAAACCATCGAGCAAAACCGATAACATTGAAGACTAACAACAACCGGACCGCGACTACTTCGTCGCGGACCCCGTCGGAACCCAAAACCGCTAACGGAAACCCACAAAACCCATTCCTCAACCGATAGCCCACTCGGGGCATCAAAGGTTAAACTAGGAAGGCCCCGACGGCAAAAACGATGAGAAAAGAGTCCCGACGGCGCGCCCCCGACAATTTCGTCGAGGCGCGGGGCGTCGGCGAAAATGGCACCCAACATAATAAAATAGTGACCAAGAAGGTCCCAGGTGGCCATGACAAGAAAGCCACGGAAATAACGATCCCAACGGCGAAAACGGCGCTCAAAACGGTGGAAAAACGGGCAAAAACGGAGCAAAAGAACTCCGGGCTGTCGGGTGGTGCACAGGCAGGGCGTGGACCGGGTTTACAGCTCGGGCGGCTGCGCGGCATGCGCCGGGTGCACGCAGGGAGCGTGCACCGCGCGTCTTGGGCCGGGCCGGTGCACGACACAAGCGTGCACCGGGTCTGCGCTTCCCGGGTGCGGAGGCGTGCGCCGGGTGCACGCCTAGAGCGTGCACCGCGCAGGCCGGTGCACGGTTGCGTGCACCGGGTCCGCGGTTTTCCGCACCGCGGGCGTGCACCGGGTGCACGCCACGGGCCGTGGACTATCCTGTACGGAAAGGCACAGTAAACCCTAGTTTTCGCCGTTTTCGCTCCCGTTTCGCGATTTCTTCTCCGTTTTCGCTCCCGTGCGATCCCGGCGACGACCCCGCGAACATGGTAACGACGGCGGCGGCCTCCCGTCTAACAACGGAGGCGGCGGCCTCCCGTTAACCCACTATGTCCCGACGAAGTCGCCCCAAAAATTTTCGAAAAATTCCCGGTAATTCTAACGGCTAAACCGACGACCTACGAACAACCAAAACGTCGATCGGAGGTCCGTCAAAAAGAAACCGATTAAAAACCATCGGTTAAATTCGATAAAAAAAAAAACACCGATCACCCCCAATCAAGAACAAGAAAGACACGGATCAAAACCCGACGAAAATCCGCGATGTACGATCTTACAAGAACATGAAAAACCCCCGATTAAATTCTACGAAAGGATCTACAACACTAACCTCACTTAATCGGAAAATAAAGAACCGATCTTGGTCCTCGCATCGTCGGAGATCCGGATCCGCTCCCCGTAGACGATGGAGTCTCGTTCTCCGATCTCCGGCACGTAAAACGGGCGATCGGGTTCCTCCACTTCTTCCTTCTTTTCTTTTCTCTCCGCTCTTACGGCTAGGGTTTAGAATTCTCTTTCCTTACGGCTAGGGTTAGAATTCTCTTTTCTTAACGAGGGGAAAATACTTATATTATCTAATTATCTTAATATTTAATTTCCCCAATTTCTGTTATTTTCCAAATAGTACGTAGAGAAAAAATCTAATTTCCCCATCACCGGATAATTAATTAATTAGCTTAATTAATTAATTATCCACACGAGATAACCCCCTCATTATCCACAAACAGGTGCAAGATATTTTGCACGGATTTCGATGCACGTCTAATCACCGCATCACTAAAAATCCCGTTCCGGGGGTTCCCGACATCGGATTTCCGATCCGATCGCATCGTCGGTCTTCATTTTTCGCGCTCTTCCGCAGAAAAATACAAGTGCCACACACACCGACCGACTAACCAAAAGTAATATTCCCGGGATACTAAAAGAACACTAAAATAGAAGGAGGGTTAAATATTACAAAATACCGTGTCATTACACACGGAACGGGCGACGGAGACGCGCGATGCCGCTAGGGCATCGCGCGGAAGATTTACGCGGATGGCCGGTCGCCACCGCGAGCGGCGACGGAGAAGACCCCGCGGGCTCCGCGCGGGCCGTACCCACGCGGGCGCCGCGCGGGCCCACAACCGCGCGGGGCGCTGCGCGGGCGCCGCGCGGCTGCTGCGCGGCGCCGCGCGGCTACCGCGCGGGCGGCACCCGCGCGGGCCCGCAACCACGCGGGCGCCGCGTGGGCAGCCCCCGCGCGGGCGCCGCGCGGGCCCGCACCCGCGCGGGGCACCGCACGGGCGCCGCGCGGCCGCCGCGCGGGCAGTACCCGCGCGGGCGCCGCGAGAGGTGCCGCGCCGCGCCGCGTGGGCCGAAACCCACGCGGGCGCCGCCGCGGAGCCGCGCCGCGCGGTTCCAAGCCGCACGGGGCTCCGACGGGCGGCGACGGCGGCGCGGGGTTCCGGTTTTCGGCGAACCGGACGGTGTTGGACTTTTCTGTCAAAATAAGTAAATTGGGGTTTCCGTTTTGAGATGTTAGTATGTGTTTTTGACCATAGTTTATCCTTGCGGACTTTTCATAGGTCCGGGTGCGCAGCGGGAGTGTGTGAAAGATCCAGGTGTTCCGATCTTCCCGCAAGAAGGTGGGTACAGTTGCTATAAGTGCAACAAGTGCAGTAAGTGCATCTATCATCATAAAAAGTATTCTTAATTTGCCTAACAAAGTAGATGGACAGTTTAACCTTTCGCAGGATTGTATTTTATCTTATATAATAATTGTTGCGGCTGCGGTCGCGGTGCTAAATACACGCCGATCTCGGCAAGGTGTTTCGGATGCTGCACGTACACAGGCGGAATGGCCCCCGCATGGGTGTACTTTTCCGGAGAAGTGGTCTATATGACCCGTGTGCCCCACGTAGTGTGGGGACCTCTTCACGGCTGCTATAGGTGTCGCACTAGCCCCGTGAAGAGGTTAAAAGCATCAAATGTCCCGTGGGGAGATCGTCGACTACTCTGACGGGACGGTGTCACTAAAGTAATTAAAGTGAGTAAAGTAAGTTGCAGGATTTTAGCGAAAGGTCCCTGTGTAATCGGTTTGCTCTTCTTTCCTTGTTGTTATTTAAACATCTACTTTGTTTGTCACTGACTTTGCCCACTCTGTGACAGGTGTTACTAGGTGCGTTAGTCGGGATGGCGGTGAGACTGCGTCGCGAGGACCGTAGTCAGGATTCTTAGATTTATCTCATTTTCCTTCATGCTTTTATTAGTTAATTTGCTTGTGGATTATATTAGTTGTGGACATGTATTAGTTAGCACTGTGGATGAGATGTACTTTTACATTTTAGATACTTTTAGTGATGTTTTCAAATGCGGCACGTTTTCATGAAAAACCAAATGATTTCGAAAACGTTTTCTCAAAACGAAGTGCCGTGTGGGCACGGGTTTTGCAACCGCTGGTTTTATCCTTTCCAAACGGTGACGCCGCTTTAATAACTTGCTTGAAAAAAATAAGGTGTCGAGTGGACACCGGTCTTTTAAAGCAGTAGTTAAATTAATGTACTCTGATTGGTGATGTATGTCTACTGTATGGTTGATGGTTGATGGTTGATGGTTGATGGATGATGTTGTAAATGAGACGCCGTGCATATACAAAGGAGACTCTGTCCGTTGGCAGAGAGAATTTGTGTATGTAGCGGTCTGGCGCGCACCGGGGATTAGGTTTATGTTACTATATTAAGAAAAAAAAAATATACACGTAATTTTCCGCCTTGCTTGACTCAAAAACCCCTGGGGGCGTGACAGATTAAATGGTATCAGAGAGAAACAACCATAACCATAGTAAATGTGATCCACATCCACAGTGTATGGTGCCACAAGCAAATTGGACATGAGATAACCAAGGTGTAGGTGCGGTAGTACGTGAGAGTATGGGGAAAAAGGGAATGTAATATAGGTGAAATCGTAAGATAGGGTGCTAGGGTGATAACCTTAGGATTGACGTGGTTTCTTTGTTTACAGCAGACAATGGCCAGGATTCGGCCACCGAGCGCTAACTATTTCCCAATGGACAGGATGGATCCCACAGCCGCAGCCAATCGCTTACTTCGCAACCAGCTACGCGACATAGCAGGGCAACTGTTAACTCTCACTGAGCGCCTATGCCTACTGACTCAAGATTTCGAGGGTGTCGACCGCACCCAGCGAGACGCCAGGGACGACGCCTATCGGGGAATGCCACCAGCAGGGTTCCCCACTTTTAACGAAGCGGTTATGTTGGCCCTGCGGGCAGAGCAAGAACTGGTCGGGACACGCGCTCGGCAGAGATATTCCTATCCCAGTCCGATGGAGGACCCCTTTCAGCAGGGCCCGGCACTCAAGCGTCCGAGGACAGAGGGGAACTTTGGAAAGACGATGAGAGGAGAACCCAAACCGCTGAGGAGGCCGTGTCCCATATGCATTGGGGCGCATCAGGTGACGGATTGTCCATGGAGACACGGCCACTGCTACCGATGCGGCAGGCCAGGCCACGCACGCTACGAGTGCCCACAGAAACCGGGCACCACCAGGCCTCCGGCACCACGACTGGAGGAAATAGAGAGGACTGCTACATCCGTCCCGCGAGGGGACCCCGACCAAGAGGGCCCAGGAGGAGGACGTCCGGAGAAAGCACGAAAGGATGAACCGACACCAGCAAGGAGTGCGAAACCACCTCAGGGACCATGCATAATCTGCGGGGGTGCTCACCCGGTGGCGGAATGTACTTGGAGGTACCATTACTGCAATCAATGCGGCTTGCCGGACCACTCTCGTGCCTTCTGCCCTCAGAGGCCCACCCCTGCCGCCGCCGCCGCGCGACCACAGCAGAGAGGACCAGAGAGTGCTGCGGCCCCCGTTCAGCCAAAGGACTCGCCCGGCGACCAACAATCTGCAGACTCTTCAGACGTTAAGTCCCTTCTCCAGCATGCCGTACGACGCTGGCCCGAGGGCTGTGGACGGACTCCCCGGGATACTACAGTGGGGGACGCGACGTCCCAGACCTAGTAACGGCAGGTAACTTCTGTTATCCTCCTAGATTAGGAGCACCGGTTACACCTTAGCCTGCTACCCCAGTTAGACTCTCTTTCTTTTTCTCTCTCTCTCTCCCTCTCTCTAGAATCCATAAGTACTAGGCGAAGCCTTCCCCTGCCGATGTGCGCGGGCGGGCTTCGGAGCATAGGAGAACCTTGTGTACTCGGTGAGGCCCGTTAAGGGCCATGCAAGGAATAAATAGGCTCCACCCTATGCCTTGCAGTCGAGAACCCAATGGGCCATTAGGTAGTTCAGGGCCGCTCCCCAGATGAGGTTCAGCGGTCCCGTGGTAAGGGAATCTCCGGATGTATTTCCGGCGGAGCTCCCCGAAATGCCGCCGGAACGAGAGGTCGACTTCCCTATTGAGTTGCTTCCCGGCACCAAACCCATCACCAAGGCACCGTACAGGATGGCCTTCGCGGAGGACCTTTTGGATAAGGGTTTTATCAGACCTAGCGCGTCACCTTGGGGCGCGCCCGTCCTGTCCGTGAGAAAGAAGGACGGAAGTCTTCGGTTGTGCATCGACTACCGGGAGATAAATAAGGTCACCGTTAAGAACAAGTACCCCCTGCCAAGGATCGACGACCTCTTCGACCAATTACAGGGGGCGACGGTGTTTTCAAAGATTGACCTGCAGTCGGGCTACCATCAGCTCCGGGTTAAGGGGGAGGACATCCCCAAAAACGGCTTTCCGGACTCGCTATGGCCATTACGAATTTACGGTAATGCCATTCGGGCACACAAATGCCCCGGCGGTGTTCATGGACATGATGAATAGGGTATTCAAACCCTTCCTGAATTTATTCATGGTGGTCTTCATCGACGATATCCGCATCTACTCTCTTACAGACGAGGAACATGAAGAACATCTGCGCATAGTCCTCCAGACCCTACGGGAACAGAAACTCTACGCCAAACTCAAAAAGTGTGAGTTTTGGCTCCGTGAGGTCGGTTTCTTGGGGCACGTAATCTCGGCGGCTGGAGTCGCGGTGGATCCGAAGAAGATAGATTCGGTGACGGACTGGCCCCAACCGACGACGGTGACGGAAGTTCGAAGCTTCTTGGGATTAGACGGGTATTACCGGCGCTTCGTGGAGGGTTTCTCCAAGATAGCCACCCCCTTAAACCGTTTGACTAGAAAGGGGGAAAAGTTCATCTGGACGGACAAATGCCAAAGGAGCTTCGAGGAGCTCAAGGATAGATTGACGCGAGCCCCGATTCTCGCCCTGCCAGAACCAGGGGAGGATTACGAAGTGTATTGCGACGCGTCGCGAAACGGACTGGGTGGAGTACTCATGCAACGGGGAAAGGTTATAGCCTATGCGTCAAGGCAGCTCAAGGAGTACGAGCGGAATTACCCCGTGCACGATTTGGAACTCGCAGCGGTGTTGTTCGTCCTTAAGCTTTGGAGACACTACCTGTATGGGGCACACTGCAACGTGTACTCAGATCATAAGAGTCTTAAGTACCTTTTCACCCAAAAGGAGTTAAATTTGCGACAAAGACGGTGGCTCGAGCTACTGAAGGATTACGATTTAACGATCCACTATCACCCGGGAAAGGCAAATGTGGTGGCCGACGCCCTGAGTCGC
Source organism: Tillandsia fasciculata (assembly GCA_029168755.2). Lineage (NCBI taxonomy): Eukaryota > Viridiplantae > Streptophyta > Magnoliopsida > Poales > Bromeliaceae > Tillandsia > Tillandsia fasciculata. The sequence goes on along the minus strand of CM054941.1, from coordinate 10,571,225 downwards.
AAGGGGCAGGCCGAGGAGGCAGGTGTAAGTGCCATCACCCAGCAAGATAGTCTGATTGCGGAATTTTCGCGGTTGAGACTAGAAGTAGTACCGGCAGGTACAGTCGCACAACTTCTGACACTGGTGGTCAGACCTACTTTGCTGGACAGAATTCTCGAAGGGCAATCGACTGATGACCAACTCCAGCTGGTGCGAAGTAGAATAACCGCCGACCAGGAAGGTGATTTCACAGTAAACTCCGCAGGATTTCCTCTTTGAGTTCCGGTAGAAGATGTACAAGGGGTGCGCTGCATATGGGGCAGTATGCGCACCCCGGGGGAACGAAGATGTACAAGGACGTCAAACAGACCTTCTGGTGGCCCAAAATGAAGGGAGACGTGACTCGATTTGTGGCACACTGCCTGGTGTGCCAACAGGTGAAGGCCGAGCATCAGCGCCCGGCGGGAAAAATTGCAACCTTTACCGGTGCCCGAGTGGAAGTGGGACATGATCACCATGGATTTTGTGACCGGATTCCCGAGGTCGCCACAGGGACATGATGCGATATGGGTGATTGTGGACCTTTTGACGAAATCGGCCCACTTTCTGCCCATACACACGACGTGGACGCGGGAACGACTGGCACAAACTGTCACGCCCCGGAGGTCTCAGGATAAGCGGAAAAACGTGTTTTTTTTTTTTTTTTGAAACCAATTAATCAGATGGTCAACGACCCCGCCTACCGGTGCGTGCCAGACCCGCCACACATACAAATTCACTCTGCAAACGGACAGAGTCTCCTTTGTACATGCACGGCGTCTCGACTACATTTACAATAATAACATTACCCGGCATTGATCACACAGTCACATTGACTAAGTACAACATGTATCATCATTCAACAGCATTAGGAAAAACCCTATGAGTTCGCAAACGGTGTCCACTCCACACCCAAGTCTTTAAAACGTCTAACATTCACATTTAGGCGGCTATATTGTTTTGAAAGGATAAATTCCCAGGGTTTTCGAAGTGGTGTCCACACGACACCCTATTTTTTGAAAAGCGTTTTCGAAATCCTTTTACATCGTAAAACAGCCGCACAATTAATATAAAACATAACCAAAACCAAACAATTAATTACATGTCCACATATCCAGCATGATCCACATATCCACACAAAATAACGAAAAGGGAAAAAGAGAGAGAGAGATAACCAAATAAGAGTTTAACCAAAAAGGCCTCATACGGCCAAACCTAGGGTCCGCAATGCCTCACCACCGTCCCGCTGTACTTACTTAGTTGGACCTGTCACGGAGTGGGTAAAGTCAGTGACAAATAAAGTAGATGCTTAAACAATAATAAACAAGAGTTTAGAAAGAGTTCACCGCACCGGAACCTTCGCTATCCGACGCCCTGAAATTGATTTAATCATGTTATTTATTTTAGTTTCACACCGTCACGTCAGGGTAGGTCGACGACCTCCCCACGGGACATTTGAAGCTCTAACCCCTTCACGATGCGTGGGCGACACGTTTAGCCATCGTGAAGTGGTCCCCAAACAACACACGTGGGGCACACGGGTCATACAGACCACTTCTCCAGAAAAGTACACCATTGCGGGGGCCTATTCCGCCGGTGTACGTGCAGCATTCAAAATGGGATGCCGAGGTCGGCGTAAATTAATTATTTGCGGCCCTTGGTCGCCTTAATCATTAACAAAAGAACAGTACATAATAAGCGAAGGGTTAAAACATTAGAAACATCTCATCTACTTTATTAAACCGGTTAGTATTAGATACTTTAGTGATATGTTGCACTCAATGCACTTACAGCACTTGATGCAAAAGAACCCACCTGGTTGAAGATATACGACCGCTCCCGTGACCCTGTCAAGCAATCGGAACTCCTCGCGGCCTACTAGAATATCCAAGAGTACAAATTAACACCTTACCCTAACCAGGTAACATCAGTGGTCCCAACCACTGCAACAATGAACCCACCAAAACCGAAATCACTACACCTAGAGGACCACGACGTAATAGAACAGTGACCAAAAAGATCTCAAGTGGCCATGCCAAGAAAACCGCGGAGATTGTGATTCCAACGGCGAAAACGGCGCTCAAAACGGTGGAAAAACGGGCAAAAACGGAGCTACCGAACTTTGGGCTGTCGGTTGGTGCACGGGGGCCACCGTGGACCGGGCTCACCGCACAGTGGAGGCGGCGGCGCAGACCCGGCTCACCCAGGAGGCGTGCACCAGGCGGGATGGGCCGGGCCGCGCACAGCGCTTGCGCGCGCCGGGTTCACGGCCGCGGAGGGCCTCGGCGCGCACCGGGTGCACGCAGAAGGCGTGCACCGTGCGGTGCTGTAGGACCCCTGATCCCTCTGCAGCTTTTTTCCGTGAATCCACTATTTAAACACCTGTTGATGGTGTACCTGGCCCATAGTGCATCAAGGGGATGCCACAGATGGACCCTGTGAGCTCTGATTGACTGTAGTGGCCATCGGCTGCTTTTGCCGAATTTTAGAAAAGGAATTTGGCCAAACAGATGGTGGATTTGGATTCAGTGCGGAAAAACGCTTGAGATTGGCTTTTGGTTTGCTTAATTCTGAGTCCGGATGTCCAAAAGCGGACTCCCGGAAGTTTTGGCAGTTTTCGGCGCTTGCGGGAGCCTCCGGCAAATTTTGGAGGCGGAATTTGGCAAAACGGACCTCGTTTTTGGAATCAGCGCGCGAAAACGGTCAAGAGGGGCTATTTACTTGTCGATTTTGAGCTCGCGGGTACTGTTCATGCCGGAACAGTGTCGCCGGCGATCACCGGCGCCGGCGGCGGCGGCGGGCGGCGGCGGCGGGCGGCGGCGCGGCCTCGGACAGGCGCGCGGTCCACCGCGAGGGTCGTGCACCGGGGGCGGGCCACGCGGCGCTTCCTGGTTGGCCGGCGCAGCGGGCGCGGTCCACCGAAATTGGGTCCGGGTGCACGGTGGACCGGGGGACACGTGGCGAGGTTTGGTTGGTCCGGTGTTGTGCGCCCGGTCCACGCAACAGTGGACTGATTGACCGGGGCAGGTGACCGTACGCCCGGGTCAGCCGCGACGTGCGCGGTCCACGCCGCGACGTGCGCGGTGCACGGGCTGCCGGGACACGTGGCACGCCACCAGTGGCTGGCTCAGGTGCACCGGGATCAGCGGGGCTCGGGGGCTTAGTGGACTGGGCTGTGTCGTGGGCCGGGCCGCACTGTGCGCGCCCGGAAACCCTGGGCCGGCCCGTTACTGTAGCCGCCCGAATTCTGGGGTGCGCCCGAAACCAGGGACATGGTGGGAATTAATTGAATTGTTTTCAGCCTATATAAATAGTGCCAATCCGAGCCTCCTTCTTCCTCTGTTTTCTCCCAAACCGAGCCCCTTCAGCCCAAGCTTATTTCTAGCAAAAATCTTCATCTTTAAGTCCTTGATCTCTCTGCCAACTTTCAAGATTTTAGGAGGCACGAATCCCGAGGTTCCCCATTTTACGGTGCGGCGCGACGTTGCTTCCTAGTGTTCTCCTTCGGCGCAGCGATCGTATTTTTGCTCCCCTGGGCTACCCCGACATCATTTTCCTGCGATTCTTGGACCAGTGGACTCCTAAGAGGTAGGACTTCATCTTTCGTTTTGGTCGCGCTTTCCCGTTTCGAGGTTTTGGCACGGATTTCGAGGCAACAAGTGACCCCATTTTCTGTATGGAATTCCTTGACAGCAGCGGAGTGTTTCGGCTATATCTTTGCGCACGAGCGTCCGACGGAAACGAGCCTATACAACTTTTTCATCTACGGATCGCAAGGAACGCGCTCGTATTTTTAGTGGATTTTTGTGAATTTTCTTTCGAGGTGATAATTAAGGATTTCTCTGTGAACAGTAATCAGCCCTTAATCCTGATTAGTGTATGAGAGTGCCCTCTTGCTGAATTTTTATCTTGGTGTACAGAACTCGGATTTGGGCGTGCAAGGTACCGTTGCGAAGCTATCGTCGCGAGGATCGCCGTGATATTTTTATTGGAATTTTCTGGACATTTTCTGCAGGTGATAATTTGACAGTTTGGTACTTGTGTTTGTATGTGGTAATTAGTGCTATAATTGAGACTCTAGTGTAATTAGTGGATTCCTTGATGTACCAGGAGTATTGCGGGTGTGCTAAAATTGTGGGAGCGAGAATTTGGAATTTTGGTATTTTCTGACTGTACGAGTTTGGACAGTTGCGCTTCAGGTGGGTGGTTGTTGTACTCCTTTCTTTGGTATGCCCACTAGGAATATTAGAGTGCCCTTGAATTGAAGATGCATAATATGTGATTGGTAGACTTGCATGCTTTAGGGAATTAATTATTAGTAATCAGATCCCTGATCAACTGTTGTTAGAATGGTCACCTGTTTTTAATCGCTTAATTAATCTGGACTGTATGCTTAGAGACAAAGTATTAATATTTGAGGACTGCAAAACTGATGTTGTTCATGTGAGACGGTCACCCTAGCTTATTTATTCTAAACTGTTTATACTTGGGAATTGGACAAAATGTTGGAACCATGCATGATTAAATTGGTCACATAATTATTGTCATCTTTTACTGCTACACTATTTTGGGACTTGACTTAGGAGAAACCATGCTTTTCTCTTTCTTCTTTCATTGTTGGCACTAGCGGCTTAATCGCTCAGGTTCGAGCGTATGTTGGACAGTGTAGGCAGGTATTGGGGATTTGGGGACAGGTTGAGTTTGTCAGGGTGTTGCGGCGACCACGGATCTTGGGTGGTTGACCGGATTGTTACTATTGCATCAGATTGGGTGTTTCGGGGATCGGGCTTTCTTTAGTGGAGGGTTTTTCCCACTTCCTTGAGTCTCGATCCAGTCCTGCTATTATGAGACAGTGGTTACAGTGATACTTGATACAGTGATACTTGATACAGTGGTTACTTACTTTCCTCGTGTGGGTCGCTCCCCACGAGTGCCACTCCGGAGTGCGCGGCAGGCAGGCTTTGAGTCCTAGGGACTCCTTTTACTTCGGTGTTATGCATAGGCTGGCATACCCGTTGCAGCAGAGCAGGCAGTGCCAGTGTTCACTGGCCGTCAGATTGGGTCATTATGACAGGCTACTTGATTCTGATGCATCACTTTTCCCATCCTTATTGGTTGGTCATATAGAGGCATATTAGGGATAGCACTTTATCAGTTGCTTTGGTTATCTGCATCCCCTTTCTTCTCCTTTCCCTTTTCGCCTCTGATCACCTGGTGGGCATATCTGAGCTGAGGCTTTACCCACTAGGGGAGGCTACTGTTTATAGTAGTACTTACCCCCATTGTCTTTCTTGTCTCTTTTCCCCTTTGTTTTGCAGAGTCCTCTGTGGGAGTTGCGGGACCGTCAGCAGCTGATCGAGGTAAGAGGATCGCGGACTAGTTAGCGAGCCACCGAGAGATGTAGCTGGATATTTTGGTCACCCGGTCTTCTCAGACAGTTTTATTTTACTTCCTTTTTGGGTCTGGCTTCTGCCAGCTGGTTGTATTTTGTTGTGAGCTGGGAGAGCTTCTGTATTTATTTTTACTGTTGTACTTTACTTACTTCCGCATCTGTCTGAGATACAGTAGTTTCATTTCAGCTCTGATTATTATGCTCTTTTATTATCTCTTCTTATATCTGAGCAGGTTACCGACGCTTCGTGTATGTGGGAAATACCGCATGCACGGCGGATCTGTAGACGGGCCCGGGTTCTGGTTTACACCCGGGGCGTGACAGATTAAGTTGGTATCAGAGCTTAGGGATAGGTCAGTTGGGACTTAGGAAACCCTAGGCTTTTGGACAGACCCTAGGATGATAGGGCGTGAGTGGCGTGACATTTTGCGAAAGTCGGTGATTTTTATAGTCAACTCTTCTAGTGAGTGAAGAGAGATCGACATAGTCTATTTCTGTGAACCGTTATGTTGGCTGCAGACAACATAAAGTTACAGAAATAGGGGGATGTCTTTGACTTTCGCTAGATTGGGTCGTGTGGGGATTTGCTCCTGATTTGTCGTTTCTTGTTGCAGGATGTCGCCCCGGCGTCGTTTTTCCGCCGAGGGTACCCCCACTCCCCCTGAGGAGCCTGGGCAGGCGGTATCTGCCGAGCTGGGGGAACTGCGGGCCTTAGTGACCCATTTGGTGGCAAGGAGCTTTCGTCAGGACCAGCGTTTGGAGCAGCTGTTGGCGCAAAGGGGTGATTCTGTAGTCGGAGAGAGAGCTAGGGCTTCAGAGCGGCGTTTAGAGAGGAAACGCCCAGCCCCGGATGTTGATGGACAGGCTGGTTCTCAGAGACGGTCTCGACAGTTGAGGCAGCCCCTGCAGGCTGCCAGGTGCACTTTTTGCGGGGGCCAGCATTCCGCCGGTACTTGTGAGCTGAGGCATGGTCGTTGTTTTAGTTGTGGACAGCCTGGTCACATCCGAGCTACATGCCCCCTTCCGACCTTTGTAGTACCTTCTTCGGCGTTGGCCCCTACCACATCCCAGCGGAGATCGAGGCCACGACAGCAGCGTCAGCAGCAGCAGGGGTCGCAGCCGAGGCGGGCCCGATCGTCAGGTAGGTGTGTTTTCTGCAGGGGGCAGCACCCGTCAGATAAATGTGACTCGAGGTGGGGTCGTTGCTTCAAGTGTGGACAGCCTGGGCACATTCGAGCCACGTGCCCCGCAAGGACAGCTGCAGCACCCACTTCGGCAACTGTTTCTACTTTTTCCCAGCCACGACCGGGAACTTCACCGACAGATCTTCTGGTAGACCGATCTTCCCCACCCCGCTTATCTGGTGAGAGACAGCCCTTGTCGAGCGGCCATGATTGCCTAGCACAGATAGAGGATCCTGCTATCGCTGACCAGGTTGCGGCAGGTATGTTTTACTTCCGGTGGTAGGATTCATATCTTATTGTTGTCGGAGCTTTTCTTTCCCTTCCTCTTTGGTAGAATGTGCATCATTGCATGGTCTAGAGGTAGAGTCCTTGTCTTGTGCATTAAAGGTGCGGGTTTTTGATCACGTTTTGCATGTCGAGGAGCGTTGTGTGGCTTGCCCAGTGCAGTTGGGGCCTTGGATTTTGCCTGCAGACTTGCTTGTTTTGCAGCAGCTCCAGGATTTTGATTTGGTGCTAGGAATGGATTGGCTATCACGGTATTCCGCCACTATCGACTGCAGAGAGAGGACGGTGACGCTTCGCGAGCCAGGACAGGAGGAGTTCATCTTCAGAGGCTGCCAGAGCACGCTGTTTGCAGCGACCATTTCCTCGGCGAGAGCTAGGAGGATGATGAGCAGAGCTTGCACTGCCTTTTTGGCCACTGTGGTGGAGGTGCCTACGGCGGCACTGGGACTCGAGGATATCCCTATTGTCCGCGAGTTCCCAGATGTATTTCCCCCTGAGTTGACGACGATGCCGCCGGAGAGGGAGATTGAGTTTGTGATTGATGTAGTTCCTGGAACTGCACCAATCTCAAAGGCACCCTATAGGATGGCGCCAGCTGAGTTGAGGGAGTTGAAAGCCCAGCTTCAGGATCTTTTGGATAGGGGCTTCATCAGACCCAGTGTCTCTCCGTGGGGAGCGCCTGTGTTGTTTGTGAAGAAGAAGGATGGGTCACTGCGGTTGTGTGTGGATTATAGGGAGTTGAACAAAGTGACCATCCGGAACAAGTATCCCCTTCCCCGGATTGATGATTTGTTTGATCAGTTACAGGGAGCTTCGGTGTTCTCGAAGATTGATCTGCAGTCCGGTTACCACCAGCTGAGGGTGAGGGCCGAGGACATCTCCAAGACGGCTTTCAGATCGCGGTACGGGCATTATGAGTTTACCGTGATGCCTTTCGGGTTGACAAATGCCCCTGCCGCATTCATGGACTTGATGAACAGGATTTTTCAGCCGTTTTTGGACCGGTTTGTGGTGGTGTTTATAGATGATATTTTGATCTACTCCCGCAGTGATTTGGAGCACGAGGAGCACTTGAGGACCGTGCTACAGCTTCTGCGAGAGAAGAAGCTGTATGCTAAGTTCAAAAAGTGTGAGTTTTGGCTCCGGGAGGTTGCTTTTCTGGGTCATGTAGTTTCAGCTGCTGGAGTGGCGGTGGATCCGGCCAAGGTGGATGCTATTCGAGATTGGCCGAGGCCGACGACTATCACCGAGGTGCGGAGCTTTCTTGGTTTGGCGGGCTACTATCGGCGTTTTGTGGAAGGCTTTGCGAAGCTTTCCTCTCCCCTCACTCGTCTGACCAGGAAAGGGGTTAAGTTTGTTTGGAGCGAGACTTGCCAGAGCTGTTTTGAGGAGCTGAAGCAGAGATTGATGACCGCTCCAATCCTTGCCCTCCCTGTTATGGGGGAAGGATTTGTGATTTACAGTGATGCCTCACATAGTGGTCTGGGGTGTGTGTTGATGCAGCAGGGTAGGGTGATTGCCTATGCTTCGCGGCAATTGAAGGACTATGAGAAAAATTACCCTACTCATGATCTGGAGTTGGCAGCGGTGGTGTTTGCTCTGAAGCTGTGGCGGCATTACTTGTATGGTGAGCATTGCGAGATTTATACTGATCACAAGAGCTTGAAGTATCTGTTCACTCAAAAGGAGCTGAATTTGAGGCAACGCCGGTGGTTGGAGCTGCTAAAGGATTATGATCTGAGTATCCTTTATCACCCCGGCAAGGCCAATGTTGTGGCGGATGCTTTGAGCAGGAGGACGAGTCTGAGCTTATTGATCTCGCAGCAGGCGCCGTTGGTCGAGCAGATGAGGCGATTACAGCTGGAGGTAGTATCCCCTGGGGTCTCTGCTAGACTTATGTCTATGGTCTTGCAGCCCACTCTGTTGGAGAGGATCAGGGACACTCAGAGTGAGGACCCCCACTTGACGAGGATCAGGACGCAGCTTCAGGCGGATCAGACAGGGGATTTTTCTGTGGATAGCTCGGGAGTACTGCGGTACAGGGACCGAGTGTGTGTGCCTATGGATCAGGAGATTAGAGATCAGATTTTGAGGGAGGCCCACCATACACCTTATACCGTCCACCCTGGAGGTACTAAGATGTATAAGGACCTCAAGGCACAGTTTTGGTGGCCCGGAATGAAGCGGGACATTGGGAGATTCGTAGCTCACTGTTTAACTTGTCAGCAAGTGAAAGCAGAGCATCGCGTCCCTGCTGGCAAGTTGCAGAGTCTTCCAATTCCCGAGTGGAAATGGGACCACGTCACTATGGATTTCGTCACTGGATTGCCGAGGGCGCAGAGCGGAGCAGATGCGATCTGGGTTATTGTTGACAGACTCACCAAGTCGGCGCACTTCTTACCAGTTCAGATGACTTGGTCACTAGAGTATTTGGCACAGTTATATATGGATGAGATAGTGAGGCTTCACGGCATACCTGCTTCGATTGTGTCAGATCGAGACCCGAGATTCGTCTCACGCTTTTGGGGTAGTTTGCATTCTGCATTGGGGACTCAGCTCAGGTTTAGCACCGCTTTCCACCCACAGACCGATGGGCAGTCAGAGCGCACCATACAGACCCTCGAGGATATGCTTAGAGCGTGCGTTATGGATTTTGGAGGAGGGTGGTACCGGCACTTATCCTTGGTTGAGTTCGCGTACAACAACAGCTATCAGGCGAGCATCCAGATGGCTCCGTTTGAAGCGTTGTATGGACGCAAGTGTCGGTCTCCCTTATACTGGAGTGACGTGGGTGAGAGGAGGACTTTGGGACCGGAGTTATTTTGGAGGCAGAGGAAAAAGTCAGGATTATTCGCCGGCATCTTGAGACAGCCCAGAGTCGTCAGAAGAGCTACGCAGATACCCGACGGCGAGACCTGGAGTTTCAGGTTGGTGATCATGTCTTCTTGAAGGTCTCGCCCTCGAAAGGGGTCCGGAGATTTGGAGTGCGGGGAAAGCTCAGTCCCCGCTTTATTGGACCCTTTGAGGTACTGGACAGAGTTGGTCCTGTGGCATACAGGGTTGCCTTACCCCCGCGCCTGGCCGGAGTTCATGATGTCTTCCACGTCTCAGCTCTGAGGAGTTATGTTTTTGACCCGTCGCACGTGATTGACTTCACTCCGTTGGAGATCGGCGAGGACTTGGTCTACGAGGAGCGCCCATTGCGGATTCTTGCTCGTGAGGTGAGGGAATTGCGCAATCGGGCCATTCCATATGTGAAGATCCTGTGGAGCAATCATGAGGAGCGAGAGGCTACTTGGGAGCTGGAGACTGAGATGAGAGATGCCTACCCCTTCTTATTCGAGACTTCTGATTGAGGTACGTCTGTTCTGTTTTTCTTTGTTTCGGGGACGAAACTTTTTTTTAGTGGGGGAGGATGTAGGACCCCTGATCCCTCTGCAGCTTTTTCCCGTGAATCCACTATTTAAACACCTGTTGATGGTGTATCTGGCCCATAGTGCATCAAAGGGATGCCACAGATGGACCCTGTGAGCTTTGATTGACTGTAGTGGCCTTCGGCTGCTTTTGCCGAATTTTAGAAAAGGAATTTGGCCAAACAGATGGTGGATTTGGATTCAGTGCGGAAAAACGCTTGAGATTGGCTTTTTGTTTGCTTAATTCTGAGTCCGGATGTCCAAAAGCGGACTCCCGGAAGTTTTGGCAGTTTTCGGCGCTTGCGGGAGCCTCCGGCAAATTTTGGAGGCGGAATTTGGCAAAACGGACCTCGTTTTTGGAATCAGCGCGCGAAAACGGTCAAGAGGGGCTATTTACTTGTCGATTTTGAGCTCGCGGGTACTGTTCATGCCGGAACAGTGTCGCCGGCGATCACCGGCGCCGGCGGCGGCGGCGGGCGGCGGCGGCGGGCGGCGGCGCGGCCTCGGACAGGCGCGCGGTCCACCGCGAGGGTCGTGCACCGGGGGCGGGCCACGCGGCGCTTCCTGGTTGGCCGGCGCAGCGGGCGCGGTCCACCGAAATTGGGTCCGGGTGCACGGTAGACCGGGGGACACGTGGCGAGGTTTGGTTGGTCCGGTGTTGTGCGCCCGGTCCACGCAACAGTGGACTGATTGACCGGGGCAGGTGACCGTACGCCCGGGTCAGCCGCGACGTGCGCGGTCCACGCCGCGACGTGCGCGGTGCACGGGCTGCCGGGACACGTGGCACGCCACCAGTGGCTGGCTCAGGTGCACCGGGATCAGCGGGGCTCGGGGGCTTAGTGGACTGGGCTGTGTCGTGGGCCGGGCCGCACTGTGCGCGCCCGGAAACCCTGGGCCGGCCCGTTACTGTAGCCGCCCGAATTCTGGGGTGCGCCCGAAACCAGGGACATGGTGGGAATTAATTGAATTGTTTTCAGCCTATATAAATAGTGCCAATCCGAGCCTCCTTCTTCCTCTGTTTTCTCCCAAACCGAGCCCCTTCAGCCCAAGCTTATTTCTAGCAAAAATCTTCATCTTTAAGTCCTTGATCTCTCTGCCAACTTTCAAGATTTTAGGAGGCACGAATCCCGAGGTTCCCCATTTTACGGTGCGGCGCGACGTTGCTTCCTAGTGTTCTTCTTCGGCGCAGCGATCGTATTTTTGCTCCCCTGGGCTACCCCGACATCATTTTCCTGCGATTCTTGGACCAGTGGACTCCTAAGAGGTAGGACTTCATCTTTCGTTTTGGTCGCGCTTTCCCGTTTCGAGGTTTTGGCACGGATTTCGAGGCAACAAGTGACCCCATTTTCTGTATGGAATTCCTTGACAGCAGCGGAGTGTTTCGGCTATATCTTTGCGCACGAGCGTCCGACGGAAACGAGCCTATACAACTTTTTCATCTACGGATCGCAAGGAACGCGCTCGTATTTTTAGTGGATTTTTGTGAATTTTCTTTCGAGGTGATAATTAAGGATTTCTCTGTGAACAGTAATCAGCCCTTAATCCTGATTAGTGTATGAGAGTGCCCTCTTGCTGAATTTTTATCTTGGTGTACAGAACTCGGATTTGGGCGTGCAAGGTACCGTTGCGAAGCTATCGACGCGAGGATCGCCGTGATATTTTTATTGGAATTTTCTGGACATTTTCTGCAGGTGATAATTTGACAGTTTGGTACTTGTGTTTGTATGTGGTAATTAGTGCTATAATTGAGACTCTAGTGTAATTAGTGGATTCCTTGATGTACCAGGAGTATTGCGGGTGTGCTAAAATTGTGGGAGCGAGAATTTGGAATTTTGGTATTTTCTGACTGTACGAGTTTGGACAGTTGCGCTTCAGGTGGGTGGTTGTTGTACTCCTCTCTTTGGTATGCCCACTAGGAATATCAGAGTGCCCTTGAATTGAAGATGCATAATATGTGATTGGTAGACTTGCATGCTTTAGGGAATTAATTATTAGTAATCAGATCCCTGATCAACTGTTGTTAGAATGGTCACCTGTTTTTAATCGCTTAATTAATCTGGACTGTATGCTTAGAGACAAAGTATTAATATTTGAGGACTGCAAAACTGATGTTGTTCATGTGAGACGGTCACCCTAGCTTATTTATTCTAAACTGTTTATACTTGGGAATTGGACAAAATGTTGGAACCATGCATGATTAAATTGGTCACATAATTATTGTCATCTTTTACTGCTACACTATTTTGGGACTTGACTTAGGAGAAACCATGCTTTTCTCTTTCTTCTTTCATTGTTGGCACTAGCGGCTTAATCGCTCAGGTTCGAGCGTATGTTGGACAGTGTAGGCAGGTATTGGGGATTTGGGGACAGGTTGAGTTTGTCAGGGTGTTGCGGCGACCACGGATCTTGGGTGGTTGACCGGATTGTTACTATTGCATCAGATTGGGTGTTTCGGGGATCGGGCTTTCTTTAGTGGAGGGTTTTTCCCACTTCCTTGAGTCTCGATCCAGTCCTGCTATTATGAGACAGTGGTTACAGTGATACTTGATACAGTGATACTTGATACAGTGGTTACTTACTTTCCTCGTGTGGGTCGCTCCCCACGAGTGCCACTCCGGAGTGCGCGGCAGGCAGGCTTTGAGTCCTAGGGACTCCTTTTACTTCGGTGTTATGCATAGGCTGGCATACCCGTTGCAGCAGAGCAGGCAGTGCCAGTGTTCACTGGCCGTCAGATTGGGTCATTATGACAGGCTACTTGATTCTGATGCATCACTTTTCCCATCCTTATTGGTTGGTCATATAGAGGCATATTAGGGATAGCACTTTATCAGTTGCTTTGGTTATCTGCATCCCCTTTCTTCTCCTTTCCCTTTTCGCCTCTGATCACCTGGTGGGCATATCTGAGCTGAGGCTTTACCCACTAGGGGAGGCTACTGTTTATAGTAGTACTTACCCCCATTGTCTTTCTTGTCTCTTTTCCCCTTGTTTTGCAGAGTCCTCTGTGGGAGCTGCGGGACCGTCAGCAGCTGATCGAGGTAAGCGGATCGCGGACTAGTTAGCGAGCCACCGAGGGATGTAGCTGGATATTTTGGTCACCAGGTCTTCTCAGACAGTTTTATTTTACTTCCTTTTTGGGTCTGGCTTCTGCCAGCTGGTTGTATTTTGTTGTGAGCTGGGAGAGCATCTGTATTTATTTTACTGTTGTACTTTACTTACCTTCGTCTGAGATACAGTAGTTTTATTCAGCTCTGATTATTATGCTCTTTTATTATCTCTTCTTATATCTGAGCAGGTTACCGACGCTTCGTGTATGTGGGAAATACCGCATGCACGGCGGATCTGTAGACGGGCCCGGGTTCTGGTTTACACCCGGGGCGTGACAGGTGCGGGCCGGGCCGGCGCACGAAACCGTGCGCCGGGTCTTGTGCTTTCGACACTGCGGGCGTGCACTGGGTGCACGCCTGGACCCGTGGACCGCGCTGTACGGACAAGCACAGTAAACCCTAATTTCGCGGTTTTCTTCGCCGTTTTCGCTCCCGTTTCGCGATTTCTTCTCCGTTTTCGCTCCCGTGGGATCCCGGCGACGACCCCGTGAACATGGTAACGACGGCGGCGGCCTCCCGTTTAACAACGGCGGCGGCGGCCTATCGTTAACCCACTATGTTCCAACGGAACACCCCCAAAATTTCCCGAATAAATACTCGATAATTCTAATGACTAAACCAACGATCGACGAACAACCAAAACGTCGATCGGAAGCCCGATAAAAAGAAACCGATTAAAAACCACCAATTAAATTCGATAAAAATCATCGATCACACCCGATCAAGAACATGAATAAAATATTGATTAAAACCCAACAAAAATCCGTGATCGATGTACCGATTAAAACAAACTTACAAGAACACGGAAAACCCCCGATTAAATTCTACGAAAGGATTAACGTCCACTAACCTCAATCTATCGGAAATAAAGAACCGATCTTGGTTCTCGCGGCGTTGGAGATCCGGATCCGCTCCCCGTAGATGATGGCGTCTCGTTCTTCGGTCTCCGGACGTCAATCGGGGCGATCGGGTTCCTCCGCTTTCTCCTTCTTTCTTTCATTTCTCCTCGGGTTAGGGTTTTCCTTTTTTTCTTTTCTTTCCGTTCTTACGGCTAGGGTTTAGAATTCTCTATTTTTAACTTTTCTTAACGAGGGGGAAATACTTATTTCATTTATTTATCTTAATATTTATTTTTCCCAATTTTCTGTTATTTTCCCAAATCGTACGTAGAGAAAAATCTCTTTTCCGTCACCGGATAATTAATTAGTTAATTTAATTAATTAATTATCCACACGGAATAACCCCCATTATCCACAAACGGGTGCAAGATATTTTGCACGGATTTCGATGCACGACTAATCGCCGCATCACTAAAAATCTCGTTCCGGGGGTTCCCGACATCGGATTTCCGATCCGATCGCACCGTCGGTCATTATTTTTCGCGCTCTTTCGCAGAAAAATACAAACACCGCACACACCGACCGACGACCCAAAAGTTATAATCCCGGAGTACTAAAAGGACACTAAAATAGAAGGAGGGTTAAATATTACAAAATACCGTGTCATTACACCACTCCCACTTTATAAAAAGTTTCGTCCCCGAAACTTAAATACAACCCTCGCCAAACAGCTCGGGAAAACACTCCCTCATTTTCGATTCCAGCTCCCACGTCGCCTCGCGTTCCTCGTGGTTGCTCCATTGGACCTTCACGTAGGGGATGGTCCGGTTTCGCAGTTTCTTGTCCTTTCGCGCCAGGATCCGCACCGGTGTTTCTTCAACAGTTAAATTCTCCTGAAGCTTGATCGTGGATATGTCCATGGCGTGAGAGGGGTCGGGAAGGTACTTCCGAAGCATCGACACGTGGAACACGTTGTGTACTCGGTCTAGGCTTGGCGGCAAGGCCAAGCGATAAGCCACCGGACCCACGCGCTCTAGGATCTCAAACGGTCCCACGTACCTCGGACTTAATTTCCCTCTCAGGCCGAAACGTCGGGTCCCTTTCGAAGGCGACACTCGCAGCAACACGTGCTCGCCCACTGCGAATTCCAACTCTCGTCGCCTGCGGTCTGCGTAACTTTTCTGTCTGCTCTGGGTGGTCAGCAGTCGCTGCCTGATAAGGCGCACCTTTGCCTCGGTTTCATCGACCAAATCCGGTCCCAACCATTTACGCTCTCCCAAGTCATCCCAGCATAAAGGCGACCGACAGCGGCGCCCGTACAAAGCTTCGTATGGCGCCATCTTAATGCTGGCTTGGTAACTGTTATTATAGGCGAATTCCACAAGTGGCAGGTATTGAGACCATCCGTCGCCCAGGTCTAGCACGCATGCCCGCAGCATGTCTTCAAGGATCTGGATCACCCGCTCTGATTGTCCGTCGGTTTGCGGGTGAAAGGCCGTGCTGAAATGCAGCTTAATCCCCATTGCTCGCTGCAAACTTTACCAAAAAAATTTGACACGAACCGCGTGTCTCTGTCCGATGTGATGGACGCGGGTACACCATGCAACCTTACTATCTCGTCGATGTAGGTTCGTGCCAGTCGTTCCCGCGTCCACGTCGTGTGTATCGGCAGGAAGTGGGCGGATTTCGTCAAACGGTCTACTATGACCCATATCGCGTCGTGCCCTTGGGATGATCTCGGAAAACCAGTCACAAAATCCATCGTGATCATCTCCCACTTCCACTCCGGCACGGGCAACGGCTGCAACTTTCCTGCTGGACGCTGGTGTTCAGCCTTCACCTGTTGGCATACCAGGCAGTGTGCCACGAATCGAGTCACATCTTCCTTCATCTTGGGCCACCAGAAAGTTTGTTTGACATCCTTGTACATCTTCGTTTGTCACGCCCCGGGGGTTTGTTTTAGCGGAAACGGTTCACAAAAGGTACTCAATTGGCGCGTAGATTTTTTTTTTTTTTTTTTTTTTTTTTTTTTTTTTTTTGAAAAATAAACCTTCTTCCCCGGCGCATGCCCAGACCCGCCGCATACACAGAATCACTCTGCAAACGGACAGAGTCTCCTCTGTATATGCACGGCGTAGCAGCTAATACAAATCCCAAACGCAATCATCCATTCAATCACAACAGTTCTAACATACAACTACGTACCATAACTGAGTAAAAAGCACGGCCAAGAGATTTTAAAAGGATAAATCCACAGTCGTTGAAAACGGTGCCCACACGACACATGAGTTTTGAAATTCGTTTTCACAATCCATAAATCCACAGGGTTTTGAAATCAGTGCCCACACGACACTTAAGTTTTTGAAAACGGTTTTCGCAATCTTTTCTTTGGTTTTTCTTTTTCTTTTCCAAACGGCCAACAGAAGTGAAAGGAAAGATAAATACGTAAGAGAACTACCAAATGGAGACCATGCCGACATCCACGCCGACCCCACGAGGGTATCGAGAACCACACAAAGAACTACAAATGTGAATGAAATGCAAAGATAGAAAAAGGAAAGACAGTCCGGGGTCCCCAGCGACCCAGAAGCTCCTGCCCCGTCCTCACCGTCGCCTACCTCTCCCCCCGTCTGGACCCTGTCACGAAGTGGGAAGTCAGTGATGAAAAATAGTAGAGCAGGAAAAGTAGTAAAACAAACCGTAAAGCCAACCGGAGCAACCACCCTCCCAAGAGGGAAAAAGACAACCTGTACCCCTGTATCCTGCAATACCCGACCACGTCGGACAACTAAACCGACGAGCCGTACCGTACCTGCAATACCCGACCACGTCGGACAACTAAACCGACGGGCCATACCGTACCTGCAAACCCGACCACGTCGGACAACTAAACCGACGGGTCGCACCGTACCTGCAAAACCCGACCACGTCGGACAACTAAACCGACGGGTCGCACCGCTCGCACCTCGGCGCCTCAAACCCCACAACTAATAAGGGGCCCCACTACGTCACCTCGTGGGTATACACGGGTCATAGACCGCTTTTCCGGAAAAGCGCACCCTTTGCGGTGGCCAAACCGCGGGTGCGCGTGCTGCAGCCTCGAGCAAAGTAACCGTAACCACCATCATGTTAGCGTCATAATATATAAGCAAGAGTAAAACGGTGACATGTATAATCCAAAGTAACACGGTAATATGCGTGATCGAAAGTAACCCGCTAACATGTAGAATCAAAGGTAAAACGGTAACATGTGTAATCAAAAGCAACCCGCTAACATGTAGAATCAACGGTAAAACGGTAACATGTGTAATCAAAAGCAACCCGCTAACATGTAATATCAAAAGTGAAACGACCGCCGGAGACCGACGCTAAACACCACGATGAAACCCACCACGAAAAAAAACATGAACATAACGACCTTACGCATAAAGGGATGCTAAGGGTGTACCCACAAGTAAAATCCGATAGTATCATCACTAAAGATCACTCATATTAGCACAGTTAGACGAGTCATAAAAACTTGAGCACAATTTACAAAAGTCCCACACTAAGTCTTAGGATGAGCACCCATAGCTATGAACAGTAAACATGCTTATGAAGAACAGGGATTAGATGAAATCATAAGATCAAAATTATTATATTCATGCATATGCGGAACTTTACTATATCTCATTAAGGAACACCCACCTGGACAGCGTTTGGTCGGTACGCTAGAAGTTGACTCGCTGCACCCCACCCGATCGGCACGCGGACCGTGATCCTGCGAAGAAGGGGAAGGTGGATCGTCCCTCTCGTCTCCAACGGAAAGCTCCACGAGGGATGGGTTTCCCCCGCTCTTCCCTTCTCCTTTCTCGATCGCTCGATCCCCTAATTCGGATTTTCAAATTTCAAAAATCCTTTCTCGCCGCTACCGTTCTCGACCGCAAAGAAAAAGGAAAGAATGACTACTGCTAGAAGGTCTAATTAATTAAAAAAAAAACCCCAACCCTAGGCCCAGGTTTAACTCGGATTCCTCGAAAATCGCGCGAACTACAGTGCACGAATCTCGGTGCACTTTACGGTCACCGAGAGCTTCAAACCCCTATTCCGGGAGATCCGTAGGTCCGATTTCAGATCCGATCGCATCGCCGTTCATCATTTTTCGAGCTCTATCACCGAAAAATAATAACGTGCACCAAAACACAACCCACTAAAAGTCGATAAAAAGGGCACCTACAACTAACATTGAACGACAAGGGTTAACTATGGCACCCGAAAGGTTAGGATATTACACCAGGACTCCACATCACTCACCTCTTAAGACAAGTTTCGTCCTCGAAACTTAACCCTGGTCCGCAACGTATAGGATTGGGTAGCACTCCTCCATCTTTGACTCCAGTTCCCAAGTTGCTTCACGTTCCTCCTGGTTGCTCCACAGCACCTTCCCATAGGGGATCGTCCGGTTGCGCAATATTTGTTGTCCTCTCATGCTAAGATTCGCACCGGTGTTCTGTCGAAGCTCAGGTCCTCTCTCAGCTCAAAAGCAGTGACCATCCATCACCCAAATCAAGTACGCAGGCTCGGAGCACATCATCGAGAATTCGGTTCACTTGCTCGGACTGTCCGTCGGTCTGGGGTGGGGGATACACCGTGTTGAAGTGTGGTTTAGTCTCTAGAGCTCGTTGTAGACTTTGCCAAAGGTTCGACACCAGCTGAGTGTCTCTGGTCCACGTCATATAGATGGGTGGAACGAGAGTCAACTTCGTCAGTCGATCCACTGTGTCTCAAACTGCATCGTGCCCTTGATGCGATGCAGAAAATTCGTGACGAATTCCATGCTGGTTCTCTCCCATTTCCACTCTGGTACAAGTAGAGATTGTAGTTTTCCCCGCTGGACGCTGAAGTTCGAACTTTACTTGTTAACCATCTAGACAGCGAGCAGTGAACTGTGTTACATCCCCCTTTGGTTTAGTCCACCAAAAATTTTGCTTGAGGTCCCTGTACGTCTTCGTGTCACCCGGATGCGCCGCATAGGGAGCGCAGTGCGCCTCTAACAGTATTTCTTTCTTCAACTCTGGCAGTTCGGACACGCAATCCCACCCTCGAAACGTATTGCATCGTTCACACTCGCCGAAAAGTCGCTCGCGTGGTCCGGGGGTCTTGTCTCGAATAAGCTGCATCCGTACGCCTGTTTCTGACCATCTAGGGCTTTTCTAATAGGGTTGGCTTAACCATCAAGGACAAAAGTCGCACGACAGCGCCGGTCTTGCTGAGTACTCACGCTCATCGGTTTCCCCCTCGATTTGACCCTTCCTGCTCAAAACATCCGCTATTACACTTGCTTTTCCCGGGTGATACTGGATGGATGAGCCGAGTCCTTCGGCAACTCCAATCAATGCCTCTGTCGCAAACTCAAATCCGTCTATGTGAACAAAACTTAAGACTCTGGCGATCCGAAAACACATTACGCTGAACTCCAAGAAAAGGGTGGTGTCTCCCAAAGCTTTTAAAACGAAGGCGGCTGCTGCCCGTTCCTGATCGTGTGTCGGGTAACTCCGCTCACATTCTCTACGATTTTCGTTGCTGAAACTGTGTCCCAAAAAGTCCACTTCGCGAAGTCAGAACTCACTTTCTTAAACTTAGCAAACAGCTTCTGGTCCCTGAGATTCCGGAGAAAAGTCCGTAAGTGCTCCTCGCAGTTGATTGGAGAGGTCATCAATCCCGGACTTGTTCTTCACTGTAACATTGTTTATCTCCCTATAGTCGATGCGTAGGCGTAGGCTTCCGTTCTCCTTTTGCACGAAACGCACGGGTGCGCCCCACGGCGACACACTCGGTCTGGTGAACCCTTTATTCAGAAGAACTCCTAGTTGTGCCTTAGATTCCCTTAGTTCCGCGAAAGCCATTCCGCAAGGCGCCTAAGTGATAGGTTGCGTGTCTGGTAGAAGCTCGAAGGATAGGATGACCTCTCGCCCGGGGGTATTCCCGGTAATTCAGTCAGGAGGATGGCAGAAGAAACCCCTACCACGGGGGTGTCAGTGAACGACGTAAAGGGTCGAGTCGCTAGGCTCACTGAAACCAAGTAGCTATACATCCGCCGGATACCTCGTGAACCAGTCCCTACCCAGCACCTCGTCGTATTCCTGCCTCCTGACTCGAAATTCCCAGTCACGACGCCACCGGTCCGCACGCCACCCCGGCCGGCGCTGAGCAGTCAGCAACAAAGTCTCGCGATGCGTCGAGGTGCCCCAGTCATACCGCCCAACCCATACCAATGATCCTTTAAAAGTCCAAAACACCCAACTCGACGACGAGGAAAACAAGCCACACAATGCCCTCACAAGGCTCCGAGAGGTGCCAACCAAACAGGCTGGGTTACTAACTACCATAACTTCCCCCCTGAAAACAATGAACTCACCTGTCACCGACACGGACCACAAGCTCGGAGCATAACCACCAACCCGGACTACCCGCTCCGACTATCCATCCTACCGAGGCGACGGTCAAGACTAACGTTAGGTTTCAGCTCTAAGACCTACCACAAGGTCTACCCCACAGAAAGGGCTGCGTACAGGGCCTCCTAGCCGAAGGTGACCAGTACCAAAACTCCGAGTAGTCGCCAGATCCCCCCCCTTGACTCACACCAGCCCCAACAGATCACAATCCACAACGCTCCCAATCAAGCCTCAAGGCTATGCGTTAGTCATGGGAAGCTGGCGACAAAACCCACAAGGTAAGGTCCTACTTCCGTCCTAGCACCGACGGGGTGCGACGCTCCAAATTGCCACTAGCTCTCTGTCCCAAACTGTTGCCCCACCAAGCGCCGGGCATCTAATCGAGCGGTAAACTTCTAGACCCACAGTGACACTCCCAACTAGAAGAAAATCTAAGCTCTAGGTCCGTTCAGCAAAGACCTCCAGGTACTGAAGACTATCCATCTAGAATCTAAGGGTCGGAAGAAGACAAGCAACGGAAACAGCGAGAAGAACCGCGTCAAAAGTTGCCTAGGTTCACTAAACGCACTCGAGGGATCACACGCCAACCCACCAGCAGGACAACCGAACCGACGCCCTTGTGCAGAAAACAGAAACCCAACCCAAAGCTTTACCACCACAACCCCACTAAAAGGAGCCACCCGTGAACCCATCACGACGATCTCTACAACCGTCGCAGTGTCTACGGTGAAAGGCCGAACAATGGGTAACAATCATAGGGGAAGAATCCTCACTCCCACCCGTACCTTGCCCATGGTGCAAAAGGAATCGACCGACTACCCGCTGTAACTTAACACCAGAAAACCCAGAAGGTACAAGTTTAGACAAACGGCTATCCAGTTACTCATGACCGACAGACGGCCGACAGACCAACAACCGCCGGTGGGTTATGCTACCACCCGAGCCATATCGGGAAAAGAAACTCAATAGTCCCCGCACTCTCGCATCTGTTGCCGCAGGAGCTAGTTTTCCGCGGCCGTCGACGTCGTCGTATCTGCCTCCGTGTCCCCGGCCGATGATCTGGTACGGGCCAAATCTGTACGCACACAACAAGAGTCAGCTCTAGACTTCACTTACGAAACAACGAACCACCTAGCGAGAGAAAAGGACTCGGACTCTTCCCCCCCCTCGATCACTCGCGTTCTACCTTCCTATGCCCTACCCATTTCATTCACCTGTAGGCAAGTGAGGTATCCCCATGAATGTCGGCACTAACTGTTGTGATTGAAAGAACTTCTCTGATACCATCTTAATCTGTCACGCCCCGGGGGTTTGTTTTAGCGGAAACGGTTCACAAAAGGTACTCAATTGGCGCGTAGATTTTTTTTTTTTTTTTTTTTTTTTTTTTTGAAAAATAAACCTTCTTCCCCGGCGCATGCCCAGACCCGCCGCATACACAGAATCACTCTGCAAACGGACAGAGTCTCCTCTGTATATGCACGGCGTAGCAGCTAATACAAATCCCAAACGCAATCATCCATTCAATCACAACAGTTCTAACATACAACTACGTACCATAACTGAGTAAAAAGCACGGCCAAGAGATTTTAAAAGGATAAATCCACAGTCGTTGAAAACGGTGCCCACACGACACATGAGTTTTGAAATTCGTTTTCACAATCCATAAATCCACAGGGTTTTGAAATCAGTGCCCACACGACACTTAAGTTTTTGAAAACGGTTTTCGCAATCTTTTCTTTGGTTTTTCTTTTTCTTTTCCAAACGGCCAACAGAAGTGAAAGGAAAGATAAATACGTAAGAGAACTACCAAATGGAGACCATGCCGACATCCACGCCGACCCCACGAGGGTATCGAGAACCACACAAAGAACTACAAATGTGAATGAAATGCAAAGATAGAAAAAGGAAAGACAGTCCGGGGTCCCCAGCGACCCAGAAGCTCCTGCCCCGTCCTCACCGTCGCCTACCTCTCCCCCCGTCTGGACCCTGTCACGAAGTGGGAAGTCAGTGATGAAAAATAGTAGAGCAGGAAAAGTAGTAAAACAAACCGTAAAGCCAACCGGAGCAACCACCCTCCCAAGAGGGAAAAAGACAACCTGTACCCCTGTATCCTGCAATACCCGACCACGTCGGACAACTAAACCGACGAGCCGTACCGTACCTGCAATACCCGACCACGTCGGACAACTAAACCGACGGGCCATACCGTACCTGCAAAACCCGACCACGTCGGACAACTAAACCGACGGGTCGCACCGTACCTGCAAAACCCGACCACGTCGGACAACTAAACCGACGGGTCGCACCGCTCGCACCTCGGCGCCTCAAACCCCACAACTAATAAGGGGCCCCACTACGTCACCTCGTGGGTATACACGGGTCATAGACCGCTTTTCCGGAAAAGCGCACCCTTTGCGGTGGCCAAACCGCGGGTGCGCGTGCTGCAGCCTCGAGCAAAGTAACCGTAACCACCATCATGTTAGCGTCATAATATATAAGCAAGAGTAAAACGGTGACATGTATAATCCAAAGTAACACGGTAATATGCGTGATCGAAAGTAACCCGCTAACATGTAGAATCAAAGGTAAAACGGTAACATGTGTAATCAAAAGCAACCCGCTAACATGTAGAATCAACGGTAAAACGGTAACATGTGTAATCAAAAGCAACCCGCTAACATGTAATATCAAAAGTGAAACGACCGCCGGAGACCGACGCTAAACACCACGATGAAACCCACCACGAAAAAAAACATGAACATAACGACCTTACGCATAAAGGGATGCTAAGGGTGTACCCACAAGTAAAATCCGATAGTATCATCACTAAAGATCACTCATATTAGCACAGTTAGACGAGTCATAAAAACTTGAGCACAATTTACAAAAGTCCCACACTAAGTCTTAGGATGAGCACCCATAGCTATGAACAGTAAACATGCTTATGAAGAACAGGGATTAGATGAAATCATAAGATCAAAATTATTATATTCATGCATATGCGGAACTTTACTATATCTCATTAAGGAACACCCACCTGGACAGCGTTTGGTCGGTACGCTAGAAGTTGACTCGCTGCACCCCACCCGATCGGCACGCGGACCGTGATCCTGCGAAGAAGGGGAAGGTGGATCGTCCCTCTCGTCTCCAACGGAAAGCTCCACGAGGGATGGGTTTCCCCCGCTCTTCCCTTCTCCTTTCTCGATCGCTCGATCCCCTAATTCGGATTTTCAAATTTCAAAAATCCTTTCTCGCCGCTACCGTTCTCGACCGCAAAGAAAAAGGAAAGAATGACTACTGCTAGAAGGTCTAATTAATTAAAAAAAAAACCCCAACCCTAGGCCCAGGTTTAACTCGGATTCCTCGAAAATCGCGCGAACTACAGTGCACGAATCTCGGTGCACTTTACGGTCACCGAGAGCTTCAAACCCCTATTCCGGGAGATCCGTAGGTCCGATTTCAGATCCGATCGCATCGCCGTTCATCATTTTTCGAGCTCTATCACCGAAAAATAATAACGTGCACCAAAACACAACCCACTAAAAGTCGATAAAAAGGGCACCTACAACTAACATTGAACGACAAGGGTTAACTATGGCACCCGAAAGGTTAGGATATTACACCAGGACTCCACATCGTTCCCCCGGGGTGCACCGCATAAGGGGCGGTATGCGCCTCCCTCAGGATCTCTTCCTTGAGTTCCGGTAGATCTGGCACACAGATTCGTCCCCGAAAACATATCGTGCCATTAGCATTCATCGCGAAATCGCCTCCTTGGTCTGTGGGTAGCCTATCTCGCACAAGTTGTAGCTGGGTATCCGTCGATTGCCCTTCACGGATTCTGTCCAATAGGGTTGGTCGGAACACCAGGGTCAAGAGCCGTACGACCGTACCCGCTGGTACTACCTCCAATCTCAATTGCGAAGACTCTTCAATCAGATGGTCCTGTTGGGTAAGGGCGTTCGTCATTGATTCCACCGTCTGTCCCTTGCGGCTCAAGGCATCAGCCACCGCGTTCGCTTTCCCGGGGTGGTAGCGGATGGTTAGATCATAGTCCTTTCGTAATTCGAGCCACCGTCCTTACCGCAAATTTAACTCCCTCTGGGTGACGAGGTACTTGAGGCTCTGATGATCTGAGTACACGTTGCAATGTGTACCATACAAATAGTGACTCCACAGTTTGTGGGCGAACACAACCGCTACAAGCTCCAGGTCGTGCACGGGGTAGTTTCTCTCGTACTCCTTGAGTTGCCTTGACGCGTAGGCTATGACCTCACCCCGTTGCATAAGCACGCCTCACAACAAACCTCAAAGTCTTAACCAGGCTCCGGTAGAGCGAGTACCGGGGCCTGCGTCAACCTGACTTTGAGTTCCTCAAAACTCTTCTGGCATTGGTCAGTCCAGATAAACCTCTCCCCTTTTTGGGTCAGGCGAGTCAGGAGTATTGCTATCTTGGAGAAACCTTCCTCAAAATGTCTGTAATTCCTTGCCAAACCCAGGAAGCTTCGAATCTCGGTCACCGTCGTCGGCCTGGGCCAGTCGGTTACCGAATCTGTCTTCTTCGGGTCGACTGAAATCCCAGCAGCCGACCAATATGCCCCAAAAAGCCCACCTCGCGGTGCCAAAACTCACACTTTATAAGTTTTGGCATATGGTTTATGATCCCGGAGGGTCTGGGTAATTACCCGCGGGTGTTCCCCATATCCCTTGTCTATGCGAGAGTAGACCGGAACGTTATCTAGAGGACTATCACCGACTGGTCTAAGATGGGCTTGAGTATCCCATTCCTCATGCCCGTGAACACCGCTGGTGCATTAACGAGTCTAAACGGTATAACCGTAAACTCATGTTGACCATTCCGAGCTCGCAGGGCTGTTCACGGTATGTCATCACCCGGAATCCTAGGCTGGTGATAGTCGGACCGCAGATCAATCTTTGGGAATGCCATTGCTCCTTGTAGTTGATCGCATAAGTCATCCATCCGAGGTAGGGAGGGTACTTGCTCATCTTGTGTAAAGATCTATACGAAACTCGTGAACGCTACACGACTGCCGTCTACAAAGCTTTTTGCCCGCACAACGAAAGGTACAGTGAGCAAAAGGCGTTCCTACAGGCTAAGCTTACAAGTTCCGGCAAATTCGGTTCCCGGAGACACGCTTGGAACTTCAAGCAGTCAACTACCGCTTAAAGATTGCCGCGACAGTCAGCCCCAAGCACTACGCCGATAACCCTTAACGGAAACCCCACTAGTTCTTAGAGATTAAGAACCTGCCCCACCCTCGCTGGGCAGGAAGGAGTAAGGCCGCCTGCCTCGAAGGGTGGCCTAAAGATTCGACCGAACTTATTTCCACGATGGGGATTTCTTCTAATAACTAAGGTAGAGTTGAAAACATGAAGCGAGGTGAAAGAGTGGGACGCTCAGGTGTTAACACAAAGGTTCTAGCACGAAGATTTGAAACTCGAGTATTACCTGTTACATCGTGCTCTGTGGGTCCGTCCCCTGGTGGGTCACCGTATAGACTCTCCCTCCTCCCGGTTGCTGAGATGAAGGTGTAGATGCTGCTACGGATGATGTCCCTGTGTTCAAGGGCAGGTGAAACGTAAGTGCCCCGGTTTGCCGCATCGAAAACAGTGGTCTCGCTTCTGGGGACATTCGATCACTGAGTGTAATCCATCGCAAATGATGCAAGGCTTGTACACCGGCCTTCATCCTCCCGTCGGCACATCTTTGGCTCCTTGTTGTGATCTCGGGCGTTTAGGAGGCCGGCTCCCCTTGGTATGCTCCTTCCCGAAATAAGGCCGGGTTCGTTTCTTATCCCCGCTGTATTTCGAGCTCTCCCGTCGGGCTTGTGAAAACATAAATCCGCGCTCCACCATGGTGGCCCTATCGACCACCTCCTGGAAGGTGTGCAAATTCGCCGCTTGCACCACCTTGAAGACGTCGCTCCGTAAACCATCCATAAAAAGACGGGCCTTGTGAGATTCGTCTCTTATGATAGAGGGGACGCATTTGACCAACCTCACAAATGCCCGTTGGTACCCCATAACTGTCCGACTTCCTTGCTTGATGTGCACCAGGTCGTCTTCCATCTGCTGTTTGATGCTGTCGGATAAGAATGCCCCAAATAATTTTTCTCGGAACGAGGACCAAGATGGGAGGACGGTGCCCTCCGAGGGGTCCGAGCACACCGCCTTCCACCACATGCGGGCGTTTCCCTCGAGAAAGTTGACCGCCAAGGGGACCCGCTCCTGCTTCTCTATCAGTAGGTCTTCGAAGAGCCTTTCCATGGTGTCTACCCATTTTTCCACGACCCAAGGGTCGGTCGTCTCTCCCTCAAACACGGGTGGGTTGTACCTCTTGAAATTTGCCAAGTTCGCCGTCGCCCTATCCCATTCGGTTTGCTGGATAGGGGCTTTCCCCGCGGCATCGGTGGACATTCTAGGGGTAGGTGCCACCACGGTCTCTCTCAAGGGGTCTCCAACAGTGGCCCCCGGCAGAAGTCCCGCTGTTACTGGTGTTGGTGCTACTGAAGGTGTTGTTGCCTGAACCGACGGTGCCCCGATTACCGTGGTCGGAGGAGGGGCGACCATAGTCTCGTTGTCCGCCACCGGCGGTCCCGTCACTGGCGCGGCTGGTACGGGCAGAGGAGCCTGGGTGACCTCCACTGGTGTAGTCGACACTTGCGTCAACGGACGCACTTGTTCCATAAAGGTTGCTAACTGCCCGGCCATCTCTCGTAGTTGTTGCCGGAGGAGCTGATACTCCGCCGCTGTTGGCACCGTACTTTCTGCCCCTGCGTTCTCCGTTGCTAACCCATTTCGGGCCATTATACTGCTGTATACAAAGAAACCGCATTAACCCTAAGGTTCCTGGCCTAGTACTTGACCTACAAAAACACTGAGGCTACAACCCTTTTTATCCCCGCGCACTCACGTTCTAAGACACCTACGACCTGATTATCTCATATCCAAATTTTGGTGGTAGGATCATGCACTGCGGTTACTGGACACCGACTGTTGTGGTCAAAGCCGTTTTTCTCTCTGATACCATAAAATCTGTCACGCCCCGGAGGTCTCAGGATAAGCGGAAAAACGTGTTTTCTTTTTTTTTTTGAAACCAATTAATCAGATGGTCAACGACCCCGCCTACCGGTGCGTGCCAGACCCGCCACACATACAAATTCACTCTGCAAACGGACAGAGTCTCCTTTGTACATGCACGGCGTCTCGACTACATTTACAATAATAACATTACCCGGCATTGATCACACAGTCACATTGACTAAGTACAACATGTATCATCATTCAACAGCATTAGGAAAAACCCTATGAGTTCGCAAACGGTGTCCACTCGACACCCAAGTCTTTAAAACGTCTAACATTCACATTTAGGCGGCTATATTGTTTTGAAAGGATAAATTCCCAGGGTTTTCGAAGTGGTGTCCACACGACACCCTATTTTTTGAAAAGCGTTTTCGAAATCCTTTTACATCGTAAAACAGCCGCACAATTAATATAAAACATAACCAAAACCAAACAATTAATTACATGTCCACATATCCAGCATGATCCACATATCCACACAAAATAACGAAAAGGGAAAAAGAGAGAGAGAGATAACCAAATAAGAGTTTAACCAAAAAGGCCTCATACGGCCAAACCTAGGGTCCGCGATGCCTCACCACCGTCCCGCTGTACTTACTTAGTTGGACCTGTCACGGAGTGGGTAAAGTCAGTGACAAATAAAGTAGATGCTTAAACAATAATAAACAAGAGATTAGAAAGAGTTCACCGCACCGGAACCTTCGCTATCCGACGCCCTGAAATTGATTTAATCATGTTATTTATTTTAGTTTCACACCGTCACGTCAGGGTAGGTCGACGACCTCCCCACGGGACATTTGAAGCTCTAACCCCTTCACTATGCGTGGGCGACACGTTTAGCCATCGTGAAGTGGTCCCCAAACAACACACGTGGGGCACACAGGTCATACAGACAACTTCTCCGGAAAAGTACACCATTGCGGGGGCCTATTCCGCCGGTGTACGTGCAGCATTCAAAATGGGATGCCGAGGTCGGCATAAATTAATTATTTGCGACCCTTGGTCGCCTTTATCATTAACAAAAGAGCAGTACATAATAAGCGAAGGGTTAAAACATTAGAAACATCTCATCTACTTTATTAAACCGGTTAGTATTAGATACTTTAGTGATATGTTGCACTCAATGCACTTACAGCACTTGATGCAAAAGAACCCACCTGGTTGAAGATATACGACCGCTCCCGTGACCCTCTCAAGCAATCGGAACTCCTCGCGGCCTACTAGAATATCCAAGAGTACAAATTAACACCTTACCCTAACCAGGTAACATCAGTGGTCCCAACCACTGCAACAATGAACCCACCAAAACCGAAATCACTACACCTAGAGGACCGCGACGTAATAGAACAGTGACCAAAAAGATCTCAAGTGGCCATGCCAAGAAAACCGCGGAGATTGTGATCCCAACGGCGAAAACGGCGCTCAAAACGGTGGAAAAAGGGCAAAAACGGAGCTACCGAACTTTGGGATGTCGGTTGGTGCACGGGGGCCACCGTGGACCAGGCTCACCGCACAGTGGAGGCGGCGGCGCAGACCCGGCTCACCCAGGAGGCGTGCACCAGGCGGGATGGGCCGGGCCGCGCACAGCGCTTGCGCGCGCCGGGTTCACGACCGCGGAGGGCCGCGGCGCGCACCGGGTGCACGCAGAAGGCGTGCACCATGCGGTGCGGGCCGGGCCGGCGCACGAAACCGTGCGTCGGGTCTTGTGCTTTCGACACTGCGGGCGTGCACTAGGTGCACGCCTGGACCCGTGGACCGCGCTGTACGGACAAGCACAGTAAACCCTAATTTCGCGGTTTTCTTCGCCGTTTTCGCTCCCGTTTCGCGATTTCTTCCCCGTTTTCGCTCCCGTGGGATCCCGGCGATGACCCCGCGAACATGGTATCGACGGTGGCGGCCTCCCATTTAACAACGGCGGCGGCAGCCTCCCGTTAACCCACTATGTTCCAACGGAACACCCCCAAAAATTCCCGAATAAATACTCGATAATTCTAATGACTAAACCAACGATCGACGAACAACCAAAACGTCGATCGGAAGCCCGATAAAAAGAAACCGATTAAAAACCACCAATTAAATTCGATAAAAATCATCGATCACACCCGGTCAAGAACGAGAATAAAATATTGATTAAAACCCAACAAAAATCCGTGATCGATGTACCGATTAAAACAACCTTACAAGAACACAGAAAACCCCCTATTAAATTCTACGAAAGGATTAACGTCCACTAACCTCAATCTATCGGAAATAAAGAACCGATCTTGGTTCTCGCGGCGTTGGAGATCCGTATCCGCTCCCCGTAGATGATGGCGTCTCGTTCTCCGGTCTCCGGACGTCAATCGGGGCGATCGGGTTTCTCCGCTTTCTCCTTCTTTCTTTCTTTTCTCCTCGGGTTAGGGTTTTCCTTTTTTTCTTTTCTTTCCGCTCTTACGGCTTGGGTTTAGAATTCTCTCTTTTTAACTTTTCTTAACGAGGGGGAAATACTTATTTCATCTATTTATCTTAATATTTATTTTCTCCAATTTTCTGTTATTTTCTCAAATCGTACGTAGAGAAAAATCTCTTTTCCGTCACCGGATAATTAATTAGTTAATTTAATTAATTAATTATCCACACGGAATAACCCCCATTATCCACAAACGGGTGCAAGATATTTTGCACGGATTTCGATGCACGACTAATCGCCGCATCACTAAAAATCTCGTTCCGGGGGTTCCCGACATCGGATTTCCGATCCGATCGCACCGTCGGTCATTATTTTTCGCGCTATTTCGCAGAAAAATACAAATACCGCACACACCGACCGACGACCCAAAAGTTATAATCCCGGAGTACTAAAAGGACACTAAAATAGAAGGAGGGATAAATATTACAAAATACCGTGTCATTACACAAACATACATCGACGAGATAGTAAGGTTGCATGGGGTACCGACATCTATCACGTCGGACAGGGACACGCGATTTGTGTCAAACTTTTGGCAAAGCCTGCAACGAGCAATGGGGACCAAGTTGCACTTCAGTACGGCATTTCACCCGCAGACCGATGGACAGTTAGAGCGGGTGATACAGATTGTGGAGGACATGCTTCGAGCATGCGTTTTGGACTTGGGCGAAGGGTGGGCACGGTGTTTGCCCCTAGTGGAATTTGCCTACAATAACAGTTACCAGGCCAGCATTCAGATGGCACCATACGAGGCCCTGTACGGGCGCCGCTGTCGGTCTCCAATATGCTGGTACGACTTGGGTGAGCGTAAATTTTTGGGCCCAGATTTGGTGGAGGAGACCGAAGCAAAGGTGCGATTGATTAGGCAAAGGCTGCTGACCACCCAGAGCAGACAGAAAAGCTACGCGGACAACAGACGCCGAGACTTAGAGTTCATGGTGGGTGAGCATGTGTTACTCCGAGTTTCGCCCTCCAAGGGGAACCGACGTTTCGGCATAAAGGGAAAGTTAAGCCCAAGGTACGTGGGACCGTTCGATATCCTAGAACGCGTAGGACCGTTGGCGTACCGGTTGGCCTTGCCGCCGAACCTCGAACGAGTCCACAACGTGTTCCATGTCTCAATGCTCCGGAAGTACCTCGCTGACCCCTCTCATACCTTGGATGCCTCCACCATCGAGTTGCGAGAGGATTTGAGCATCGAGGAGATACCGGTGCGGATTTTGGCAAGAGAGGACAAGAAGTTGCGCAATCGAACTATCTCCTATGTAAAGGTCCAGTGGAGCAACCACGAAGAGCGCGAGGCGACATGGGAACTGGAATCGAAAATGAGGGAATGTTTTCCCG
Source organism: Tillandsia fasciculata (assembly GCA_029168755.2). Taxonomy (NCBI): domain Eukaryota; kingdom Viridiplantae; phylum Streptophyta; class Magnoliopsida; order Poales; family Bromeliaceae; genus Tillandsia; species Tillandsia fasciculata. The sequence continues at coordinate 10,539,659 of CM054941.1, read as the reverse complement.
AATTGTTTAGTGAGGTTTGTACTTAAGTTTCGGGATGAAACTTTTTATAAAGTGTGAGTGGTGTAGTGATTCGGCCCTTAGGGGTATTTTTGACTCACATGTAAATTATTTAAGCCTTTAAGTGAAATAAAATTATTTAATTTTTAAAAGTCGGCCGGTGTGGGGTGCGGGTATTTTTCTGGCAAAGGGCCCGAAAAATAAAGACCGACGGTGTGATCGGATCGGGAATCCGATGTACGGATCTCCCGGAATGGGGTTTCTAAGATCGCGACAACTTAAGGCGCGCATCGGAATTCGTGTAAAATATCCGACACGCTTTCTGAGGAAGTTCAGATAATCCATGTGATTAATTAATTAAGAAATTAATTAATCGGTGACGATAAATAAAATTGAGAATTTATTTCCCATGATTATTTAATTAAATAAATTAAATAATCGGTGACTAGGATTTAAAAGGGTGGGATTTTATCTCGTGGATCAGATATTTATTATTGAGAGATAAAATCCGGATATTTGTGGGTTTTTCCTTTCTACGTACGTACGAATTAAAGAGGAAATTAATTAAATAAATAATTAAATAATAGGGATTATATAAGTGATCCCGATTATCGGAGGGAAAGAAAGGAAAAATAAAACCCTAACCGGTGAGGAGAGAAAGAAAGAGAAAAAGGAAAAGACGGAACCCTAGCCGGAAGGAAGGAAAAGGGAAAAGAGAAAGAGCCCGATCCTCCCGAACACCGAACCGAAGGCAAGAACGCGACCGGGCGACCTTCCCGTCGATCTTCGATGAGTAAAATATTTTTTGGAATTTTTCGGGATTTTTCCGTCGTCCTTTTTGTTGAGTTTCGGGCTTCTCCGTCGTCTCCGTTACCGTCGCCGTCACCTTCGTCGTGCTAGGGCGCGGAACGGGCGACGGAGACGCGCGATGCCGCTAGGGCATCGCGCGAAAGATTTACGCGGATGGCCGGTCGCCACCACGAGCGGCGACGGAGAAGACCGCGCGGGCACCGCACGGGCTCCGCGCGGGCGCCGCACGGGCGCCGCGCGGGCCCGCAACCGCGCGGGCACCGCGCCGGCGCCTCGCGGGCGGCACCCGCGCGGGCCCGCAACCACGCGGGACCGCAACCACGCGGGCGCCGCGCGGGCAGCCCCCGCGCGGGCGCCGCGCGGGCCCGCACCCGCCCGGGCGCCGCGCGGGGCAGTACCCGCGCGGGCGCCGCGCGAGGCGCCGCGCCGCGCCGCGTGGGCTGAAACCCACGCGGGCGCCGCCGCGGAGTCGCGCCGCGCGGTTCCGAGCCGCGCGGGGCTCCGACGGGCGGCGACGGCGGCGCGGGGTTCCGGTTTTCTACGAACCGGACGGTGTTGGACTTTTCTGTCAAAATAAGTAAATTGGGGTTTCCGTTTTGAGATGTTAGTATGTGTTTTTGACCATAGTTTATCCTTGCGGACTTTTCATAGGTCCGGGTGCGCAGCGGGAGTGTGTGAAAGATCTAGGTGTTCCGATCTTCCCGCAACAAGGTGGGTACAGTTGCTATAAGTGCAACAAGTGCAGTAAGTGCATCTATCATCATAAAAAGTATTCTTAACATGCCTAACAAAGTAGATGGACTGTCTAACCTTTCGCAGGATTGCATTTTATCTTATATAATAATTGTTGCGGCTACGGTCGCGGTGCTAAATACACGCCGATCTCGGCAAGGTGTTTCCAGATGCTGCACGTACACAGGCGGAATGGCCCCCGCATAGGTGTACTTTTCCGGAGAAGTGGTCTATATGACCCGTGTGCCCCACGTAGTGTGGGGACCTCTTCACGGCTGCTATAGGTGTCGCACTAGCCCCGTGAAGAGGTTAAAAGCATCAAATGTCCCGTGGGGAGATCGTCGACTACTCTGACGGGACGGTGTCACTAAAGTAATTAAAGTGAGTAAAGTAAGTTGCAGGGTTTTAGCGAAAGGTCCTGGTGTAATCGGTTTGCTCTTCTTTCCTTGTTGTTATTTAAACATCTACTTTGTTTGTCACTGACTTTGCCTACTCCGTGGCAGGTGTTACTAGGTGCGTTAGCCGGGATGGCGGTGAGACTGCGTCGCGAGGACCGTAGTCAGGATTCTTGGATTTATCTCATTTTCCTTCATGCTTTTATTAGTTAATTTGCTTGTGGATTATATTAGTTGTGGACATGTATTAGTTAGCACTGTGGATGAGATGTACTTTTACGTTTTAGATACTTTTAGTGATGTTTTCAAATGCGGCACGTTTTCATGAAAAACCAAATGATTTCGAAAACGTTTTCTCAAAACGAAGTGCCGTGTGGGCACAGGTTTTGCAACCGCTGGTTTTATCCTTTCCAAATAGTGACGCCGCTTTAATAACTTGCTTGAAAAAAATAAGGTGTCGAGTGGACACCGGTCTTTTAAAACAGTAGTTAAATTAATGTACTCTGATTGGTGATGTATGTCTACTGTATGGTTGATGGTTGATGGTTGATGGATGATGTTGTAAATGAGACGCCGTGCATATACAAAGTAGACTCTGTCCGTTGGCAGAGAGAATTTGTGTATGTGGCGGTCTGGCGCGCACCGGGGATGAGGTTTATGTTACTATATTAAGAAAAAAAAAATATACACGCAATTTTCTGCCTTGCTTGACTCAAAAACCCCCGGGGGCGTGACAGCAATCCACACCAAAAAAGGGTTCTCGCAGTCCACAGTCCTCTAACTCCGCAACCCGCCGAAAACAGTGCACTACTGCACAAAACATCGAACCCGGTGTAAAAATAATACCCAAAATACTGCATTTGCTGTTTATCCAAATAGCACAGAAAAAGAGAAATTTTCACCTCTGTGCAGTGCTCTAAAAAAATCCAGAAAAATCACGGTTACGTTCCTTACGACGAGTAGATCCAAAACGAGTATTTATACGCCTTGATCCGATGCTCGTAGACCGAGATAAAAATCGAACAAGCCCATGCTGTCCAAAAATCCACCACAGAAAATATAGTTAAAAGGTGCCTCGAAAACCATGCCAAAAGTTCAAAACGGAGCAAAGCGGTCAACACAAAAATCGAAGCCTTATCTCTTAGGAACGCGTTGTCGTAGAAATTGCCCAAAAATTCTACCTGTTTTGTGCACAGGAAATTTCCGACTGAACTGTGACGGAAATGGGCCGAAAAAGGGAAACGTCGAGGCGCACTGTAAAACCAAGATCGCCGCTGCCGAGCCTCCAAAAATGCTGGGGATCCACCACAAGATCAAAAATATCAAGAGGAACAAGTTTTCTATAGAGCTCTCCCTCTCAATCTCTCTCTAAGTCTCGGAAAGAGCAGAAAAAGAGAGAGAGGAGGGGTATTTATAGGCCCAGCCCAAGCCCCACAAGGGCTTCCGGATTCGAGCACCCGAAAGATTCGTGCCCCGAATCCGGGCCCGGCCCGGCCCACATAAACAGCGCCCGGATTCACCCGGGCGCGACACCTGTCCCCAAACAGGGGACAGCGGCGCCCGGCGAATCGGACGCGGCCACGTGCCCCCTGCGGGGCGGCGCGGCGGGTGTCGCCCGCCACTGGAGCGGCGCCACGTGGCGCCGCATGCGCTACCCCGCCCGACACGCCAGGCGGCGCGCTTGCGCGCCGCCTGCGCCCGCAGGCGTGCGGCCGCAGCCGCACGCCCGCGCGTGCACCGCGTGCACAAGAGCCGCCCAATCTGGGGCCGCCACATGGCGCGCCCCGGTCCATGCACTGGCCTCTCACTCCCGTGGACCGTGCAGCGCGGACCTGCCAATGGGCGGCCGCCACGTGTCCCCGCTGTTAAGGGATTTGTGTTGGCGTATTTCGTGAAAGTGTTTAAGACTTGAATATTGAAGATGAAGATGTTTGGATCATATACCTAAATCTCAAGAAAAAAGAATTCAAAAGGATCAGGTACGTTTAACTAAATAATTTTTGTGATCCGAATACTTCTTATAGTGTAGAAACACTTGGATGGATTTTTAATTGCATAAAAATCAAAAACTGGACATGTAATATGTTCAGGATCCGGATCAGGACATTCTAGTCCGGACCCCGAACATAGGTAAGTTCATGCGGAATTTCAGTCTGGATCTCCCCTGTTTCAGTCCGGACCCCGAACAAGGAAACCATGATTGCTTTCTTTCTCCTTCTTATTTAGACTTTTGAGTCATGTAGCTTGGGTTCGAGCAGAGGTTTGGGATAGTGTAGCCGGGACCTGAGGGTCAGAGATAGGGTGTACTTGATGTTGGATTGTGGGTTATTGCGGCAACCGCGGACAGTAGGCGGTTGACCGGATCTTGATTATTTTACCCAATTGCGGGTTGTGGGTTATTGCGGTGACCGCGGACTTTGGGCGGTTGACCGGATGTTTACTATTGCATCAGATTGGGTATCAGTTTTCTCTAGTGGATGGTGTTTCCCACTTTTGAGTACTATTGCATCTGATTGGGGATTGGGGTTTCTTTAGTGGACGGAGTTTCCCACTTTGATCATAGTCTTTATCCAGTCCTGCTATATTGAGATACTGATGACAGAGATACTTGAGATACTGATGACAGAGATACTTTACTCGTGTGGGTCGCTCCCCTCGAGTGCCACTCCGGAGGTAGGCTTTTCGGACCCAGCCTTGTGTGCCGGTCTAATACTGGTTTTGGGATGCGAGCCGTGCGGGCCGATCCCGCGGTTTCGAGCCTTGTGTGCAGATTCCGCTGAGCAGGCAGTACCAGTTTTACTGGTGGTACCAGATTGGGTTTATTTGGTCATCTACTGTTTCCTGATGCATTCATACAGTTATTTCTTCCAGTATTGCATTTAGAGGCATACTAGTAGTGGTTTCCCCTTTTATTCAGTAGTTCTGTTTACAGCTTTACTACTTGTCCCTTTTCTTGCCTCTAGTAGACTTAGTGGGTACGCACGAGCTTGAGGCTTTACCCACAGGGGGAGGCTACTGGTTTACTAGTGGTTCTCACCCCCATTGTTGTTTTCCCTTTCTTTTTCTTCCCCCCTGTTTTGCAGAGTCCTCTTCGGGAGTTGCTGATCTTCGGTCGTTGTCCGAGGCGAGGGAGTCACGAGCTAGATCTTTACCACCCGAGGAGTGTAGCTGTATCCCCTGGTTGGAGATTCCTGGTAGCTGTTGGATGGTTTATACTGTTTTCCTTGGAGAGAGATCTTTTGTAGTTGGAGAGACTGATGTTGAGACTGATATACTATAGTTTAGTTTATCTCCTTTTATAGTTGAGAGATGCCGTACTGCGGACATTGTATGATGATTATCTGTATTTGAGGAGATGGATATTGTACCCTATTTCATGTTGTACAGTGATTGGATTTTATTTTACAGCATTTTATTTTCGCTCTGATATTTGCGTAGCTATAGTACTATCTTTTGCAGGTTAGACGCTTCGCCTATGCGGGATTTTGCATAGGTGGCGGATCTGTTGGCGAGCCCGGTCGCAGTCTCGACCCCGGGGCGTGACATTTCTACGCGCGTATTGGAACCAAGGAATTGACCCGGCGTGAAAAATGGATCAAGTTCACTTTTCTAGAAATTTTCAACAAATTTTAGAGGTGGAATTGGGCCAAACGGACATCGGATTTGGATTCAGCGCGCGAAAACGGTCCAGATGGACTATTTACTTGTATTTTTCGGAGCCCGGAGGAGAAAACACAGATTTTGAGGCTGTGGGTACTGTTACGGCACCGGCGGGCGGCGCCGGGCAGCGGCGGCGCGGGCTCGGGCAGGCGGCGGAGTGGCCGCGGGCAGGCGCGCGGGCGCTCGGGCAGGCGCGCGGTCCACGCGGCCGGCGTGCACCGTGGGGCTGAGACACGTGGCATCTCGTGAGTGGCCGGTTCTGTAGGCGCGGTCCCCGGACCTGGCGCGGGTGCACGGTGGACCAGGGGTGGACACGTGGCGGCTTTTGTTTGGAGGGTCCTGGTGCGCGCAGTCCACGCAGCGGCAGGAGCAGGTGGCCGTACGGGGAGCGGTTGGGGGCGACATGGGGGCGCCACGTGGCGCCCCGCGGTTGGCCGGGCGAAGCCGCCCCACGCCCCGCTGTCAGGACCGGAATAATCCGGGCGCGCACAGTGTTGGGCCGGGCCCAACACTGTAGCCGCCCGGTTGTTCCGGGCGCCCGATTCTTGGGCCGAAAGCCCAATAAAAGGGGCTTTTGGCTCCTTTCTTGTGTGGGCCTATAAATAGCCCCTTTGCTCAGGCTTTTTGACCCTTTTCCCGAACCCCTCTGCTCTTGGACCCTTCAGCAAAGTTGGAGATCTTCGTGTTGCGCATCTTCTGGCAGAGGGCCAGAATTTTTGGAAGCCGCGGCGTCGACGATTTCGCCATCGTAGTGCAGAGCGACGATCTTTCATCGAAGGCCCGTTATCGCCGCATTTCGGTCTGAGAGGTCCACAGAGCTACTCCGATAATATTTTTGGACGATTTCTATGGCGTTGGATTCACGAGAGGTACGTCTTCGTCTTTTGTGTTGATCATCTTGCTGGATTCTGAGTTCGTGGCACAGTTTTTGAGATATTTCTAAGCCACTGTTTGCTATTGGAGTTTTTGGACAACAGCCACTTGCCGGAATTTTATCTCTGCACTCAAGTGTCGGATCGAGACGAGCCTGTACACTTTTTGCATCTACTCGTCGCGAGGATTATCATCATATTTTTCTGGGATTTTTTTGAGGCTTGCCCGAAGGTATACGGTTTCCCCTTTTACTGTGCAGAGTTTTACAGTTGTGTGGTTGTGAGTTTTGCGCGCTTGTACTGTGGAATTTGTAATCGGCCTACGGGGCTCGAAATTGGACGTGCAGGTACCCGTTTTGAAGGTCTCGACGCGAGGATCGCCGTGGTATTTTTATTGGAATTTTTAGAGCATTGTTTGCAGGTGAAAAAGTGACATCTTTGTGGCTAAATTCTGATTGTAACTTTTTGGGTAAATTGTGGATTAAAGTGTAACTGTTAGCCGTGTGTTTGTACCAGGAGGATTTGCTCAGTGTCTTTGGACCATCGGGGCTGTGGATTAGTAGAGATTGTTACTCCTGGTGTTTTCAGCTGTGGAACCTTGGACAGTTAGCGTTTTCAGGTGGGTGGCCCTGTCTCCAAGATTGATGGACTGCACGTTAAGCCTGCTATTGTAGGACTATGCATAATAGTGAATTCTTGTTCAGCATGCTAGAATGTAGGAATTGCTATTCTTTATTTTACCTGATGATCTTGTTATCTCCATGCTTTCTATCATCTGTTAAATTATTGTTATCTTGGAACTTGACCTAGCACCCCCGCCATATGCAGCATATTCAGCCAGACTGTAGAAAACTCCAACTTGGGCTAGATTTATTTTGCTTTAGACATCCACACTTCTTTTCTTCCCTAGACATAGTGTTACTCGCCGGGGTAGTGGGCTGAGTGGTCGGGATTCTTTTAGTGTGGGATGCATTTTACACTTGTGCTTGGTAGCAGAGTGGAGTCTGGTAGATGTAGTTGGTTGTTCCTCTGTGGCGGGAGCCGTTTGGGTAGACGGCGGTCCCGAGATGTTTTGGTTTCTTGTTTTATTGTCGCCACTATGTCAGTGGCAGCTGTATACCAGTGATAGCAGGACCTTGAACCCAGAACTGTTTTTGGACACACATATGATTTTAGTCAACCAAATGTTTTCTTCCAAGCGTCGTAGGGTCGCCTGAGTCTGTTCTTGTTTGATTTGACGAAGGCATTAGCTCTTCGAGGTTTGGATATAAACCTTGTTTTCAACTGTTTTCCTAAAAAGAACTAAAAATCATTAAAAATGAATTTCTTCCAGATCAAGTGGCTTTCAGTAAGAAATATCACATTTTTCCAATAAATTTTTAATCACCCGAGATGATTCGAGTGGTTTGGGTTCCAAGGGCTGCCTTTTTCTTTGGGACGAGAACAACGATAGGCTATGTCACGCCCCGGGGTCGAAACTGCGACCCGGCTCGCTAACAGATCCGCCATCTGTACGGAAACTGCCGTACAGACGAAGCGTCTAACCTGCAAAAAGAATCAACTACAGCTAAACAGATATCAGAGCTGAAAGTAAAACTACAGAAAAGCTGAAATCCAAAAACTGTACAACTGAAGATAATACAATATCCAACTCCCAAATACGATCGTAGAAAAGTCCTCTAATATATAAAATCCAAAAGGGAGATAGCTCCAATAAATACATCAGTCTCTCCAAAATAAGGAAAAGTACAACTCGATCCTCACTACAGGATTCACTCAACAAGAACTCTCAAAAGGTGAGGGGTACAGCTACTCTCAGGACGACATTTGGTAGGAATCTAACTCGCGACTCCCTTACCTCGATCAGCTGGATCAGCAACCGGTGCAGCAAGAACAGAAGTAGAGGTCCCTGGGGAAAAACACCACGACGGGTGTGAGAACTACATCCCAAAGTAGTTCTCAGTGGGTGCCGCCAACAAGCCCGACGGTCTGCCCACTAAGTCCACTAGAGGCATAAAGTAACAGATGCAATACTGGAAAGAAAAGCTGGTAAAATAACTCTACAGCTACTATGCCTCTAACTAGATGCTCAAGGGTGAAACAGAAGAAAACTGGTACCACTACTAACTCTCAACTCAAATCACCCAATCTACACTGACTGCCACATCGGGTCCAGTCAAACCTGCGCCAACCTACTGCCGTTACGTCCCGGAGGAGCGGACTTACGTAGGACCTACTGCCGTTACGTCCCTGAGGAGCGGACTTACGTAGGGCGTCCGTGGCTGCCAAAAAGGACCCAGCCAGAGGGACTGCATCGACAAAACCGCAATAGCAAGTAACCCGCCTAACTCCGGAGTGGCACTCGAGGGGCGCGACCCCACCGAGTAAAGTATCTGCGCATCTATGTCGAGCTCAATGTGGCCCATGCAGGCTATAGTCCAAAATCCACGATCAACAAGATCAACTGTAATCAAATGAACCCTGTCTCACTCACTGGCTGGAACACAACACAGCCGAGACCCCCTGTCCCTCAGACAGTAATCAAAAGACACTCTAATCAATATCTCACTATCTGACTCCACTCGGTTCCCCAACACGAGTGTAAATGCACCCCACCAATAACCCGACACCTCGGCCCCCCTATCTGGGCGAGGAAGAAGCTAAGTCCAAATGACTAGTGATGATAGTGAAAGTGTCTAAAGCAATAAAGTAACCTAGCCCAAGTTGGAGTTTTTCTACTGGTCTGGTTGAACATGCTGCATATGACAGGGGTGCTAGGTCAAGTCCAAAGATAGCAATAAATAAGGATGTGGGGAACAATAATAAGCAACACATGCTAAACTGAATAAACAAAGAAATCCCAACTCATGCTCTCTAACATGCTATACTGGGGGTAAGAATAATACATGCACATCCCTAAACAGCTAGAATTAGTGTACAGATCGCAATTCTTGGAAGCGAGGCCACCCACCTGACAAGTCGAACTGTCAAAAGCCCTACTGCTGATAATACCAGAAAACAGCTACTCAGAGTCCAAACTGGTCCAGCACTATCCACAATATCTCCTGGGTACAACCGAAGCTGTCGTTACACATACATTCCAAAATCTGCAGAGAAATAACACACTAAAAAATTCAGCTGCGAAGGTGCGATAATTTCACCTGCTAACAGTGCTCGAAAAATTCCAAATAAAATATCCCTGCGATCTACGCGTCGATAGCTTCGAAACGAATACCTGCACGTCCAATTCCGAGTTCCCTACACTGAGATAGAAAATCGGCAAGAGAAACACCCCATACTAAACTGTACAAAATTCCGCAGATAAAACTCGGAAAGAAGAAGGATTCTCACCTTCGAAGCAAACTCAGGAAATTCTGAGAAAAATCCAGGAGATTCCTCACGAGAAGTAGATGAAATTTGCCTTTTGAATCACCTCGATCCGATGTCGGTGCGCAAAGTTACGGCTAAAACTCTGCGATGCTGTCCAAACTGAAATCTGCAACATGGGCTCCAAAGATGATGAAATTTGCCTAACTCGAACAAGATTTAGCCTTCCTCTTCAATATGAAAAATGTAGGCCTCTGAGTCATGGTGAATTCCCCACAAAAATCAGCTTAAAATTCCACTTCTTCAGCCCTAGGGAGCAAAAACACTGAGCATTGCTCAAAACCACATCCATAATCTCAGCTGTACACAACAATCCCAAAGATGGCTTAATTTACCTAACTTATGGTCCAAATTGGAAGTTCCACAAAATACGAAAATTGGATCTCTGTAAGTCCTGGAAATTTACCCACAAAAATCAACTTAAAATTCCATTTATACATCCCAGGGGAGTAAAAACACTAACCTCTGCTCGAAATCTCAAACTGAAATCAAGTGTCTCAAAGATTGCTATATTTACCTGGTTTAGAGCTTCCATTAGGTCTCCTCTTCAATACCAAAGTTGTAGATCACGAAGTTTTGAAGAGAACCACGCAAGAATCATCCCAAAATTCCATTTCTACAATCCTGGAGACCTCCTGGAAGAAAATGCGACGAAGTGGAACCAAAACCAGCAAACCTCAAGCTCCAACAATGGTGGCTTCTTAGATGAAGAAGATGATGGAAAATCCCCTAATTCCTTCACAGCAGAGTGGAGATGGCCTAGGGATGTAAAGAACCCATTTGCTGTCCAAGGGTGCAATTTATAGCCTCCAAAAATTCCTTAAAATGCACCAAAGGTCTAACCAAACACATACAAACCCCCTCCACACTCACACCAAATCCCCACGGGATGATCCCGTGCGAGGCGGGTCGGACGATTCCCGTCCGACCGGACAGGTGGCGCGAGGGTGAGGCGCCAACACGGCCCGGCCCGCTCACGGGCCCGCGCCACGCGTGCGCCTGCATGCGCGGTGCGCGGTGCACCGCGCGTGCACCGGGCACCCGCCCGGATCCGTGGACCGGGTGCAGCGCGGCCATGAACCGCGCTGCACCGGCCGGTCTTCCGCCGTGCACCAAAACCCCGTGAACCCGGTCCACCGCACCAGCAACACCCAAAATCACTATATAAGCCCAGAAAAATCCAGAAATGGCCTATTTTGCACAGTTTTTCGCCCTGAGTCCGTTTCTGATGTCCGTTTTGCCAAATTCCAACTCTAAAAATTCCCGACGGGTCCTCCAATTTCCCACGTGGTCCAATTTTAAACCCGAAGTCCACCCCTTGTGTCCAAATTGCGCGCAAACACTCCCAACGGCCACTAAAAGTTATTCAACAACCAGCAAACCCTACGCGGGGAATTCCGGGACCTCACATCCTCCCCCACTAAAAGAAAGTTTCGTCCTCGAAACTAGATCAAGACCATCAGGAGGCACAAATACCACGGGTAGGTACCCATCAATACGCCTCCAGCTCACAAAACACCACTCACTCCCCGTGATTACTCCGTATCAACAACAACATCCAGTACGGCATAGCCCGATTGCGCAATTTCCCCATCTCACGAGCCGGAATTCACAACGGGCGTCCCTCGTACTCCAAACAATCACCGATCTCAAAAGGGTAAGTCAATCACGGCGAGGAAAAACATGTCACTCCTGAGCTGAGACGTGCGATACAAAAGGGCTCCAATAAAAGGCTGGGGGAAACTGAAATAACCACAACAGGGTGCCAACTCCAACAAGACGACCCGCGGTATACCCACACTTTCATCCAATAAAGCAAGAAATCCAATAAGCTGGGGTCTTCAACCGGTTATTTCTCGATCCAAAACCCCCCCCCCGAGTGGACTACTCAACCGCGAGTTACCCTCAAACGGGATCCTCCAGAGATACAAACTTGTGCCACCGCTGGTCACTCAGCATGCTATCATAATCCCAATGGACCCACGAGTCAAAGTCGATCCCTCAACTAATACAGAACACCCTGACGGGGACCAAACCGTCGGTGAACAGAACTGAAACTAGCTCAACAGATGATCATAATGCTAACGCCCAAATTCGCAGTCGCCAGTCCGAACCATCACGACGATCCGCATAAATCTCACTCACGATGCTGAAAGCTGTAATCTCCAATGACGCCGCATGGCCGATACTATACACTGCGGCTGAAGTCTTAATCTATCATATAATACAGAACAGAAATGCTGAGAATTCAGGGTTGATAGCCTAACAGGCACGACCTATGCCCAAGTATCAATCAAGGCTGGAGATGGTAGGCGTACTAAAAGACTCAACTGTGGGATCCAAGCTGCCTACAAAACAGCGGTTCGTTCTGCCATAATACTCATAAAGCTGGCCTGACGAAGTGCGGACCGAAGATCCATCCACGGTAACTCTACCGCCACAAAGGGAGGCATCACCAAACACATCAATTCATCTCCCAACACTGGAGACACTAGCATTGGCGCTGGCATCAGTCTCATTATCCATTGGTCATGCTCTCCCGGCACTGCCTAGTCCAAGAAGCTCCACACCTCGACAATGATTGTCGATCTCGGCCAATTTCCAAACAGTACCCACATTGGCCGGATTTCCACCGCCGCTCCTACGACTAGAATAAGGTGACCCAAGAAGGTATGCTCCTGAAACTACAACTGGTTCCTCAATAACTGGGTATACAGCTTCATCCACACAGGCACAGTAGCACATCCACAAGTGCTCCTTGTGCTCCAAATCGCTCTGGGAATAAATCAAAATATCCTTGGAGAACACCACTCCCAAACCGTCCAGGTACAACTGGATCACACACTTCCCAAATCTCAAAAACAACAGGGCATTAATTATTCCATTGGGCCACACAATGCTCTCCTAATGCCCTTGCTGTACCCCGAACGCCATTTAGGCGAAGTCCTCGGCTGCCAGATTCCAAGTAGGTACTTACATCATAGACTAACTGCCGGGGTATAACTCCATCAAAAGGTCCTAAATACCACCCGGACCTGTCTACACTCGAACCATAAAAGGACCCTCACAGTCGTGTATCAACGGCGTGGCATCACCACCGTATACCAACGGCGTGGAACTAGGTCAAATGGACCCCTCGATCCATCAGATCCTGCAACTGTGCCATCAGCTCTCCCATTTCTACAGGCGATATCCAATGAGGTGCTGTCGAGGGTGGCGCGGTTCCCGAACCACATTGAACGCAATCTCTCATAAGCATGCTTCTATCTCCTCAAGCACAAGATGTACAATTAAATCATGCATGCTATCACTCAAAGGTAGTATACTCAAGTCATACATGCTCACAAGCACAAAAGATAAAGGTTAGACATACCTCAATCATATTCTCCAACAAATACGGAAACCCCAACATCTAGCATGCTCTCAATCTCGTAGATGAACACTACCACTATGTACACTTCAATAACAACATGAATATCCAAACATGAAATCCTCAATAATTACTAACATCATGCTTACATCCCAATCATCATCATGAATATACTAGCATGCATGCAATCTATCAACATAGATTTAGAGGACCGTCCACCGGTTCTGGAGATGAAACACCCACCTGAAGCGCTTTCCGCAGGCAAAGCCTAAGTCGGTGAAGTGTGTTGACGCTCACAGTCCAAAATCTGCCAAAACTGCACCCTCGGTACAAGTCGCGCAAGCCTCGGCTCCAAACAGTTGAAAACATCCGGAGTTCACTATCTCCAATTTTCTCCAGCTCCAACAGGTTCAGAAACAGTCGCGAACCTTCTTGGGTACAACAATAAGGTCCAAGATTACACTTATTCGAAAATATCCAAGCACAAACACTTCTGTTGGAACAGTCCCAAAGATGTGGATTTTTCACCTATAGCAAGAACTCAGAAAAAATCCCACAAAATACTGGCGCGTTCCTCACGTCGCTAGCACAATATAAACTCAGCTAGCAGACTACACTCTGTCCCCAGGCACGAGTGCAACAAGTCCCACAGAAATCTGTGCGCTCTAACTGTCTCAACCACCAAGCCTCCTCTCGTCTACCCCGCAGAAGGTCAAAATCCTCTCTTTCTGCAGTCAACATTCTGTGGCACTGTGCCATCCAAACCCTAGCACTAGGTCGAAACCTCGAACTGCCATAATTACCAATAAGTCTGCCGGCATAACTCAATGCCCCTACCGCACTGGACACGATCCACAAGCCTCCTCCACATGCACAATACTAATGGAAACCTGTACCTCAAGTGCACGTGGTAGCAAATCTGCCTCTAGTCCATGCGGGAACACAACAAGCTCTAACTCCGACTGCTGTGATGAATTCACAGCTGCGACAATTCGATCCACTACCGTGGCGCTCTCCGACCGGGCGGCACAGACTCCTCCGCTCGGTGCAAGTGGTTGTCGCTCAATCTGCCTAAAAATCAGGACCATCCACAAGGGGCACGACCTCAGTCTCTGCTCACGCTGAGGCGACGAATAAGGTCCTCCGCAGATAACAAACCCACGCTACCGCGGCGCCACTCTGATATGAATACTGATATTGCCTTCGGGGTCCACCCGATCTCTGGCATCTTAGCCATCCACTACTTGGGAAAAGACATCAAAAATGCCGCTGCCGGCCGATCTGTCCTCCATCACCCGGCGCCAAGCGCCAAATCCAGAACTCACCTCTGGCGGCAGATCCCTATCCACCGGAACTGCAGCGCCCCGCTCCAAACACACGCCTATTCCAACGTGGCGTCAATAATCCATAACAGAGGGACCAGCTAACAGAGAGGTATCCCGGCGCAAACCACTCCCAATCTCACACATCCGATGCGCCTCGCCCCTCGAAATCTGAAGCGCGCAGTTCAACAACTTCAAAAACCCCCTAGCACAGGGAGGCTCTCAATTGATCACTCCATCACCACCAACCATGACTCTGCCTCCAACGGCTCCAACTCAATCTTACGAGTCGGGGTGGTTCATCTACCCAATCTGGCTCCATAGATCAAACATGTCCCACAGCTCCTCTGCTGTCAACTATCCACCCTACCTCGGCGCCTCGATACTATGCATTGGCACAGAGGGGGGCACTCAGTGCTCCAACAACTGTGTCACCAAGACCAGCTGCTCACTCTATCGCTGCTAAGCCTCAGACGATCCTGTCATCAGGGTTCGGAGTTCTTTGACCTCAATCCAGGTATCCGGCCCAAAACCAACCGCTCAAGCTCAACTGCTATGACAGGATGCACGCGGGTCAACACCCAGCGTCGGGGAGACACCGCTCGCCACGACGAAACCACAAAACAGCACACCAACGCGCTCGACCCAATCCAGCGAAAGTCTAAAGCATGTCACCCGTTCCACAGCATTATGTTGTCTGCAGCCAACATAATCACTTAGGAGAATAAACATGCCGATCACTCCTCCCGTCCCTTGGGAGGGGTATAAAACTCAATCAGGACTCTCGCTAAAAGTCACGACTCTCACGTAAGTCATCTTAGGGTCCAACCACAAGCCTAGGGTTTCTAAGTCCATCATGACCTACAACCTAGGCTCTGATACCACTCTAATCTGTCACGCCCCGGGGTCGAAACTGCGACCCGGCTCGCTAACAGATCCGCCATCTGTACGGAAACTGCCGTACAGACGAAGCGTCTAACCTGCAAGAAGAATCAACTACAGCTAAACAGATATCAGAGCTGAAAGTAAAACTACAGAAAAGCTGAAATCCAAAAACTGTACAACTGAAGATAATACAATATCCAACTCCCAAATACGATCGTAGAAAAGTCCTCTAATATATAAAATCCAAAAGGGAGATAGCTCCAATAAATACATCAGTCTCTCCAAAATAAGGAAAAGTACAACTCGATCCTCACTACAGGATTCACTCAACAAGAACTCTCAAAAGGTGAGGGGTACAGCTACTCTCAGGACGACATTTGGTAGGAATCTAACTCGCGACTCCCTTACCTCGATCAGCTGGATCAGCAACCGGTGCAGCAAGAACAGAAGTAGAGGTCCCTGGGGAAAAACACCACGACGGGTGTGAGAACTACATCCCAAAGTAGTTCTCAGTGGGTGCCGCCAACAAGCCCGACGGTCTGCCCACTAAGTCCACTAGAGGCATAAAGTAACAGATGCAATACTGGAAAGAAAAGCTGGTAAAATAACTCTACAGCTACTATGCCTCTAACTAGATGCTCAAGGGTGAAACAGAAGAAAACTGGTACCACTACTAACTCTCAACTCAAATCACCCAATCTACACTGACTGCCACATCGGGTCCAGTCAAACCTGCGCCAACCTACTGCCGTTACGTCCCGGAGGAGCGGACTTACGTAGGACCTACTGCCGTTACGTCCCTGAGGAGCGGACTTACGTAGGGCGTCCGTGGCTGCCAAAAAGGACCCAGCCAGAGGGACTGCATCGACAAAACCGCAATAGCAAGTAACCCGCCTAACTCCGGAGTGGCACTCGAGGGGCGCGACCCCACCGAGTAAAGTATCTGCGCATCTATGTCGAGCTCAATGTGGCCCATGCAGGCTATAATCCAAAATCCACGATCAACAAGATCAACTGTAATCAAAAGAACCCTGTCTCACTCACTGGCTGGAACACAACACAGCCGAGACCCCCTGTCCCTCAGACAGTAATCAAAAGACACTCTGATCAATATCTCACTATCTGACTCCACTCGGTTCCCCAACACGAGTGTAAATGCACCCCACCAATAACCCGACCCCTCGGCCCCCTATCTGGGCGAGGAAGAAGCTAAGTCCAAATGACTAGTGATGATAGTGAAAGTGTCTAAAGCAATAAAGTAACCTAGCCCAAGTTGGAGTTTTTCTACTGGTCTGGTTGAACATGCTGCATATGACAGGGGTGCTAGGTCAAGTCCAAAGATAGCAATAAATAAGGATGTGGGGAACAATAATAAGCAACACATGCTAAACTGAATAAACAAAGAAATCCCAACTCATGCTCTCTAACATGCTATACTGGGGGTAAGAATAATACATGCACATCCCTAAACAGCTAGAATTAGTGTACAGATCGCAATTCTTGGAAGCGAGGCCACCCACCTGACAAGTCGAACTGTCAAAAGCCCTACTGCTGATAATACCAGAAAACAGCTACTCAGAGTCCAAACTGGTCCAGCACTATCCACAATATCTCCTGGGTACAACCGAAGCTGTCGTTACACATACATTCCAAAATCTGCAGAGAAATAACACACTAAAAATTCAGCTGCGAAGGTGCGATAATTTCACCTGCTAACAGTGCTCGAAAAATTCCAAATAAAATATCCCTGCGATCTACGCGTCGATAGCTTCGAAACGAATACCTGCACGTCCAATTCCGAGTTCCCTACACTGAGATAGAAAATCGGCCAGAGAAACACCCCATACTAAACTGTACAAGATTCCGCAGATAAAACTCGGAAAGAAGAAGGATTCTCACCTTCGAAGCAAACTCAGGAAATTCTGAGAAAAATCCAGGAGATTCCTCACGAGAAGTAGATGAAATTTGCCTTTTGAATCACCTCGATCCGATGTCGGTGCGCAAAGTTACGGCTAAAACTCTGCGATGCTGTCCAAACTGAAATCTGCACCATGGGCTCCAAAGATGATGAAATTTACCTAACTCGAAGCAAGATTTAGCCTTCCTCTTCCATATGAAAAATGTAGGCCTCTGAGTCATGGTGAATTCCCCGCAAAATCAGCTTAAAATTCCACTTCTTCAGCCCTAGGGAGCAAAAACACTGAGCATTGCTCAAAACCACATCCATAATCTCAGCTGTACACAACAATCCCAAAGATGGCTTAATTTACCTAACTTATGGTCCAAATTGGAAGTTCCACAAAATACGAAAATTGGATCTCTGTAAGTCCTGGAAATTTACCCACAAAAATCAACTTAAAATTCCATTTATACATCCCAGGGGAGTAAAAACACTAACCTCTGCTCGAAATCTCAAATTGAAATCAAGTGTCTCAAAGATTGCTATATTTACCTGGTTTAGAGCTTCCATTAGGTCTCCTCTTCAATACCAAAGTTGTAGATCACGAAGTTGTGAAGAGAACCACGCAAGAATCATCCCAAAATTCCATTTCTACAATCCTGGAGACCTCCTGGAAGAAAATGCGACGAAGTGGAACCAAAACCAGCAAACCTCAAGCTCCAACAATGGTGGCTTCTTAGATGAAGAAGATGATGGAAAATCCCATAATTCCTTCACAGCAGAGTGGAGATGGCCTAGGGATGTAAAGAACCCATTTGCTGTCCAAGGGTGCAATTTATAGCCTCCAAAAATTCCTTAAAATGCACCAAAGGTCTAACCAAACACATACAAACCCCCTCCACACTCACACCAAATCCCCACGGGATGATCCCGTGCGAGGCGGGTCGGACGATTCCCGTCCGACCGGACAGGTGGCGCGAGGGTGAGGCGCCAACACGGCCCGGCCCGCTCACGGGCCCGCGCCACGCGTGCGCCTGCATGCGCGGTGCGCGGTGCACCGCGCGTGCACCGGGCACCCGCCCGGATCCGTGGACCGGGTGCAGCGCGGCCATGAACCGCGCTGCACCGGCCGGTCTTCCGCCGTGCACCAAAACCCCGTGAACCCGGTCCACCGCACCAGCAACACCCAAAATCACTATATAAGCCCAGAAAAATCCAGAAATGGCCTATTTTGCACAGTTTTTCGCCCTGAGTCCGTTTCTGATGTCCGTTTTGCCAAATTCCAACTCTAAAAATTCCCGACGGGTCCTCCAATTTCCCACGTGGTCCAATTTTAAACCCGAAGTCCACCCCTTGTGTCCAAATTGCGCGCAAACACTCCCAACGGCCACTAAAAGTTATTCAACAACCAGCAAACCCTACGCGGGGAATTCCGGGACCTCACATCCTCCCCCACTAAAAGAAAGTTTCGTCCTCGAAACTAAATCAAGACCATCAGGAGGCACAAATACCACGGGTAGGTACCCATCAATACGCCTCCAGCTCACAAAACACCACTCACTCCCCGTGATTACTCCGCATCAACAACAACATCCAGTACGGCATAGCCCGATTGCGCAATTTCCCCATCTCACGAGCCGGAATTCACAACGGGCGTCCCTCGTACTCCAAACAATCACCGATCTCAAAAGGGTAAGTCAATCACGGCGAGGAAAAACATGTCACTCCTGAGCTGAGACGTGCGATACAAAAGGGCTCCAATAAAAGGCTGGGGGAAACTGAAATAACCACAACAGGGTGCCAACTCCAACAAGACGACCCGCGGTATACCCATACTTTCATCCAATAAAGCAAGAAATCCAATAAGCTGGGGTCTTCAACCGGTTATTTCTCGATCCAAAACCCCCCCCCCCCCCCCCCCCGAGTGGACTACTCAACCGCGAGTTACCCTCAAAAGGGATCCTCCAGAGATACAAACTTGTGCCACCGCTGGTCACTCAGCATGCTATCATAATCCCAATGGACCCACGAGTCAAAGTCGATCCCTCAACTAATACAGAACACCCTGACGGGGACCAAACCGTCGGTGAACAGAACTGAAACTAGCTCAACAGATGATCATAATGCTAACGCCCAAATTCGCGGTCGCCAGTCCGAACCATCACGACGATCCGCGTAAATCTCACTCACGATGCTGAAAGCTGTAATCTCCAATGACGCCGCATGGCCGATACTATACACTGCGGCTGAAGTCTTAATCTATCATATAATACAGAACAGAAATGCTGAGAATTCAGGGTTGATAGCCTAACAGGCACGACCTATGCCCAAGTATCAATCAAGGCTGGAGATGGTAGGCGTACTAAAAGACTCAACTGTGGGATCCAAGCTGCCTACAAAACAGCGGTTCGTTCTGCCATAATACTCATAAAGCTGGCCTGACGAAGTGCGGACCGAAGATCCATCCACGGTAACTCTACCGCCACAAAGGGAGGCATCACCAAACACATCAATTCATCTCCCAACACTGGAGACACTAGCATTGGCGCTGGCATCAGTCTCATTATCCATTGGTCATGCTCTCCCGGCACTGCCTAGTCCAAGAAGCTCCACACCTCGACAATGATTGTCGATCTCGGCCAATTTCCAAACAGTACCCACATTGGCCGGATTTCCACCGCCGCTCCTACGACTAGAATAAGGTGACCCAAGAAGGTATGCTCCTGAAACTACAACTGGTTCCTCAATAACTGGGTATACAGCTTCATCCACACAGGCACAGTAGCACATCCACAAGTGCTCCTTGTGCTCCAAATCGCTCTGGGAATAAATCAAAATATCCTTGGAGAACACCACTCCCAAACCGTCCAGGTACAACTGGATCACACACTTCCCAAATCTCAAAAACAATAGGGCATTAATTATTCCATTGGGCCACACAATGCTCTCCTAATGCCCTTGCTGTACCCCGAACGCTATTTAGGCGAAGTCCTCGGCTGCCAGATTCCAAATAGGTACTTACATCATAGACTAACTGCCGGGGTATAACTCCATCAAAAGGTCCTAAATACCACCCGGACCTGTCTACACTCGAACCATAAAAGTACCCTCACAGTCGTGTATCAACGGCGTGGCATCACCACCGTATACCAACGGCGTGGAACTAGGTCAAATGGACCCCTCGATCCATCAGATCCTGCAACTGTGCCATCAGCTCTCCCATTTCTACAGGCGATATCCAATGAGGTGCTGTCGAGGGTGGCGCGGTTCCCGAACCACATTGAACGCAATCTCTCATAAGCATGCTTCTATCTCCTCAAGCACAAGATGTACAATTAATCATGCATGCTATCACTCAAAGGTAGTATACTCAAGTCATACATGCTCACAAGCACAAAAGATAAAGGTTAGACATACCTCAATCATATTCTCCAACAAATACGGAAACCCCAACATCTAGCATGCTCTCAATCTCGTAGATGAACACTACCACTATGTACACTTCAATAACAACATGAATATCCAAACATGAAATCCTCAATAATTACTAACATCATGCTTACATCCCAATCATCATCATGAATATACTAGCATGCATGCAATCTATCAACATAGATTTAGAGGACCGTCCACCGGTTCTGGAGATGAAACACCCACCTGAAGCGCTTTCCGCAGGCAAAGCCTAAGTCGGTGAAGTGTGTTGACGCTCACAGTCCAAAATCTGCCAAAACTGCACCCTCGGTACAAGTCGCGCAAGCCTCGGCTCCAAACAGTTGAAAACATCCGAAGTTCACTATCTCCAATTTTCTCCAGCTCCAACAGGTTTAGAAACAGTCGCGAACCTTCTTGGGTACAACAATAAGGTCCAAGATTACACTTATTCGAAAATATCCAAGCACAAACACTTCTGTTGGAACAGTCCCAAAGATGTGGATTTTTCACCTATAGCAAGAACTCAGAAAAAATCCCACAAAATACTGGCGCGTTCCTCACGTCGCTAGCACAATATAAACTCAGCTAGCAGACTTATGTACTTTTGGTGAGGCTTTTGAGTTGTATATATTTTATTTCTAGCAGTTTACTTCCTGCTCTGATATCTGTTTAGTATAGCATCTTTCTTTTACAGGTTTGACGCTTCGTCTATACGGGGTTCACCGTATGGGCGGCGGATCTGTTGGCGAGCCCGGGTCGCAGTTTCGACCCGGGGCGTGACAGATTAGAGTGGTATCAGAGCCTAGGTTTTAGGTCATTGCGGACTTAGAAACCCTAGGCTTGTGGTTGGACATTAGGATGACTACGTGAGAGTCGTGACTTTTAGCGAGAGTCCTGATTGAGTTTTTATACCTCTCCCAAGGGATGGATGAGTGATTGGCATGTTTATTCTCCTAAACGATTATGTTGGCTGCAGACAACATAATGCTATGGAATGGATGACATGTCTTAGACTTTCGATGGATTGGGTCGAGTGTTGTTTGGTGCTGTCCTGATGTTTGTATGTGGATTGCAGGTGCGCACGATGCCTCCCGACGCAGGATGCGGACGCGTTCTCAGCCTTCCTCCTCCTCCCACGAGCCTGAGCAGGAGGAGTCAGCACAGGGTCAGCAGAGTGAGGTGCAGGAGCTTCGGGCTCAGATGGCTCAGTTGTAAGAGGCTTTCCGACGTCAGGAGGATGTTACGGAATTTGAGTTGGCGTATTTCGTGAAAGTATTGAGTCTTGAAGATTGAAGATGGAAAAACTTTGGATCATATACCTCAATCTCAAGAAAGAAGAATTCAAAAGGATCAGGTATGTTTAATTAAAGTTTCTTGGTGATCCGAATACTTCTTGTAGTGTAGAAACACCTGGAAGAAAGTTTTATTGCATAATCATCAAAAACTGGACATGGGACATGTTCAGGATCCGGATCGGTGCTCGCTGTCCGGATCCCGAAGGGTGTTTGTTCATACACTGTTTCAATCCGGACGCACATTTCATGATGCGATCCCGAACCCTGTTTTACCATTTCACGTGCAGATCCGAAGCAGGATTTGCAATCCGATCCCGAACGGTTGTTTGGTGAAACTGTATCGAACTATCCAGGATCGGGGACTACGATCCTGACCGAAACTTGCCTTCCATTTTTTCTGAAAATCGTACTTTCTTGTTGCTTCTCATCCCGGATCGTGCATTCCACTCCCGATCGCCGTTCGAAAAATCTCCAGGAAGGTCATGTTTTGATCCCTATCTTCTTCC
>CM054941.1:10430283-10516996 GCA_029168755.2 Tillandsia fasciculata | reverse complement strand
ACCTTGAACCCAGAACTGTTTTTGGACACACATATGATTTTAGTCAACCAAATGTTTTCTTCCAAGCGTCGTAGGGTCGCCTGAGTCTGTTCTTGTTTGATTTGACGAAGGCATTAGCTCTTCGAGGTTTGGATATAAACCTTGTTTTCAACTGTTTTCCTAAAAAGAACTAAAAATCATTAAAAATGAATTTCTTCCAGATCAAGTGGCTTTCAGTAAGAAATATCACATTTTTCCAATAAATTTTTAATCACCCGAGATGATTCGAGTGGTTTGGGTTCCAAGGGCTGCCTTTTTCTTTGGGACGAGAACAACGATAGGCTATGTCACGCCCCGGGGTCGAAACTGCGACCCGGCTCGCTAACAGATCCGCCATCTGTACGGAAACTGCCGTACAGACGAAGCGTCTAACCTGCAAAAAGAATCAACTACAGCTAAACAGATATCAGAGCTGAAAGTAAAACTACAGAAAAGCTGAAATCCAAAAACTGTACAACTGAAGATAATACAATATCCAACTCCCAAATACGATCGTAGAAAAGTCCTCTAATATATAAAATCCAAAAGGGAGATAGCTCCAATAAATACATCAGTCTCTCCAAAATAAGGAAAAGTACAACTCGATCCTCACTACAAGATTCACTCAACAAGAACTCTCAAAAGGTGAGGGGTACAGCTACTCTCAGGACGACATTTGGTAGGAATCTAACTCGCGACTCCCTTACCTCGATCAGCTGGATCAGTAACCGGTGGAGCAAGAACAGAAGTAGAGGTCCCTGGGGAAAAACACCACGACGGGTGTGAGAACTACATCCCAAAGTAGTTCTCAGTGGGTGTCGCCAACAAGCCCGACGGTCTGCCCACTAAGTCCACTAGAGGCATAAAAGAACAGATGCAATACTGGAAAGAAAAGCTGGTAAAATAACTCTACAGCTACTATGCCTCTAACTAGATGCTCAAGGGTGAAACAGAAGAAAACTGGTACCACTACTAACTCTCAACTCAAATCACCCAATCTACACTGACTGCCACATCGGGTCCAGTCAAACCTGCGCCAACCTACTGCCGTTACGTCCCGGAGGAGCGAACTTACGTAGGACCTACTGCCGTTACGTCCCTGAGGAGCGGACTTACGTAGGGCGTCCGTGGCTGCCAAAAAGGACCCAGCCAGAGGGACTGCATCGACAAAACCGCAATAGCAAGTAACCCGCCTAACTCCGGAGTGGCACTCGAGGGGCGCGACCCCACCGAGTAAAGTATCTGCGCATCTATGTCGAGCTCAATGTGGCCCATGCAGGCTATAGTCCAAAATCCACGATCAACAAGATCAACTGTAATCAAATGAACCCTGTCTCACTCACTGGCTGGAACACAACACAGCCGAGACCCCCTGTCCCTCAGACAGTAATCAAAAGACACTCTAATCAATATCTCACTATCTGACTCCACTCGGTTCCCCAACACGAGTGTAAATGCACCCCACAATAACCCGACACCTCGGCCCCCCTATCTGGGCGAGGAAGAAGCTAAGTCCAAATGACTAAGTGATGATAGTGAAAGTGTCTAAAGCAATAAAGTAACCTAGCCCAAGTTGGAGTTTTTCTACTGGTCTGGTTGAACATGCTGCATATGACAGGGGTGCTAGGTCAAGTCCAAAGATAGCAATAAATAAGGATGTGGGGAACAATAATAAGCAACACATGCTAAACTGAATAAACAAAGAAATCCCAACTCATGCTCTCTAACATGCTATACTGGGGGTAAGAATAATACATGCACATCCCTAAACAGCTAGAATTAGTGTACAGATCGCAATTCTTGGAAGCGAGGCCACCCACCTGACAAGTCGAACTGTCAAAAGCCCTACTGCTGATAATACCAGAAAACAGCTACTCAGAGTCCAAACTGGTCCAGCACTATCCACAATATCTCCTGGGTACAACCGAAGCTGTCGTTACACATACATTCCAAAATCTGCAGAGAAATAACACACTAAAAATTCAGCTGCGAAGGTGCGATAATTTCACCTGCTAACAGTGCTCGAAAAATTCCAAATAAAATATCCCTGCGATCTACGCGTCGATAGCTTCGAAACGAATACCTGCACGTCCAATTCCGAGTTCCCTACACTGAGATAGAAAATCGGCAAGAGAAACACCCCATACTAAACTGTACAAAATTCCGCAGATAAAACTCGGAAAGAAGAAGGATTCTCACCTTCGAAGCAAACTCAGGAAATTCTGAGAAAAATCCAGGAGATTCCTCACGAGAAGTAGATGAAATTTGCCTTTTGAATCACCTCGATCCGATGTCGGTGCGCAAAGTTACGGCTAAAACTCTGCGATGCTGTCCAAACTGAAATCTGCAACATGGGCTCCAAAGATGATGAAATTTGCCTAACTCGAACAAGATTTAGCCTTCCTCTTCAATATGAAAAATGTAGGCCTCTGAGTCATGGTGAATTCCCCACAAAAATCAGCTTAAAATTCCACTTCTTCAGCCCTAGGGAGCAAAAACACTGAGCATTGCTCAAAACCACATCCATAATCTCAGCTGTACACAACAATCCAAAGATGGCTCAATTTACCTAACTTATGGTCCAAATTGGAAGTTCCACAAAATACGAAAATTGGATCTCTGTAAGTCCTGGAAATTTACCCACAAAAATCAACTTAAAATTCCATTTATACATCCCAGGGGAGTAAAAACACTAACCTCTGCTCGAAATCTCAAACTGAAATCAAGTGTCTCAAAGATTGCTATATTTACCTGGTTTAGAGCTTCCATTAGGTCTCCTCTTCAATACCAAAGTTGTAGATCACGAAGTTTTGAAGAGAACCACGCAAGAATCATCCCAAAATTCCATTTCTACAATCCTGGAGACCTCCTGGAAGAAAATGCGACGAAGTGGAACCAAAACCAGCAAACCTCAAGCTCCAACAATGGTGGCTTCTTAGATGAAGAAGATGATGGAAAATCCCCTAATTCCTTCACAGCAGAGTGGAGATGGCCTAGGGATGTAAAGAACCCATTTGCTGTCCAAGGGTGCAATTTATAGCCTCCAAAAATTCCTTAAAATGCACCAAAGGTCTAACCAAACACATACAAACCCCCTCCACACTCACACCAAATCCCCACGGGATGATCCCGTGCGAGGCGGGTCGGACGATTCCCGTCCGACCGGACAGGTGGCGCGAGGGTGAGGCGCCAACACGGCCCGGCCCGCTCACGGGCCCGCGCCACGCGTGCGCCTGCATGCGCGGTGCGCGGTGCACCGCGCGTGCACCGGGCACCCGCCCGGATCCGTGGACCGGGTGCAGCGCGGCCATGAACCGCGCTGCACCGGCCGGTCTTCCGCCGTGCACCAAAACCCCGTGAACCCGGTCCACCGCACCAGCAACACCCAAAATCACTATATAAGCCCAGAAAAATCCAGAAATGGCCTATTTTGCACAGTTTTTCGCCCTGAGTCCGTTTCTGATGTCCGTTTTGCCAAATTCCAACTCTAAAAATTCCCGACGGGTCCTCCAATTTCCCACGTGGTCCAATTTTAAACCCGAAGTCCACCCCTTGTGTCCAAATTGCGCGCAAACACTCCCAACGGCCACTAAAAGTTATTCAACAACCAGCAAACCCTACGCGGGGAATTCCGGGACCTCACATCCTCCCCCACTAAAAGAAAGTTTCGTCCTCGAAACTAGATCAAGACCATCAGGAGGCACAAATACCACGGGTAGGTACCCATCAATACGCCTCCAGCTCACAAAACACCACTCACTCCCCGTGATTACTCCGTATCAACAACAACATCCAGTACGGCATAGCCCGATTGCGCAATTTCCCCATCTCACGAGCCGGAATTCACAACGGGCGTCCCTCGTACTCCAAACAATCACCGATCTCAAAAGGGTAAGTCAATCACGGCGAGGAAAAACATGTCACTCCTGAGCTGAGACGTGCGATACAAAAGGGTTCCAATAAAAGGCTGGGGGAAACTGAAATAACCACAACAGGGTGCCAACTCCAACAAGACGACCCGCGGTATACCCACACTTTCATCCAATAAAGCAAGAAATCCAATAAGCTGGGGTCTTCAAACGGTTATTTCTCGATCCAAAACCCCCCCCCGAGTGGACTACTCAACCGCGAGTTACCCTCAAAAGGGATCCTCCAGAGATACAAACTTGTGCCACCGCTGGTCACTCAGCATGCTATCATAATCCCAATGGACCCACGAGTCAAAGTCGATCCCTCAACTAATACAGAACACCCTGACGGGGACCAAACCGTCGGTGAACAGAACTGAAACTAGCTCAACAGATGATCATAATGCTAACGCCCAAATTCGCGGTCGCCAGTCCGAACCATCACGACGATCCGCGTAAATCTCACTCACGATGCTGAAAGCTGTAATCTCCAATGACGCCGCATGGCCGATACTATACACTGCGGCTGAAGTCTTAATCTATCATATAATACAGAACAGAAATGCTGAGAATTCAGGGTTGATAGCCTAACAGGCACGACCTATGCCCAAGTATCAATCAAGGCTGGAGATGGTAGGCGTACTAAAAGACTCAACTGTGGGATCCAAGCTGCCTACAAAACAGCGGTTCGTTCTGCCATAATACTCATAAAGCTGGCCTGACGAAGTGCGGACCGAAGATCCATCCACGGTAACTCTACCGCCACAAAGGGAGGCATCACCAAACACATTAATTCATCTCCCAACACTGGAGACACTAGCATTGGCGCTGGCATCAGTCTCATTATCCATTGGTCATGCTCTCCCGGCACTGCCTAGTCCAAGAAGCTCCACACCTCGACAATGATTGTCGATCTCGGCCAATTTCCAAACAGTACCCACATTGGCCGGATTTCCACCGCCGCTCCTACGACCAGAATAAGGTGACCCAAGAAGGTATGCTCCTGAAACTACAACTGGTTCCTCAATAACTGGGTATACAGCTTCATCCACACAGGCACAGTAGCACATCCACAAGTGCTCCTTGTGCTCCAAATCGCTCTGGGAATAAATCAAAATATCCTTGGAGAACACCACTCCCAAACCGTCCAGGTACAACTGGATCACACACTTCCCAAATCTCAAAAACAATAGGGTATTAATTATTCCATTGGGCCACACAATGCTCTCCTAATGCCCTTGCTGTACCCCGAACGCTATTTAGGCGAAGTCCTCGGCTGCCAGATTCCAAGTAGGTACTTACATCATAGACTAACTGCCGGGGTATAACTCCATCAAAAGGTCCTAAATACCACCCGGACCTGTCTACACTCGAACCATAAAAGGACCCTCACAGTCGTGTATCAACGGCGTGGTATCACCACCGTATACCAACGGCGTGGAACTAGGTCAAATGGACCCCTCGATCCATCAGATCCTGCAACTGTGCCATCAGCTCTCCCATTTCTACAGGCGATATCCAATGAGGTGCTGTCGAGGGTGGCGCGGTTCCCGAACCACATTGAACGCAATCTCTCATAAGCATGCTTCTATCTCCTCAAGCACAAGATGTACAATTAAATCATGCATGCTATCACTCAAAGGTAGTATACTCAAGTCATACATGCTCACAAGCACAAAAGATAAAGGTTAGACATACCTCAATCATATTCTCCAACAAATACGGAAACCCAACATCTAGCATGCTCTCAATCTCGTAGATGAACACTACCACTATGTACACTTCAATAACAACATGAATATCCAAACATGAAATCCTCAATAATTACTAACATCATGCTTACATCCCAATCATCATCATGAATATACTAGCATGCATGCAATCTATCAACATAGATTTAGAGGACCGTCCACCGGTTCTGGAGATGAAACACCCACCTGAAGCGCTTTCCGCAGGCAAAGCCTAAGTCGGTGAAGTGTGTTGACGCTCACAGTCCAAAATCTGCCAAAACTGCACCCTCGGTACAAGTCGCGCAAGCCTCGGCTCCAAACAGTTGAAAACATCCGGAGTTCACTATCTCCAATTTTCTCCAGCTCCAACAGGTTCAGAAACAGTCGCGAACCTTCTTGGGTACAACAATAAGGTCCAAGATTACACTTATTCGAAAATATCCAAGCACAAACACTTCTGTTGGAACAGTCCCAAAGATGTGGATTTTTCACCTATAGCAAGAACTCAGAAAAAATCCCACAAAATACTGGCGCGTTCCTCACGTCGCTAGCACAATATAAACTCAGCTAGCAGACTACACTCTGTCCCCAGGCACGAGTGCAACAAGTCCCACAGAAATCTGTGCGCTCTAACTGTCTCAACCACCAAGCCTCCTCTCGTCTACCCCGCAGAAGGTCAAAATCCTCTCTTTCTGCAGTCAACATTCTGTGGCACTGTGCCATCCAAACCCTAGCACTAGGTCGAAACCTCGAACTGCCATAATTACCAATAAGTCTGCCGGCATAACTCAATGCCCCTACCGCACTAGACACGATCCACAAGCCTCCTCCACTTGCACAATACTAATGGAAACCTGTACCTCAAGTGCACGTGGTAGCAAATCTGCCTCTAGTCCATGCGGGAACACAACAAGCTCTAACTCCGACTGCTGTGATGAATTCACAGCTGCGACAATTCGATCCACTACCGTGGCGCTCTCCGACCGGGCGGCACAGACTCCTCCGCTCGGTGCAAGTGGTTGTCGCTCAATCTGCCTGAAAATCAGGACCATCCACAAGGGGCACGACCTCAGTCTCTGCTCACGCTGAGGCGACGAATAAGGTCCTCCGCAGATAACAAACCCACGCTACCGCGGCGCCACTCTGATATGAATACTGATATTGCCTTCGGGGTCCACCCGATCTCTGGCATCTTAGCCATCCACTACTTGGGAAAAGACATCAAAAATGCCGCTGCCGGCCGATCTGTCCTCCATCACCCGGCGCCAAGTGCCAAATCCAGAACTCACCTCTGGCGGCAGATCCCTATCCACCAGAACTGCAGCGCCCCGCTCCAAACACACGCCTATTCCAACGTGGCGTCAATAATCCATAACAGAGGGACCAGCTAACAGAGAGGTATCCCGGCGCAAACCGCTCCCAATCTCACACATCCGATGCGCCTCGCCCCTCGAAATCTGAAGCGCGCAGTTCAACAACTGCAAAAACCCCCTAGCACAGGGAGGCTCTCAATTGATCACTCCATCACCACCAACCACGACTCTGCCTCCAACGGCTCCAACTCAATCTTACGAGTCGGGATGGTTCATCTGCCCAATCTGGCTCCATAGATCAACATGTCCCACAGCTCCTCTGCTGTCAACTATCCACCCTACCTCGGCGCCTCGACACTATGCATTGGCACAGAGGGGGGGCACTCAGTGCTCCAACAACTGTGTCACCAAGACCAGCTGCTCACTCTATCGCTGCTAAGCCTCAGACGATCCTGTCATCAGGGTTCGGAGTTCTTTGACCTCAATCCAGGTATCCGGCCCAAAACCAACCGCTCAAGCTCAACTGCTATGACAGGATGCACGCGGGTCAACACCCAGCGTCGGGGAGACACCGCTCGCCACGACGAAACCACAAAACAGCACACCAACGCGCTCGACCCAATCCAGCGAAAGTCTAAAGCATGTCACCCGTTCCACAGCATTATGTTGTCTGCAGCCAACATAATCACTTAGGAGAATAAACATGCCGATCACTCCTCCCGTCCCTTGGGAGGGGTATAAAACTCAATCAGGACTCTCGCTAAAAGTCACGACTCTCACGTAAGTCATCTTAGGGTCCAACCACAAGCCTAGGGTTTCTAAGTCCATCATGACCTACAACCTAGGCTGTGATACCACTCTAATCTGTCACGCCCCGGGGTCGAAACTGCGACCCGGCTCGCCAACAGATCCGCCATCTGTACGGAAACTGCCGTACAGACGAAGCGTCTAACCTGCAAAAAGAATCAACTACAGCTAAACAGATATCAGAGCTGAAAGTAAAACTACAGAAAAGCTGAAATCCAAAAACTGTACAACTGAAGATAATACAATATCCAACTCCCAAATACGATCGTAGAAAAGTCCTCTAATATATAAAATCCAAAAGGGAGATAGCTCCAATAAATACATCAGTCTCTCCAAAATAAGGAAAAGTACAACTCGATTCTCACTACAGGATTCACTCAACAAGAACTCTCAAGATGTGAGGGGTACAGCTACTCTCAGGACGACATTTGGTAGGGATCTAACTCGCGACTCCCTTACCTCGATCAGCTGGATCAGCAACCGGTGCAGCAAGAACAGAAGTAGAGGTCCCTGGGGAAAAACACCACGACGGGTGTGAGAACTACATCCCAAAGTAGTTCTCAGTGGGTGCCGCCAACAAGCCCGACGGTCTGCCCACTAAGTCCACTAGAGGCATAAAGTAACAGATGCAATACTGGAAAGAAAAGCTGGTAAAATAACTCTACAGCTACTATGCCTCTAACTAGATGCTCAAGGGTGAAACAGAAGAAAACTGGTACCACTACTAACTCTCAACTCAAATCACCCAATCTACACTGACTGCCACATCGGGTCCAGTCAAACCTGCGCCAACCTACTGCCGTTACGTCCCGGAGGAGCGGACTTACGTAGGACCTACTGCCGTTACGTCCCTGAGGAGCGGACTTACGTAGGGCGTCCGTGGCTGCCAAAAAGGACCCAGCCAGAGGGACTGCATCGACAAAACCGCAATAGCAAGTAACCCGCCTAACTCCGGAGTGGCACTCGAGGGGCGCGACCCCACCGAGTAAAGTATCTGCGCATCTATGTCGAGCTCAATGTGGCCCATGCAGGCTATAATCCAAATCCACGATCAACAAGATCGACTGTAATCAAATGAACCCTGTCTCACTCACTGGCTGGAACACAACACAGCCGAGACCCCCTGTCCCTCAGACAGTAATCAAAAGACACTCTGATCAATATCTCACTATCTGACTCCACTCGGTTCCCCAACACGAGTGTAAATGCACCCCACCAATAACCCGACCCCTCGGCCCCCCTATCTGGGCGAGGAAGAAACTAAGTCCAAATGACTAGTGATGATAGTGAAAGTGTCTAAAGCAATAAAGTAACCTAGCCCAAGTTGGAGTTTTTCTACTGGTCTGGTTGAACATGCTGCATATGACAGGGGTGCTAGGTCAAGTCCAAAGATAGCAATAAATAAGGATGTGGGGAACAATAATAAGCAACACATGCTAAACTGAATAAACAAAGAAATCCCAACTCATGCTCTCTAACATGCTATACTGGGGGTAAGAATAATACATGCACATCCCTAAACAGCTAGAATTAGTGTACAGATCGCCATTCTTGGAAGCGAGGCCACCCACCTGACAAGTCGAACTGTCAAAAGCCCTACTGCTGATAATACCAGAAAACAGCTACTCAGAGTCCAAACTGGTCCAGCACTATCCACAATATCTCCTGGGTACAACCGAAGCTGTCGTTACACATACATTCCAAAATCTGCAGAGAAATAACACACTAAAAAATTCAGCTGCGAAGGTGCGATAATTTCACCTGCTAACAGTGCTCGAAAAATTCCAAATAAAATATCCCTGCGATCTACGCGTCGATAGCTTCGAAACGAATACCTGCACGTCCAATTCCGAGTTCCCTACACTGAAATAGAAAATCGGCAAGAGAAACACCCCATACTAAACTGTACAAAATTCCGCAGATAAAACTCGGAAAGAAGAAGGATTCTCACCTTCGAAGCAAACTCAGGAAATTCTGAGAAAAATCCAGGAGATTCCTCACGAGAAGTAGATGAAATTTGCCTTTTGAATCACCTCGATCCGATGTCGGTGCGCAAAGTTACGGCTAAAACTCTGCGATGCTGTCCAAACTGAAATCTGCAACATGGGCTCCAAAGATGATGAAATTTGCCTAACTCGAAGCAAGATTTAGCCTTCCTCTTCAATATAAAAAATGTAGGGCTCTGAGTCATGGTGAATTCCCCGCAAAAATCAGCTTAAAATTCCACTTCTTCAGCCCTAGGGAACAAAAACACTGAGCATTGCTCAAAACCACATCCATAATCTCAGCTGTACACAACAATCTCAAAGATGGCTCAATTTACCTAACTTATGGTCCAAATTGGAAGTTCCACAAAATACGAAAATTGGATCTCTGTAAGTCCTGGAAATTTACCCACAAAAATCAACTTAAAATTCCATTTATACATCCCAGGGGAGTAAAAACACTAACCTCTGCTCGAAAACTCAAACTGAAATCAAGTGTCTCAAAGATTGCTATATTTACCTGGTTTAGAGCTTCCATTAGGTCTCCTCTTCAATACCAAAGTTGTAGATCACGAAGTTTTGAAGAGAACCACGCAAGAATCATCCCAAAATTCCATTTCTACAATCCTGGAGACCTCCTGGAAGAAAATGCGACGAAGTGGAACCAAAACCAGCAAACCTCAAGCTCCAACAATGGTGGCTTCTTAGATGAAGAAGATGATGGAAAATCCCCTAATTCCTTCACAGCAGAGTGGAGATGGCCTAGGGATGTAAAGAACCCATTTGCTGTCCAAGGGTGCAATTTATAGCCTCCAAAAATTCCTTAAAATGCACCAAAGGTCTAACCAAACACATACAAACCCCCTCCACACTCACACCAAATCCCCACGGGATGATCCCGTGCGAGGCGGGTCGGACGATTCCCGTCCGACCGGACAGGTGGCGCGAGGGTGAGGCGCCAACACGGCCCGGCCCGCTCACGGGCCCGCGCCACGCGTGCGCCTGCATGCGCGGTGCGCGGTGCACCGCGCGTGCACCGGGCACCCGCCCGGATCCGTGGACCGGGTGCAGCGCGGCCATGAACCGCGCTGCACCGGCCGGTCTTCCGCCGTGCACCAAAACCCCGTGAACCCGGTCCACCGCACCAGCAACACCCAAAATCACTATATAAGCCCAGAAAAATCCAGAAATGGCCTATTTTGCACAGTTTTTCGCCCTGAGTCCGTTTCTGATGTCCGTTTTGCCAAATTCCAACTCTAAAAATTCCCGACGGGTCCTCCAATTTCCCACGTGGTCCAATTTTAAACCCGAAGTCCACCCCTTGTGTCCAAATTGCGCGCAAACACTCCCAACGGCCACTAAAAGTTATTCAACAACCAGCAAACCCTACGCGGGGAATTCCGGGACCTCACATCCTCCCCCACTAAAAGAAAGTTTCGTCCTCGAAACTAAATCAAGACCATCAGGAGGCACAAATACCACGGGTAGGTACCCATCAATACGCCTCCAGCTCACAAAACACCACTCACTCCCCGTGATTACTCCGCATCAACAACAACATCCAGTACGGCATAGCCCGATTGCGCAATTTCCCCATCTCACGAGCCGGAATTCACAACGGGCGTCCCTCGTACTCCAAACAATCACCGATCTCAAAAGGGTAAGTCAATCACGGCGAGGAAAAACATGTCACTCCTGAGCTGAGACGTGCGATACAAAAGGGCTCCAATAAAAGGCTGGGGGAAACTGAAATAACCACAACAGGGTGCCAACTCCAACAAGACGACCCGCGGTATACCCATACTTTCATCCCCCCCCCCCCCCCCCCCAACCCCCCGGTTATTTCTCCCCCCCCCCCCCCCCCCCCCCCCCCCCCCGAGTGGACTACTCAACCGCGAGTTACCCTCAAAAGGGATCCTCCAGAGATACAAACTTGTGCCACCGCTGGTCACTCAGCATGCTATCATAATCCCAATGGACCCACGAGTCAAAGTCGATCCCTCAACTAATACAGAACACCCTGACGGGGACCAAACCGTCGGTGAACAGAACTGAAACTAGCTCAACAGATGATCATAATGCTAACGCCCAAATTCGCGGTCGCCAGTCCGAACCATCACGACGATCCGCGTAAATCTCACTCACGATGCTGAAAGCTGTAATCTCCAATGACGCCGCATGGCCGATACTATACACTGCGGCTGAAGTCTTAATCTATCATATAATACAGAACAGAAATGCTGAGAATTCAGGGTTGATAGCCTAACAGGCACGACCTATGCCAAGTATCAATCAAGGCTGGAGATGGTAGGCGTACTAAAAGACTCAACTGTGGGATCCAAGCTGCCTACAAAACAGCGGTTCGTTCTGCCATAATACTCATAAAGCTGGCCTGACGAAGTGCGGACCGAAGATCCATCCACGGTAACTCTACCGCCACAAAGGGAGGCATCACCAAACACATCAATTCATCTCCCAACACTGGAGACACTAGCATTGGCGCTGGCATCAGTCTCATTATCCATTGGTCATGCTCTCCCGGCACTGCCTAGTCCAAGAAGCTCCACACCTCGACAATGATTGTCGATCTCGGCCAATTTCCAAACAGTACCCACATTGGCCGGATTTCCACCGCCGCTCCTACGACTAGAATAAGGTGACCCAAGAAGGTATGCTCCTGAAACTACAACTGGTTCCTCAATAACTGGGTATACAGCTTCATCCACACAGGCACAGTAGCACATCCACAAGTGCTCCTTGTGCTCCAAATCGCTCTGGGAATAAATCAAAATATCCTTGGAGAACACCACTCCCAAACCGTCCAGGTACAACTGGATCACACACTTCCCAAATCTCAAAACAATAGGGCATTAATTATTCCATTGGGCCACACAATGCTCTCCTAATGCCCTTGCTGTACCCGAACGCTATTTAGGCGAAGTCCTCGGCTGCCAGATTCCAAATAGGTACTTACATCATAGACTAACTGCCGGGGTATAACTCCATCAAAAGGTCCTAAATACCACCGGACCTGTCTACACTCGAACCATAAAAGTACCCTCACAGTCGTGTATCAACGGCGTGGCATCACCACCGTATACCAACGGCGTGGAACTAGGTCAAATGGACCCCTCGATCCATCAGATCCTGCAACTGTGCCATCAGCTCTCCCATTTCTACAGGCGATATCCAATGAGGTGCTGTCGAGGGTGGCGCGGTTCCCGAACCACATTGAACGCAATCTCTCATAAGCATGCTTCTATCTCCTCAAGCACAAGATGTACAATTAAATCATGCATGCTATCACTCAAAGGTAGTATACTCAAGTCATACATGCTCACAAGCACAAAAGATAAAGGTTAGACATACCTCAATCATATTCTCCAACAAATACGGAAACCCCAACATCTAGCATGCTCTCAATCTCGTAGATGAACACTACCACTATGTACACTTCAATAACAACATGAATATCCAAACATGAAATCCTCAATAATTACTAACATCATGCTTACATCCCAATCATCATCATGAATATACTAGCATGCATGCAATCTATCAACATAGATTTAGAGGACCGTCCACCGGTTCTGGAGATGAAACACCCACCTGAAGCGCTTTCCGCAGGCAAAGCCTAAGTCGGTGAAGTGTGTTGACGCTCACAGTCCAAAATCTGCCAAAACTGCACCCTCGGTACAAGTCGCGCAAGCCTCGGCTCCAAACAGTTGAAAACATCCGAAGTTCACTATCTCCAATTTTCTCCAGCTCCAACAGGTTTAGAAACAGTCGCGAACCTTCTTGGGTACAACAATAAGGTCCAAGATTACACTTATTCGAAAATATCCAAGCACAAACACTTCTGTTGGAACAGTCCCAAAGATGTGGATTTTTCACCTATAGCAAGAACTCAGAAAAAATCCCACAAAATACTGGCGCGTTCCTCACGTCGCTAGCACAATATAAACTCAGCTAGCAGACTTATGTACTTTTGGTGAGGCTTTTGAGTTGTATATATTTTATTTCTAGCAGTTTACTTCCTGCTCTGATATCTGTTTAGTATAGCATCTTTCTTTTACAGGTTTGACGCTTCGTCTATACGGGGTTCACCGTATGGGCGGCGGATCTGTTGGCGAGCCCGGGTCGCAGTTTCGACCCCGGGGCGTGACAGATTAGAGTGGTATCAGAGCCTAGGTTTTAGGTCATTGCGGACTTAGAAACCCTAGGCTTGTGGTTGGACATTAGGATGACTACGTGAGAGTCGTGACTTTTAGCGAGAGTCCTGATTGAGTTTTATACCTCTCCCAAGGGATGGGATGAGTGATTGGCATGTTTATTCTCCTAAACGATTATGTTGGCTGCAGACAACATAATGCTATGGAATGGATGACATGTCTTAGACTTTCGATGGATTGGGTCGAGTGTTGTTTGGTGCTGTCCTGATGTTTGTATGTGGATTGCAGGTGCGCACGATGCCTCCCCGACGCAGGATGCGGACGCGTTCTCAGCCTTCCTCCTCCCACGAGCCTGAGCAGGAGGAGTCAGCACAGGGTCAGCAGAGTGAGGTGCAGGAGCTTCGGGCTCAGATGGCTCAGTTGTAAGAGGCTTTCCGACGTCAGGAGGATGTTACGGAATTTGAGTTGGCGTATTTCGTGAAAGTATTGAGTCTTGAAGATTGAAGATGGAAAAACTTTGGATCATATACCTCAATCTCAAGAAAGAAGAATTCAAAAGGATCAGGTATGTTTAATTAAAGTTTCTTGGTGATCCGAATACTTCTTGTAGTGTAGAAACACCTGGAAGAAAGTTTTATTGCATAATCATCAAAAACTGGACATGGGACATGTTCAGGATCCGGATCGTGCTCGGCTGTCCGGATCCCGAAGGGTGTTTGTTCATACACTGTTTCAATCCGGATCGCAGCATTTCATGATCCGGATCCCGAACACTGGTTTTACCATTTCACTTGCATGATCCGAATCAGGATTTGCAATCCGGATCCCGAACGTGATGTTTGGTGAAACTGTATGAACGATCCGGATCGGGGACTACGATCCGGATCCCGAACTTGCATTTTTCTGGAAATCGTCTTTCTTGCTTCTGCGATCCGGATCGTGCAATTCCAATCCGGATCGCCGTCGTAAAATTTCCAGAAAAGGCAGTTTTTGATCCTTATCTTCTTCCAATGGTTTCTAACCTATAAATAGGCCCTATATTCATTTCTAGGGCATCCACATTGATCGGCACAAATAGAAAAAGATAGCCGAAAAGAAAAATCCACATATAGAGAAGAAAGGAAATCAATAGATTTATTCTATGTTTCTTCATCTATATTGATTGATTTGATTCTAGGTTTTCCATACTCACATTTTGAGTAGAATCAAATCAATGAATACTTAGATGGTATTTCCGATCTATTTCTAATCTAAGTATTCGGCGGATCATCACCACCCAAAACAAACAACGATTTACCCTAAATCGGCGCGTGGACTCGCGTGGCCTTGTGGATTCAAGGTGCAACTACGTTCGTGGATTCGAAGCGTGTATTGGGTGAAGACCGTGGATTCGGTCGGACGTCGTGGACTCGACGTTGGACGCTGTGGATTCAGCGTTGGGCGCGGATCGTGGATTCGAGAAGCGTCGTGGAGCGAGCGGAGAAGATCTACTAGGAGCGTATGGTAAAAGGTTGAGTCGTCTGTGAGTACGTTATATCACCTTGTACGTGTGTTAATTCTAGTGGATTTCGCCGTGTTATCGGTCCCGTGGTTTTTTACTCCGGTTTGGAGTTTTTCCACGTAAAAATCTTGCGTGTTCATTTATTTTTCCGCATTGGGTTTTATTGCGCAATGATTTTTTGAGTGTTTATTGTTTACACCTATTCACCCCCCTCTAGGTGTTTTTTCCCCTATTTAGATCCAATTACTTATAACCCAACAAGTGGTATCAGAGCGGGAATAGGGTTGTAAACAATGGTTGAAGGTGGAAACATCAATCGACCCCCTTTCTTTGATGGAACAAATTATGCGTACTGGAAAGTACGGATGAAAGCCTTTTTAATTTCCATCGACGAAAGGGTGTGGCAATCAATTGAATTAGGATGGTCTAATCCAACTGAAATTATAGATGATGTTCGCACCTTAAAACCTAGGTCGAAATGGACCAAGGAAGAGATAGATTCATCTTCTTACAATGGCAAAGGAATTAATGCTCTATTTAATGCTTTGTCACAAACAGAGTTCTCTCGCGTCTCGGCATGTGAGACTGCGAAAGAAATCTGGGATGTTCTTCAAGTTACGCATGAGGGAACTAACCTTGTGAAGATTCAGAAACTGCAAATGCTTACGAGCAAGTTTGACTCTATCTCTATGGCAGAGAATGAATCTTTCACTGACTATTACACACGATTGCAAGACATCGTAAACTCATGTGCTAACTTGGGAGAGAAGATTCCAGAATTTAAAGTTGTAAGAAAAATTCTAAGAACTCTTCCTGAACGATTTCGCCCGAAGGTCGCAGCCATTGAAACAATTAAACACCCGGACGAAATGCGTGTAGAAGAATTAGTTGGTGCTTTACAAACTTATGAAATGACATTTCCTACTAACTATTCTTCTGGAAAGGCATCCTCTTCTAAGTCTTCAGGTTACGCATTGAAATCAACTAAAGAAGAAGACGCGGATTCATCCTCCTCGGACGATGACGAGAACCTATCTATGGAGGACTTTGAGAAGCAGCTCGCTCTCTTGACAAGGAAGTTTCGCCGCAACTTTCGAAGGGGAAATTCAAGCAAAACTCCATCCTTCGGAAAGTCGAAGAAAGGCAAGGGTTCTTCAAGCTTACAAGTCAAGAAAGCAAGAGAACTTCTCAAAGGATAAGAAAAGTTCAGAGGGACAAGTTCAGTGCTTCAAATGTCGAGGCTACGGCCACATTGCAACGGAGTGTCCCAACAAGAATCCGGCAAAGAAGAAGGCGATGCAAGTCGTCACTTGGGATGACAACTCCACGTCAAATGAGTCATCCTCAAGTGATGAAGAAGACAACGCGACAGCTTTCCACGCGTCCACCTCTTCACCCTTCATGTGCTTAATGGCAAGTACATCCGACTCACTGTCCAACTCCACTGTTGAAAAGATTGCAACGGACGATGAATCAGATGATTCGGAAGGTGAAGATTTTGCTCTAGCCTACCACAGACTTTTGAGGGATTCAAAGAAACTGGCTAAGCAAAACAAGGGGTTGAAAGGGAGATTGCAGGATCTCGAAGAAGAAGTAAAAAGGGTAACCTCTCTCTCAACCGATCTTGAAGTGGAAAGGGATAATCTGATTAAAACAAATGTTTCCCTTCAAGAGTCCAATGAGCAACTCGAGAAGAATTATATGGATATGGTGAACAAAGCGAATTACTTCTTGAAGCTCAACGGCGAGGCTCGACAGGAAAAATTGGAAATGACGGAGACCATTCGCCAACTGAAGGATGACTTAAAGAGATTTTCTTCTGGAAGGAGTAAGTTGGACAGGCTTCTTGG
The DNA here is from genome assembly GCA_029168755.2 of Tillandsia fasciculata. NCBI lineage: Eukaryota > Viridiplantae > Streptophyta > Magnoliopsida > Poales > Bromeliaceae > Tillandsia > Tillandsia fasciculata. The sequence goes on along the minus strand of CM054941.1, from coordinate 10,499,712 downwards.
TCTTGGTCAAACAAATAAGTTCGGCCTCGGATTCACTCAAACTGGAGACATTCCAAGTTCGAGTGGGACAGTGTTTGTGCCTCAGTCGGTATCTCCTCCTCCGACATTGGAATTCACGACAAGCAACGACAACAATCCTACTTCATCCTCCTCGGGATCGTCAAGATCTAAGGTATGTTTTCGTTGTGGCATTTCAGGGCACATATGTTACGGCATTTTGGTGTTGGCATATTTCGTGAGTCAAGTCAGTAAGTTGAGTCGGAGTCTTAAAGGGATCAAATTGTCAATCAGCAATCAAAGACTTAGAGAAGATTCAACAAGAGCTCAAGTTGACACTCAGTGTCTTGAGTCTTGAAGATTGAAGATAAAGAATTGTGGATCAGTTACATCAATCTCAAGAAGAAAGTATTCAAAAGGATCAGGTATGTTTAACTAAATAATTTTGGTGATCCGAATACTTTCTTATAGAGTAGAAACACTTGGATGAATTTTTAATTGCATAAAAATCAAAAACTGGACATGGGACATGTTCAGGATCCGGATCAGATGATCCAATCCGGATCCCGAAGGGTATTAGTTCATGTGCAAATCCAATCCGGATCCAAGCCTATTCCGATCCGGATCCCGAACATTGGATGTTGCTGAAATTCATGAACGATCCGGATCGAGCCTTGCGATCCGGATCCCGAACCCTTGGATTTCTGGAATCGTCAATCTCGTTACGACGATCCGGATCGCAGTAATCCCGATCCGGATCGCCGTCCTGAAAAATTCCAGATAAGGTATGTTTTTGATTCTTATCTCTTTCCAAAGGTTTCTAAACTATAAATAGACACTTAGGGTTTCTCAAAAACGTGGGGAGCACGGCCGATCAATTTATAAAACACTTGAGAGCAACCCTAGAGGCTAGGTTTTTATCGTTCTTCTTTATAGCCTCTTTTAGGTCAATTCGATGGTTCTTTCAAGAACATATCTTTTGTCGAATTGATCTAATCTTTGCTTAGAGATTTTTCCCATGGATCTTCATTGATAATCTAAGCAAAGGATCACCATCGAAGCCAATATTCTTACCGGCTGAGTTTGCGTCGTGGATTCGACGTGGCATCGTGGATTCGGTGTGTTGAAGGCGTTTCGTGGATTCGAAACGTGTGCTCGTGGATTCGAGTGGCGTTCGTGGATTCGAACGTGTGCAGTGGACGTGCAAACGGTGGAGCGCAAGGTCCGAAGAAGTTGAAGGAGGGGTTAAATCCGTGGAGACGGTAATCACCTTGTTATTCTTCTTTTCTTAGTGGATTGTTATTGCGTGGACATCCAACCGGTCAGCGCAAGGTCCGAAGAAGTTGAAGGAGGGGTCGAGTCCGTGGAGTCGGTAATCACCTTGTTATTCTTCTATTCTTAGTGGATTGTTATTGCGTGTTGGTCCCGTGGTTTTTCTCCTGGATTGGAGTTTCCACGTAAATCTCGGTGTGTTGATTTTTATTTTCCGCATTGTTTTTTATTTTTGCACTGAGATTGGTTTTTATAATATTACACCTATTCACCCCCCTCTAGGTGTTTGATAGTACCTATTTAGATCCTTGTGGATCCTAAATAACTCTACAATTGGTATCAGAGCGGGTTTTAGGTTTATCTATCATGATGGGTGAAAGTGGTAATATTTTTAGACCTCCTCTTTTTGATGGGACCAATTATGCATATTGGAAAGTGCGGATGAGAGCTTTTCTCATCTCTATTGATGAGCGGGTATGGCAAACCGTGGAATACGGTTGGGTGCATCCGGTTGAGGAAGTAGGAAATTCTACTACCCCAAAACCTCGCTCTAGATGGTCCAAAGAGGAAATCGAAAGATCTTCTTACAATGGGAAAGGTATGAACGCTTTATTTAATTCTCTTTCCTCGACTGAGTTTACAAGAATTTCCGCGTGTGAAACCGCGAAGGAAATTTGGGATATTCTCAAAATTACACATGAGGGTACTAATCTTGTAAAAATTCAAAAGCTCCAGATGCTTACAAGTCAATTTGACTCTATTCATATGGAAGAGCATGAATTGTTTACAGATTATTACACTAGACTTCAAGATGTAATTAATACATGTGCTAATTTAGGAGAAAAGATCCCGGAGTCGAAAATTGTAAGAAAGATTCTTCGGACTCTTCCGGAACGGTTTAGGGCAAAGGTTACCGCCATTGAAACCGTTAGTCATCCGGATGAGATGAGTGTAGAGGAATTAGTAGGTGCTTTACAAACTTATGAGATGACTTTTCCTACTAATCAAAATTCTTCCAAGTCTTCTTCTAAGCTTACAGGTATTGCATTCAAATCAACAAAGGAAGAAGATGACGAATCGAGTTCCGACGATGAAATCTCTTTTGCCGATTTTGAAGAACAATTGGCGCGGATCACAAAGAAATTTCGTCGGAAATTTTGGAAGAATCGAACCGATGGATCTTCATCCACGAAACCATCTAAAGGATCATCGGGTTCTAAATCCTCTAAACTCAAAGGCGTTGCAAAACCTTCTAAAGAAAAAGAAAAAGATGATTTCGAAGGGGAAATCCGATGCTATCGATGCAAAGGCTACGGCCATATTTCAACGGATTGTCCTTCTAAGAAATCATACAAAAAGAAGGCTTTGCAAGCAAAAACTTGGGACGATTCTAGTTTCGATGAATCGACCTCAAGTGAAGAGGAAAAAGAAAAAATTGTTGCTTTTCATGCCTCTCAAATTCCCTCTTCTAATTTGTGCTTATCATCTTTAGTCACTGACTCTATTCCTTTGATTTTGCATGAAACATCAACATCCGGAGGAGAGTCATCAAGTGAGGGGGAGTCGGACGAAGAAGAACTCGTTGAGGCATACCAACAACTTCTTGCGGAATCAAAGAAGATGGCCAAACTTAACAAGAAGTTGAGGAAGCAACGACTTGAAGTTCAAGACGAGAATCAAGCTTTAAAGATCAAACTTCATGATCTCGAGGAGGAACGAGAGCTTTTATTGGATAACAATAAAATCCTCCAAGAAAAGATAAATCAATCGGAAATGGTCGTTAATTCATATATTAACAAGATTGATTTTCTTGAAAAGCAGTTTGAAGAGATTCATGTCACCAACCAAGCTTTGACCAAGCAAGTTCATCAACTTAAATCCGACATACAAAGGCTTTCAACCGGTTCCAAGAAACTTGATTGTATGTCCGGATTAGGTCAAACAAGCAAGGTTGGTTTGGGATTTAAAAAGAACCAAACTGTGAAGGCTTCAAGTTCCACAATAAATTGAAAGGAAGAACTTGTCACCTATGTGGACTTGAAGGACATTTGGTGAAGAATTGCCCGAAAAAGAAAAAGAAAAATCCTTCGGCAACTTCATCTACGGAGCGGACTCAACGGAATCAAAAGACACATCAAGTCAAAGGAGTTCACTCAACCCACCAAAGGTCCGAGCCACAACATCAATCATTCAAGTGGATCATTGCGAGGCAAAGACCTAAGGTGGACCAACAGTCAAAGCTACCAACCCCCGGGCACAACGAATCAAGACAACCCAAGATCCGACGATTTTGGATTCGGAAAGGTGATATCTTTCCTTGTCTTAAGTTCTAAATAGCTTATGACTGTGTGTAATGCTTTGATTGGTTTTCCCTTCATATTTTTCTTAATCTTTGCATTACATGTTTTCAATGCTCTTTGTTTTTATACTTTGTTTTTGAACAAAAGGGTTTTTAACGAACAAGTGCATTGAATAAAAAGGGCTTCACGTTCATTCACTCCAAATTAATTTTACTTGATTATCAACTTGACTCCTTAATCATAATCTTGAAGACACTTCATTAGAGGAGTTGTTTAATTGAGCATTGGTTAAATTGACTTTAATTGCATCCTTTCACGCATTTAGAAATTTATTATGCTTTTGATATCATAATATTTCAATGTTGCAATGATCATTTATGTTAATTAATTCATCTTTTAAGTGATCAAAGTCAATTTCTCTCTCAATGATCTCTTGGTATAGTCATTATCATATTTGATTGCTTAGTCGAGTATGAATGCGAGATCAATTTTTGGTTGAATACCTTATATATTAAATAATTGATAGCCAATTGAGGGGGAGTCAAAGAAAAGTAAAATGCTCAAAAGATGTGGAAAGAGTTACATCCCAATGAGGAGTGTGAAAACTACCACCACATGGAGAAAAAGAAGAAAGAAAAAGATACCCCATGTATGCAAAGCAAATTTTTGTTTTAAAAATGTTGATGAAATGCATAATGAAATACTTGACTCAGTCATATTTCATGGTTGGTATAAGGTGGGATTTTTGATAAAAGATGCTCAAAGAGCCACTCCTTCAACAGATTGTCTAGATATATTATCTAACTTATCGGGGATTTCAAACATCTATTGATCTTTGTATTTCATTTTCTTTACCAAAATTGATGATTTGATAAAGGCATTACTCATAAGATCAGGTTAGATGTAATTGAAAGTGTTCAACTTTAAGAGTTTTAATTTTCATAAATTTTCGTTTCATTTTTGAGTATTTTTGATAGATTTGGTATACTCTATTTCTTGTTGCATGAAACGATGACTTTTGTTTAAAGTTGATGCGCTAAAGTGCTTACATACTCTTTCTGGTTTTATTTTTCTAAATTATTCTAATGAAAGAAATTTGGATTGAATGACATCTCTGTGAATTCATTGTTCTTCAAAGCACTTAAATGGATTTCTTGATGGAATACAAATCGGTATTTGAAAAGATTCCAAAATCTGGATTTGTTTCAAGAAATTATTTGATTTTTGCTTTCTGGTACCGGTACGCAATCTGCATTTTTGTTATATACCGGAACTGAGCTTTTATCTCTCTTTCTCTATGAACTAATTTCCTTTTGTCTAGTATGTTCACTGTTTGACAATTTGTGACAAAAAGGGGGAGAAGAGAAATGACGGAGATGAGATCATCAAGAGAGGACAAACGAAAATAGAAAAATGGGGGAGAACGGAAAATGATGATCGTATCACAAAGGGGGAGAACATGGAGAACATGTTAGAGATGTGAGATGCTCAAGATACGGGGAGATAAAGAACAGATTGAAAGAGCCGAAAAACAAAAGAACCAAAAGGACGAATCAAATGTAGGATTTTAATTTCTAACGACTAACGTTTGATTTTGTTTGGAGTTTTGTTTTGCAGGAATTACATCACTTTAAGACTCCAAGTCCTAAGTCATAGAGTATGTTCTAGGATTGTTTGGTTCAAATGTAATTTTGTATTTATTGGATCTTTCACGCAAAGAAAATCAATGTTTTGGTGATAACATTGAATTTCGAATTTTTTGGTTTAAGATGAGTGACTTGAGCGTTTTATGTATTTTTGGGTTTTGTCACGAAATTGCCAAAGGGGGAGATTGTTACGGCATTTTGGTGTTGGCATATTTCGTGAGTCAAGTCAGTGAGTTGAGTCGGAGTCTTAAAGGGATCAAATTGTCAATCAGCAATCAAAGACTTAGAGAAGATTCAACAAGAGCTCAAGTTGACACTCAGTGTCTTGAGTCTTGAAGATTGAAGATGAAGAATTGTGGATCAGTTACATCAATCTCAAGAAGAAAGTATTCAAAAGGATCAGGTATGTTTAACTAAATAATTTTGGTGATCCGAATACTTTCTTATAGTGTAGAAACACTTGGATGAATTTTTAATTGCATAAAAATCAAAAACTGGACATGGGACATGTTCAGGATCCGGATCAGATGATCCAATCCGGATCCCGAAGGGTATTAGTTCATGTGCAAATCCAATCCGGATCCAAGCCTATTCCGATCCGGATCCCGAACATTGGATGTTGCTGAAATTCATGAACGATCCGGATCGGGCCTTGCGATCCGGATCCCGAACCCTTGGATTTCTGGAATCGTCAATCTCGTTACGACGATCCGGATCGCAGTAATCCCGATCCGGATCGCCGTCCTGAAAAATTCCAGATAAGGTATGTTTTTGATTCTTATCTCTTTCCAAAGGTTTCTAAACTATAAATAGACATTTAGGGTTTCTCAAAAACGTGGGGAGCACGGCCGATCAATTTATAAAACACTTGAGAGCAACCCTAGAGGCTAGGTTTTTATCGTTCTTCTTTATAGCCTCTTTTAGGTCAATTCGATGGTTCTTTCAAGAACATATCTTTTGTCGAATTGATCTAATCTTTGCTTAGAGATTTTTCCCATGGATCTTCATTGATAATCTAAGCAAAGGATCACCATCGAAGCCAATATTCTTACCGGCTGAGTTTGCGTCGTGGATTCGACGTGGCATCGTGGATTCGGTGTGTTGAAGGCGTTTCGTGGATTCGAAACGTGTGCTCGTGGATTCGAGTGGCGTTCGTGGATTCGAACGTGTGCAGTGGACGTGCAAACGGTGGAGCGCAAGGTCCGAAGAAGTTGAAGGAGGGGTTAAATCCGTGGAGACGGTAATTACCTTGTTATTCTTCTTTTCTTGTGGATTGTTATTGCGTGGACATCCAACCGGTCAGCGCAAGGTCCGAAGAAGTTGAAGGAGGGGTCGAGTCCGTGGAGTCGGTAATCACCTTGTTATTCTTCTATTCTTAGTGGATTGTTATTGCGTGTTGGTCCCGTGGTTTTTCTCCTGGATTGGAGTTTCCACGTAAATCTCGGTGTGTTGATTTTTATTTTCCGCATTGTTTTTTATTTTTGCACTGAGATTGGTTTTTATAATATTACACCTATTCACCCCCCTCTAGGTGTTTGATAGTACCTATTTAGATCCTGGTGGATCCTAAATAACTCTACAACATAAGGAGAAATTGCAAGACGGAAGCCAAACGCACACCTCAAGCACCTCTTGCAATGACTACCAATAAGGCTATTCCTCGAAAATCAACTGCAATTCAATTGAAGGAAAAGAGCCTTGGTAGCTCACCGTTCAAGACGACATCATCAAGGAGCAGCAATTCTTCAAGCAAGACGCTCTCACCTAGGAGATCAACTTCACGATCATTACCGACGCACTCCAAAAAGGTTTGGGTGCGCAAAGGTGAAATTTTCCCTTGTCTTGTTACTAATGTTTCCTTGCATGCATATGATAGTTCGTCTTGGTATCTGGATAGCGGGTGTTCCCGTCACATGACCGGTGACAAAAACTGTTTTCAAACATTTGAGAAAAACTCCGGAGGACTTGTTGTTTTCGGAGATGGTCGGTCTTCCAAAATTGTTGGAAAGGGAACGGTAGCTATTCCAGATGGCCCGGTTCTAAATAATGTGTTATTTGTTCATGGCCTTAAGACTAACCTCATAAGCATAAGTCAACTTTGTGATAGTGGTTATTCAGTTAATTTTTCATCTGATAAATGTACTGTAACTGACAGAACCATGCTTTCTTTTTAAAAGGGGTTAGATCAGAAAACAATTGTTATGTAGTTCCTCTAAGATTTCTGAAAAATGTAACCTAGCATCTTTGAAAAATGAAACACTTTGGCATGAAAGGCTAGGTCACATAAACTTTAAGGAACTTGCTAGAATTTCGAACAAAGATGTGGTCAAGGGGGTTCCAAAACTTTCTTTTGAACAAAACATTGTGTGTGGCGGTTGCCAAAAGGGAAAACAGTCTAGGACTGCACACAAGAACTTGAACCACATAGGTACAAAACGGCCTTTGGAACTTTTGCATATGGACTTAATGGGGCCAACTCGTCAACCATCTCTGGGAGGTAAATGGTATATTTTCTTATTGGTTGATGATTTTTCTAGATATACTTGGGTAGCATTTTTAAAAGAAAAAGCTGATACCTTTGATTCTTTTCTCGAAATCTGCCATCGTATTATGATTGAAAAGAATGATAGGATTACTCGAGTTAGGAGTGATAGAGGTGGGGAATTCATAAATTCCAAATTCATTGATTTTTGCACTTCTAACGGCATTAAACATGAATTCTCTGCACCTTACACACCTCAACAAAATGGTGTAGTCGAGCGCAAAAACAGGGTCGTACAGGAAATGGCACGTGTTATGCTTCACAGCCGGAACTTACCTTTTTATTTTTGGGCTGAAGCGGTGAACACTGCTGTTTATGTTATTAATCGCGTGTATTTGCGCCCGGGGACATTGAATACACCATATGAACTTTGGTTTTGTAGAAAACCTAACATCAAATATTTTCGTATCTTTGGGAGTCGGTGTTTTATTTTACGTGATCGCGAAAATCTTGGAAAATTTGACTCTCGAAGTGACGAAGGGATTTTCTTAGGTTATTCTACAAACAGCAGAGCATATCGAGTTTTTAACTTAGAATCTAAGACGATCGTAGAATCGATAAATGTTAAGGTAGATGAAGCTTTTCACTTTGAATCTGAAAAATCTACCCTCGATATCTCTCTTGATGATGATACACCTGCTAATGCATCTTCTTCTAACAATTCTTTCGATAATAATGTTGATGCATCTAACGGTTCTTCAAGTTATCTGATGTGCAGGAATCATCTCGTGTACCTCCGTCTACTCCTCTACCTCAAACGTTACGCATCTCCAAGGATCACCCTGAATCGAACATCATTGGAGATCCACAAGAAGGAGTTAGAACACGGAGACAATTGGTTTGCGGATTTGCATGCTATGTATCTCAAATCGAACCAAAGAATGTTGATGAAGCTCTCCAAGATGACTACTGGATTAAAGCAATGCAGGAAGAGCTCCATCAATTCGAGCGAAACAAAGTCTGGGAATTAACGAAGCCTCCGAAGCAACACAATGTGATAGGTACCAAATGGATCTTCAAGAACAAGAAAAATGAAGATGGTACTATCATCAGGAACAAAGCAAGGTTAGTTGCTCAAGGCTACTCTCAAGTAGAAGGTATAGACTTTGATGAAACTTTCGCCCCTGTAGCTAGACTCGAGTCCATTCGTATCTTATTTGCGATAGCTTGTCATTTTAAAATCAAATTATTTCAAATGGACGTTAAGAGCGCCTTTTTAAATGGGTTTTTAAATGAGGAAGTTTATGTGGCTCAACCGAAAGGTTTTGTGGATCATAAACTACCTAACCATGTTTTTCGTCTGAAAAAGGCTCTTTACGGTCTGAAACAAGCACCGCGAGCATGGTACGAAAGGTTGACAAAGCACCTTTTGGAAAAGGGCTACACTCGAGGGGGAGCTGACAGGACTCTCTTTGTGAAGCATTATCAAAACAATTTCATAGTTGCTCAAATCTATGTCGATGACATTGTTTTTGGCGCAACAAGAGATAATGATGCTTCTAAATTCGCGGAGACCATGGAAAGCGAATTTGAGATGTCCATGATGGGCGAATTGACTTATTTTCTTGGATTACAAGTTAAACAAAACGATGAAGGTATTCACTTGTGTCAATCCAAGTATGCAATGGAGTTGGTCAAAAAGTTTGATCTAGAAAATTCTAAGGATTTTCCGACTCCAATGGGAACTAGCCATAAGGGACTTGGAAGTGAATCACATAGTGAGAATGTAGACGAGAAACTGTATCGCAGTATGATTGGAAGTCTACTATATCTCACGGCTAGTCGCCCGGATATATCCTTCAGTGTTGGGATTTGCGCGAGATATCAATCAGCACCGAAGGAGGTTCACCTGAAAGCGGTGAAACGGATCATCCGATATATCAAAGGTACAATCAATTTCGGAATTTGGTATCCTATGGGAACAAGTTTGGATATTGTTGGATACTCAGATGCCGATTGGGCTGGATCAGTGGATGACCGGAAAAGCACGAGTGGTGCATGCTTCTATCTTGGCCATTGCCTTGTTGCATGGCACAGTAAAAAGCAGAATTGCATAGCACTCTCGACTGCCGAAGCGGAGTACATTTCTGCAGGAAGTTGTTCAACCCAATTGATTTGGATGAAAAGCGTGTTGAGCGATTTCCGGATTTCAGCAACTTCGGTAACCATTTTATGTGACAACACTAGTGCTATTAACATTTCAAAAAACCCTGTGTTGCACTCTAGAACAAAACATATTGAACTTAGATATCATTTTCTTAGAGAGCTAGTTGAATCAAATATTCTTCAACTGTCATATATTTCAACTGAGGATCAATTAGCTGATATCTTAACAAAACCTTTGGATCAAAAACGTTTTATTCACTTGCGTAAAGCAATTGGCATGCTTTCCTTGAAATAATCTCTTTTTGAAACCTTTGCTTAGGTTAGGTTTTGTTTTTGTTTTTGTTTTGTTCTTTATCTATGTTTTGTACATAGGACATTAATTGAGCATAAATCATAATTGACTTTAATTGCATCCTTTTATGCATTTAGAAATTTATTATGCTTTTGATATCATAATATTTCAATGTTGCAATGATCATTTACGTTAATTAAACCATCTTTTAAGTGATCAAAGTCAATTTCTCTCTCAATGATCTCTTGGTATAGTCATTATCATATTTGATTGCTTAGTCGAGTATGAATGCGAGATCAATTTTTGGTTGAATACCTTATATATTAAATAATTGATAGCCAATTGAGGGGGAGTCAAAGAAATGTAAAATGCTCAAAAGATGTGGAAAGAGTTACATCCCAATGAGGAGTGTGAAAACTACCACCACATGGAGAAAATGAAAGAAAGAAAAAGATACTCCATGAATGCAAAGCAAATTTTTGTTTTAAAAATGTTGATGAAATGCATATTGAAATACTTGACTCAGTCGTATTTCATGGTTGGTATAAGGTGGGATTTTTGATAAAAGATGCTCAAAGAGCCACTCCTTCAACAGATTGTCTAGATATATTATCTAACTTATCTGGGATTTCAAACATCTATTGATCTTGGTATTTCATTTTCTTTACCAAAATTGATGATTTGATAAAGGCATTACACATAAGATCAGGATAGATGTGATTGAAGTTGTTCAACTTTAAGTGTTTTAATTTTCGTAAATTTTCGTTTCATTTTTGAGTATTTTTGATAGATTTTGCATAATCTATTTCTTGTTGTATGAAACGATGATTTTTGTTTAAAGTTGATATGGTAAAGTGCTTACATACTTTTTCTGGATTTTATGGAATTTTTCTAAAATTTTCTGGAGAAAAAGTTGAAGCCGATCCGGATCGGAGTAAGTGATCCGGATCCCGAACGCAGGATTCTTCCTGCGGGTAGCCGATCCGGATCACATTCTCGATCCGATCCGGATCACGGCTAGGGTTTTTATAAGAACAAAGAGGATTTGATTTCTTTTACCCTAATCTTTTGTTCTCAAGTCTCTAGAGCTTCTCTCTCTAGATTTCTTGCATCTTGGAGCTTCCAAACTCAAAGTTCTTCAATTCAAGTAAGTTTTGTTGATCAAATCTCGGTTTTTCACAGTTTTTATATTTTTTCATCAAACGTGAGTAGAAATCATGGATCTTTTTCGTTTGTGAATGGTTTTTGATCAAATTTCTTTTGAAATAAGAACTCTGGGTCGATTAGTTTTGCTTTTATGCTGGGTTTTTACCTGATTAACGAGTTTTTAGGCTTCGATTTCTAAAAATTCTGTTTTAGGGCATAAAAGAGGAATTTTTGAAAATCATGCGATTGATCTATTTTTAAAATTCTTTTTGCAAAACTAATTTGATTCTTAGCTTCTCTACATGATTATGATTGTCTAGGTACAATTTTTCAAATTTTTCAAAATTGACGATTTTTCATGTGTTCTTGAGTTGCTCTTCACAGGACTTCAACTTCTTAAAGCACTGTGTTCAATGGCATTCTCCTGGTTCCTTCTTTTGTTGGTCACTATGGTGCACACGAGTACATCTGTTAAAAAGGAACAGGATGATTCCACTCAAGAAAAGACTAAAGAAGCTGGGGAGGACAGCTCAGACTATGATGAGGAGGAATGGGATGAATTTTTCAAAGATGTTCAACGAAAAATTGATGAGGAGAACAGGAAATTTGTCAAAGGAAAAAGGCTTATGAAATCTGCCTCAACAACTAAGCAATATACAAGACGGAAGAATGTCCAAAGAAGTGAAAGTCAGCATAGTGGGCCCTTACCAGAGCACGCTCACTTTCTGGGGTTCTACAAACTGAATCTCCATGGGTTCAGGGACTGGATGCACCATCTGCTTCTACACAACATCCATCACACTCGAAGACACGGACTACGGACACAGATATATTGGAATCAGTTCGCCAGGAACAACAAAGACTCTCTGCTGAACAAGAAAGAATCTCGAAAGAACTTCAGCAAATTTCCTCTCAGCACAAGAAGATCAAGAAAAAGTATTCCAATTTTTCAAAAATGCTTAAAGGAATTTTGAACAAGCTGAACTGTACCAGTTCAGACTCTTCAGACTAAACAGCACCTTCTGTTCACTTTTTCTATGACCTTACTCTCTTGCAGTTCTCAGTTCTTCGGTTCTTAACATTTAGTTTCGATTTTTAGGACTTAGTTTTTGTTCTAACTTGTAGTTTAGTTCTCAGATTGTGCATATTAATAGAACTTTTTAACTCTCCTTATATTTTGTAGCTTTTGCTACGTTTTTGGCTTTATTTGTGACAAAAAGGGGGAGAGAGTTTAGAGAGAACTTGGACAATGCAACTTGAACAATGACGAAAATGTATGAACATTGTGAATATCAAGGTAAGTATGACTTCAACTCAACTTTGGTTTTTTTTTTCTTTTTGATTGGTTGCATGTCCCTACTAACTATTTGACTAACTATTTGGGCATGTAATATGACTAACAAGTTGATGTTGGACTAACAGTTTGTGACATTTGGTTCTTGAATGCTTAGAAGATATGTTGGTTTTTAACTATGATTCTCTTACATATCTGAATTCTTCAAATGTCATGATGAGAATAAACTCTATCTCTGTACTTGGTTTTGTATGTTTCAATTCTTGAGGTATCTAACGATTTTGTTTGTCAAGAATGCTTTCTTTGTGCAGAGAGTACAGATGTCTAAGTCTAGAGTCTGTTTTAGGAGTTTATCTCATGTTTTTAATTTTTGGATCTCCATTGTAAATTTTTGTTGTATGGTGATAGCAACAAAAATATCTTTTTGAATTTTCTTTTGTGGATTTGTGTTTTGTCACGAAACCGCCAAAGGGGGAGATTGTTACGGAATTTGAGTTGGCGTATTTCGTGAAAGTATTAAGTCTTGAAGATTGAAGATGAAAAACTTTGGATCATATACCTCAATCTCAAGAAAGAAGAATTCAAAAGGATCAGGTATGTTTAACTAAAGATTTTTGGTGATCCGAATACTTCTTATAGTGTAGAAACACCTGGAAGAAAGTTTTATTGCATAATCATCAAAAACTGGACATGGGACATGTTCAGGATCCGGATCGTGCTCGGCAATCCGGATCCCGAAGGGTGTTTGTTCATACACTGTTTCAATCCGGATCGCAGCATTTCATGATCCGGATCCCGAACACTGGTTTTACCTTTTCACTTGCACGATCCGGATCAGGATTTGCAATCCGGATCCCGAACGTGATGTTTGGTGAAACTGTATGAACGATCCGGATCGGGGACTACGATCCGGATCCCGAACTTGCATTTTTCTGGAAATCGTCTTTCTTGCTTCTGCAATCCGGATCGTGCAATTCCAATCCGGATCGCCGTCGTAAAATCTCCAGAAAAGGCAGTTTTTGATCCCTATCTTCTTCCAATGGTTTCTAACCTATAAATAGGCCCTGTATTCATTTTCTAGGGCATCCACATTGATCGGCACAAATAGAAAAAGATAGCCGAAAAGAAAAAATCCACATATAGAGAAGAAAGGAAATCAATAGATTTATTCTATGTTTCTTCATCTATATTGATTGATTTGATTCTAGGTTTTCCATACTCACATTTTGAGTAGAATCAAATCAATGAATACTTAGATGGTATTTCCGATCTATTTCTAATCTAAGTATTCGGCGGATCATCACCACCCAAAACAAACAACGATTTACCCTAAATCGGCGCGTGGACTCGCGTGGCCTTGTGGATTCAAGGTGCAACTACGTTCGTGGATTCGAAGCGTGTATTGGGTGAAGACCGTGGATTCGGTCGGACGTCGTGGACTCGATGTTGGACGCTGTGGACTCAGCGTTGGGCGTGGATCGTGGATTCGAGAAGCGTCGTGGAGCGAGCGGAGAAGATCTACTAGGAGCGTATGGTAAGAGGTTGAGTCGTCTGTGAGTACGTTATATCACCTTGTACGTGTTTCAATTCTAGTGGATTTCGCCGTGTTATCGGTCCCGTGGTTTTTTACTCCGGTTTGGAGTTTTTCCACGTAAAAATCTTGCGTGTTCATTTATTTTTCCGCATTGGGTTTTATAGCGCAACGATTTTTGAGTGTTTATTGTTTACACCTATTCACCCCCCTCTAGGTGTTTTTTCCCCTATTTAGATCCAATTACTTATAACCCAACAGAGGAGACCATGGATCGGATGGTGCGCATGATAGAGTAGAGAGCACAGTCAGCTATGACGCTCCCAGTTGTACCAGCAGCATAGGCAGCCTCTACTGCGCCTGTTACCAGTGGTCAGTCGTCCGGGACGGCGGGACAATTGACCCCTGCAGAGCAGCGTGAGGTGGTGGATCTATTGATGAGGTTTCGCCAGTTCGATCCACCCCGTTTTTCTGGATTGAGTGCAGAGTCGTGGGAGGCTGAGTCTTGGATCACGGCCATGGAGCATCATTTTGAGAGTTTGTTCATTGAGGAGCGGTTTCGAGTCCTCTTGGCTACACACTTCTTGGAGAGCAATCCCGAGGCTTGGTGGCGGCGTGTGCGACCTGCTGGTCCGCATGGGACGCAGCTTCTCTCTTGGGCGGAGTTTTGCAGCCTTCTTCTAGGGGCCTTCTTCCCGGAGAGCGTCAGGCAGAGGTTGGAGGAGCAGCTAAAGAATCTCCGTCAGGGAGATCGGCCCGTGCATGAGTACATCGCAGACTTCAACCAGTTGTTGGCCTGTGTACCGCACGCTGCGATGGACAAGGCGCATCGGATTTATATGTTTGAGCGGGGTTTGCGTCGGGAGATTTATCAGTTTTTTCGTTCGCATAGATTGCAGACGTTGGATGCATCTATGGAGCAGGCACTTTACGTTGAGTGCGGAGAGGCGGTGATGGATGAGGTGGCTCCAGCTTCCGCAGTGATTCCAGGGGTGAAGCGCTCAGCACCGATTGATGAGGGACAGACGAGTCGGCAGGCACCTCCGAGACCTCCACGATCTCACCCTGAGGGTCGTGAGTTTTAGAGGCACCAGAGTTCAGGTGGGCACCCGCAGCAGCCACAGTATCAGCAGCGACAGCAGTTTCAGCAGTAGTATTGGCAACAGCGACATGAGCAGTATGTCATCTGTGGCGGCCCTCATCCACCGTCACAGTGTGACCAGAGACAGAGACGGTGTTTCCTATATGGAGAGTTTGGACATTTTCGAGCAGCTTGTTCTCGGGCCATTCCGTCAGTGCGACCCCTTGCTATAGCACCCCCCTTGCCTATTCAGGAAGCGGAAGCCCCTCCTGTACACCGTCAGACAGAGTGGGGTACGACATCGGGACAGACGGGACAATGATCTTCAGCACCTAGTGGACGGGTTTACGCAGCCCTGGTGGAGGGCACCCCGGCAGCCGATCTTATCACCGCAGGTATGGCTTTATTTTTCAGTCAGTTGGTTGATCTTTTTGGATACCGCAGCATCCTTTTGCACTTCTTAGTAGGGCATTTGCATCTCGGCATGGTATGTGTGATGACCCGAATCTTCATTGGGGGTTTATGGCTTGGTCAGTAGCTTCTGGAGGACTATCTTATGCTATGGGAGTGTTTGGGTGTGTATCGGACTCAAGAAATGGACTCAGTGTGTTGATTGGATCTCGAGTATATTCGGATACCCCCGTCGAATTTTGGGAGGAGCTTTGGGCAAAACGGAGGCCGTATTTGGATTCAGCGCGGAAAAACGTTGAAAAACGGCTATTTACTTGTATTTTTCTGAGTCCGGACGCCCAAAAACGGAGACCCGGAAGTTTCTGGTGCTTTTTGGTGCATGGGGGAGCCGTGGACCGGCCGGAGGGACACGTGGCAGCCGCGAATTGGCCGGCGCACGCATCCCAGACCATGGAGTGGAGTGCTGGTGCAGTGGACCAGGCGGGAAACCACGTGGCGGCTCCAGATTGGCAGGCGCAGGGCGCTCGGTTCACGGGTGAGCGCGCTGGGGTACGGTGGACCGGAGCGGGGACACGTGGCAGGACCTCATTGGTTCGGCGCAGTGGTCGCGGCGCACGCAGGGGTGCGCGGGCAGGCCGGGCAGGTGCACGGGCAGGTGTGGGGGTGCAGGCTGGTGGTGTGCCACGTGGCAGTTTTCTATTGGTTGAGATGTGGGCACGTGGCAGTCTGTGGTTCGTCAGGTGCACGGAGTGTGTGCACCGGGTGCAGCGAGCGGGGGGCCTTGACACATGACGCGCGGGGATTGGGCGCGTCACTGTGTGCGTACTGTAGTGTTCTGGAATTTCCCTTGCAGCTTTTCCGTTGAATCCACTGTGTAGAACACCTAGTGTTGGTGTATCTGGCCCATGGTGCATCAAAGGGGTGCCACAGATGGACCCTGTGGGTTATGTTCAGCTGATTTGGCCTTTGGCTGTGTTTGCCGAATTTTAGAAAAGGAATTAGGCCAAACAGAGTTCGGATTTGGATTCAGCGCGGAAAAACGCTTGAAAACGGCTATTTGCTTGTTAAATTTGGAGTCCGGATGACCAAAAACGGGCTTACGGAAGTTTACGGGGAAATTCGGTGCATGGGGGATGGCCGTGGACCGGCTGGAGCCACGTGGCGGCCTGTCATTGGCCGGCTCACGCAGCTCGGTCCACGGAGAAGGCGCGGCGGTGCATGGACGGCGCGGGAGGCACACGTGGCGCTTCCGGGTTGGCGGGAGCGCGCGGCGCGGTTCAGGGAAAAGGCGCGGATCCTGTGGACCGGGTGCACAACACGTGTCGCCCGGGGATTGGATGGCTCACCTGGGCGCGGTCCACGGGCGCGTAGAGCGGCGCCTCGGGGCGCGTGCCAGCACAGTGCGCCATTGCGGCTGGTCGGCCGCACATGGCCCGCACTCAAGTGCGGGCCACGTGTCGGCCCGGGGCTGGCCGAGCGCATGCAGGGGTTGACCAGGCCGGGGACGCGTGGCGCGCGGCGGAGCCACTTGCACGGCTGTTTCGTGTTGCGTATACACGTGGCGGCCCCACTTTTTTCCGGGCGCGTCGGACGGTTCCCATACAACCGCCTTGGCGGATTCGGGCGCCCGAATCCGGCCAAGGGGGGGGGGACTTGGGCTGGGCTATAAATAGGGCCTTTGGGGCCCTTTTTGCTCTCTTTCTGAGCGAATTTCTACAGTGAGCCCTTAAGGAAAATTTCTCCTCCACCTGAGCTGATTTTAGCCGAGCTTCCCTGGGATTTTTAGGAGCGCGTTTTTCGAGGTTGGCCATTTTACGGCACGGCGCGACGCTTGTTCATCGACGACCCGTTTCGTTCCTTCGCAGTGTTCAAGCTCCCCTGGCTCACCCCGACCTCCGATTCGGGTGATTCTTGTGCCGTTGGACTCTTGACAGGTAGGGCTTCATTTTTGATTTTGAGTTGCCCCTGGTTTTCCTATGGATTTTGAGTTTCCCGAGCTTCTTTGTGACCCATTTTTCCTCACGGAGTTTTGGACAGCACCTGTTTGATTTGGCTATAACTTCGCGCTCAGGCGACGGATCGAGGCGATTCAGCAGGCGTTTTTCATCTACATCTCACAAGGAATCTCCTGGATTTTTTTCAGATTTTTCTGAGTATTATTCGAAGGTGGAAATCTCCTTTCTCTGTAGTCTTTTGGTACAGAATTTCTGCACAGTTTTGTTTGGGGTGTCTCCCTTGCCGAATTTGTATCTCAGCGAAGGAAGCTCGGTTTCGAACGTGCAGGTACTCGTTTCGATGGGTTCGTCGCAAGGAACGCGACAGTATTTTTCTTGGAATTTTCTGAGCACCCTTCGTAGGTGAAAATCAGAGAACTTTAGACAGATTAATTTGGGACAGATTTTGTGATGATTGAAGGACTAAAAATTATGTATGTTCTTCTTGGATATATTGTACAGTGTTGCGGTGAGCTTTTGGTCCGAGCGCGGGTTTTCGCATCTTTAGAGGACAAGGATTTTAGCGCTCGAGGTGGGTACCGATGTTAACCTCCTACTTGTAATAACCCACTAGGCATATTGGAGTTAATCGTATGTAATATTGCTAGTATACTAGTAGAATGAACATAGCATGCTTAATTGGAAAACACTGAACATGTGGCTGACACTTGCATCTTTAGAGGACTAGGTACTAATAAATGGTAATTTTTACAAATGCTAAGTTGATTTGAATCCATGGGAATAATTGCTTAAACCTTTTAGTAATACTCGGCTAAAACCATATCATGTTTTATGTATAATTGGGAGACTTATGCATGTGTATAAATTAGCTTATGGCATGTTAGTACTTCAGATATTCAATCAGAGGCATACTATAATTCTTGTAAGAATTGGAACACTGAAATTATTTTGTTAAGTAGAGGACTTTTGCATGCTTGAATGGTCACCTAGTTAGGCCACCTTTTTCTGCTGAATTATCATGCTGGAATTGACTTAGGAGAAACCATGATTTCATTTTCTCCAGTTATCTAGACATAGGGGATATCATGCTCGGGTTGGAGCAGGGGCTGGGATAGTGTAGTCAGATACTTGGGATTCGGGACGGGCAGGCTGTGATGGCAGGGTATTGCGGCAACCGCGGATTTTGGGCGGTTGACCGGACAGTTGTTATTGCATCAGATCGGGGAGAGGATTTTGGGTTCTGTTAGTGGATGGTACTTTTCCCTTTAGATCAGTGTCATGATCCAGT
Organism: Tillandsia fasciculata; assembly: GCA_029168755.2. Taxonomy (NCBI): domain Eukaryota; kingdom Viridiplantae; phylum Streptophyta; class Magnoliopsida; order Poales; family Bromeliaceae; genus Tillandsia; species Tillandsia fasciculata. Next base: position 10,480,851 of record CM054941.1, on the reverse strand, counting down.
CCTGCGGACTTATTCTTCTTGGATACTTATTACTCAGGCATTTTACTCGTGTGGGTCGCTCCCCTCGAGTGCCACTCCGGAGTGCGCGATATGCAGACTTGAGTCCTTGAGACTCCTATCCCCTATCGGTGTTATGCGTAGGCTGGCATGCCCGATTTGGCAGGCACCGCAGGCAGTACCAGTGTTTACTGGAGTATAGATTGGGTTTATTCAGGCAGGCTTTGATATTCTGATGCATATATTTAGCTATCTTTTTAGCTGGGCATGTAGAGGCATATTAGTGGTAGCTTTTATCAGTAGCCATACTTATAGTTTACCACATTTATTCTTTTCGCCTCTGGTAGTCCTAGTGGGCATGTTCGAGTTGAGGTTTACCCACTAGGGGAGGTTACTGTCTTTATAGTAGTTCTCACCCCCACTCTTTTTTCTTTTTCTTTTCCCCCATTATTTTGCAGAGTCCTCTGCAGGAGCGGCGGGACCCTCTTCCCAAGACCGAGGTAAGAGGATCGTTGACTAGTTAGCTGCTTCCCCGATACAGAGTTCAGTAGATCTTGATGTACCCCCATTACACTCAGACGGTTGTATTTTCCTTTTATTTTTGGGTCTGGCTTCGGCCAGCTGGATGTATTTTATTTTGTGAGCTGGGAGAGACATTTGTATATTTGTGAAAGTTATGTTGTACTTTTCTTTTCAGTATTTGTCTGAGTTGTACTAGTTGTAGTTTAGCTCTGTTTTTATGCTCTTTTGTTATATCTCTATATCTGAGCAGGTTACCAGCGCTTCGTGTACACGGGAAATCCTGTGTGCACGGCGGATCTGCAGACGAGCCCGGGTTCTGGTTTACACCAGGGGCGTGACAGATTAAGTTGGTATCAGAGCTTAGGGATAGGTCAGTTGGGACTTAGGAAACCCTAGGCTTTTGGCAGACCCTAGGACGGCAGGGCGTGAGTGGCGTGATATTTTGCGAAAGTCGGCAATTTATTATTAAACTCTTCCTGTGAGTGAAGAGGGACTAGCATATCCTATTTCTGGAGGACTATTATGTTGGCTGCAGACAACATAAGGTTACAAAAATGGGAGGATGCTTATGACTTTCGCTGGATTGGGTCGAGAGTGGTTTTGTTTTCTGATCCGTGGTTTCTTGTGTGGCAGGATGCCTCCAAGGCGGCGGATCCCTACACGGGGTACTTCTACACCCCCGGAGGAGCCGGAGCAGTCCGGGCCATCTGAGATTAGTGAGCTGAGGGCCATGGTGGCCCAGTTGGCGGAGAGTCACCGCCGACAGGAGCAGAGGTTCGAGCAGTTGCTTGCCCAGGTTGGGGCACCTCCCCCTACTACTGTAGAGGCCCCTGTACCACCGGTTGTACCGCCGGCTGTTCCACCCGTCCCTACGGCGCTATCGTCGAGCAGTGGGGCCCAGGGGATGTTCAGGCCATTGACCCCAGCGGAGGAGCAGGAGTTTGCTGACAAACTCTCACAGTGGAGCACACACCCGTGGGAGATAGGATCGTGGCTGGCAGCAATGGAGAAGTTATTTCGGGACTTCTTCATTGACCATAGGTACAGAGTGCATATGGCAGTACACTGTCTAGAGGGGGATGCAGATGCCTGGTGGCGTCGGGTTGAGCCTTTGGAGTTTCAGATTACCCGACAGGTACCTTGGTCAGAGTTTCGACGGATGATTCTGGACACCTATTTCTCCACGAGCGTGAAGAAAAAGCTTGAAGATGATCTGAAGAATCTCCAGCATGTTAAGGAATTTGTGTTGGCGTATTTCGTGAAATTGTTTAAGTCTTGAAGATTGAAGATGAAGATGTTTGGATCATATACCTCAATCTCAAGATAGAAGAATTCAAAAGGATCAGGTACGTTTAACTAAATATTTTTGGTGATCCGAATACTTCTTATAGTGTAGAAACACTTGGAAGAATGTTTGATTGCATAAAAATCAAAAACTGGACATGGGACATGTTCAGGATCCGGATCGGACATCACAGTCCGGATCCCGAACATAAGATAGTTCATGCGCAATTCCAGTCCGGACCTTGGTTATTTCAGTCCGGATCCCGAACGTGGAATTTGCAGGAATTGCATGAACGATCCGGATCGTGGAAATTTCAGTCCGGATCCCGAATGTCTTCTTTTCTGGAAAAAGTCTGTTTCGCTGAAACAGTCCGGATCGCCGATTTCCAGTCCGGATCGCCGTCCTGTAAAATTCCAGAAATGGTTAGTTTTTGATCCTTATCTTCTTCCAATGGTTTCTAACCTATAAATAGACCCTATGTTTCATTTTTAGGGCACGGAAAATACGACCGAAATAGAAAAAATCCACATATAGAGAAGAAAGGAAATCAATAGATTTAATTCTATGTTTCTTCATCTATATTGATTAATTTGATTCTAGGTTTTCCAAACTCAGATTTTGAGTAGAATCAAATTAATGAATACTTAGATGGTATTTCCGATCTATTTCTAATCTAAGTATTCGGCGGATCATCACCACCCAAAAACAACGATTTACCCAAAATCGGCGCGTGGACTCGCGTGGCCTTGTGGATTCAAGGTGCAACCGCTCTCGTGGATTCGGAGCGAGGTACGTTCGTGGATTCGAAGCGTGCTACTGGGTGAAGACCGTGGATTCGGTCGGACGTCGTGGACTCGACGTTGGACGCTGTGGATTCGGCGTTGGGCGCAGATCGTGGATTCGAGAAGCGTTGTGGAGCGAGCGGAGAAGATCTACTAGGAGCGTATGGAAAAGGTTGAGTCGTCTGTGAGTACGGTATATCACCTTGTACGTGTTTAATTCTAGTGGATTTCGCCGTGTTATCGGTCCCGTGGTTTTTTACTCCGGTTTGGAGTTTTTCCACGTAAAAATCTTGCGTGTTATTTTTATTTCCGCATTGGGTTTTATTGCGCAATGATTTTTTGAGTGTTTATTGTTTACACCTATTCACCCCCCTCTAGGTGTTTTTTCCCCTATTTAGATCCAATTAATACATAACCCAACAAGTGGTATCAGAGCGGGAATAGGGTTGTAAACAATGGTTGAAGGTGGAAACATCAACAGACCCCCATTCTTCGATGGAACAAATTATGCGTACTGGAAAGTACGGATGAAAGCCTTTTTAATTTCCATCGACGAACGGGTGTGGCAATCAATTGAATTAGGATGGTCTAATCCAACTGAAATTATTGCTGATGTTCGCACCTTCAAACCTAGGTCGAAATGGACCAAGGAAGAGATTGATTCATCTTCTTACAATGGCAAAGGAATTAATGCTTTATTTAATGCTTTGTCACAAACTGAGTTCTCTCGCGTCTCGGCATGTGAGACTGCGAAAGAAATCTGGGATGTTCTTCAAGTTACGCATGAGGGAACTAACCTTGTGAAGATTCAAAACTGCAAATGCTTACGAGCAAGTTTGACTCTATTTCTATGGCAGAAAATGAATCTTTCACTGACTATTACACACGATTGCAAGACATCGTGAACTCATGTGCTAACTTGGGAGAGAAGATTCCAGAATTTAAAGTTGTAAGAAAGATTTTAAGAACTCTTCCTGAACGATTTCGCCCGAAGGTCGCAGCCATTGAAACAATTAAACACCCGGACGAAATGCGTGTAGAAGAATTAGTTGGTGCTTTACAAACTTATGAAATGACATTTCCTACTAACTATTCTTCTGGAAAAGCATCCTCTTCTAAGTCTTCAGGTTATGCATTGAAATCAACAAAAGAAGAAGACGCGGATTCATCCTCCTCAGACGATGACGAGAACCTATCTATGGAGGACTTTGAGAAGCAGCTCGCTCTCTTGACAAGGAAGTTTCGCCGCAACTTTCGAAGGGGTAATTCAAGCAAAACTCCATCCTTCGGAAAGTCGAAGAAAGGCAAGGGTTCTTCAAGCTACAAGTCAAGAAAGCAAGAGAACTTCTCAAAGGATAAGAAAAGTTCTGAGGGACAAGTACAGTGCTTCAAATGTCGAGGCTACGGCCACATTGCAACGGAGTGTCCCAACAAGAATCCGGCAAAGAAGAAGGCGATGCAAGTCGTCACTTGGGATGACAACTCAACGTCAAATGAGTCATCTTCAAGTGATGAAGAAGACAACGCGACAGCGTTCCACGCGTCCACATCTTCACCCTTCATGTGCTTAATGGCAAGTACATCCGATTCACTGTCCAACTCCTCCCATGTTGAAAAGAATGCAACGGACGACGAATCGAGTAATTCTGAAGGTGAAGATTTTGCTCTTGCCTACCATAAACTTTTGAGGGATTCAAAGAAATTGGCAAAGCAAAACAGGAGTTTGAGAGGGAGATTGCAGGATCTCGAAGAAGAAGCAAAAAGGGCAACTTCTCTCTCAAACGCTCTTGAAGTGGAAAGGGATAATCTGATTAAAGCAAATGTTTCCCTTCAAGAGAAAAATGAGCATTTCGAGAAGGAACATGTAAAAATGGTGGATAAAGCGAATTACTTCTTGAAGCTCTACAACGAGGCTCGACAGGAAAAATTGGAAATGACAAAGACCATTTTCCAACTCAAGGATGACTTAAAGCGATTTTCTTCTGGAAGGAGTAAGTTGGATAAGCTTCTTGGTCTTGGTCAAACAAATCGGTTCGGCCTCGGATACACTCAAACTGGAGACAGTCCAAGTTCGAGTGGGACAGTTTTTGTGCCTCAGTCGGTATCTCCTCCTCCGACACCGGAATTCACGACAAGCAACGACAACAAGCCTACTTCATCCTCTTCGGGATCGTCAAGCACTAAGGTATGTTTTCGTTGTGGTTTTTCAGGGCACATAAGGAGAAATTGCAAGATGGGAGCCAAACGCACACCTCAAGCACCTCTTGCAACAACTACCAAAAAGGTGATTCCTCGGAAATCAAATGCAAATTTTTCAAAGGAAAAGAGCCTTGGTAGTTCACCGCGCAAGACGACATCATCAAGGAGCAGCAATCTTCAAACAAGACGCTTTCACCTAGGAAATAACTTCACGATCATTACCGACGCATTCCAAAAAGGTTTGGGTGCGCAAAGGTGAAATCTTCCCTTGTCTTGTTACTAATATTTCCTTGCATGCATATGATAATTCGTCTTGGTATCTGGATAGCGGGTGTTCCCGTCACATGACCGGTGACAAAAACTGTTTTCAAACTTTTGAGAAAATCTCCGGAGGACTTGTTGTTTTCGGAGACGGTCGGTCTTCCAAAATTGTTGGAAAAGGAACTATAGCTATTCCAGATGGCCCGGTTCTGAATAATGTGTTATTTGTTGAAGGCCTTAAGACTAACCTCATAAGCATAAGTCAACTTTGTGATAATGGTTTTTCAGTTAATTTTTCATCTGTTGAATGTACTGTAACTGATAAGGACCATGTTTTCTTTTTAAAAGGGGTTAGATCTGAAAACAATTGTTATGTAGTTCCTAATAAAATTTCTGAAAATTGTAACCTAGCTTCTTTGAAAAGCGAAACACTTTGGCATGAAAGGCTAGGTCACATAAATTTTAAGGAACTTGCTAGAATTTCAAACAAAGATGTGGTCAAGGGGGTTCCTAAACTTTCTTTTGAACAAAACATTGTGTGTGGCGGTTGCCAAAAGGGTAAACAGTCTAGGACTGCACACAAGAACTTGAACCACATTGGTACAAAACGGCCTTTGGAACTTTTGCACATGGATTTAATGGGGCCAACTCGTCAACCATCTTTGGGAGGTAAATGGTATATTTTTCTATTGGTTGATGATTTCTCTAGATATCTTGGGTAGCATTTTTAAAAGAGAAAGCTGATACTTTTGATTCTTTTCACGAGATTTGCCATCGTATTATGATTGAAAAGAATGAAAAGATTACTCGTGTTAGAAGTGATAGAGGTGGAGAATTCATAAATTCTAAATTCATTGATTTTTGCACTTTAAACGGCATTAAACATGAATTCTCAGCGCCCTATACACCTCAACAGAATGGTGTAGTCGAGCGCAAAAACAGGGTCGTACAGGAGATGGCACGTGTTATGCTTCATAGCCGGAATTTACCGTTATATTTTTGGGCTGAAGCGGTGAACACTGCTGTCTATGTAATTAACCGCGTTTATTTGCGCCCGGGGACTTTAAATACACCATATGAACTATGGTTTTGTAGAAAACCTAATATCAAATATTTTCGTATCTTTGGGAGTCGGTGTTACATTTTACGTGACCGCGAAAATCTTGGAAAATTTGACTCTCGAAGTGACGAAGGGATTTTCTTGGGTTATTCTACAAACAGTAGAGCATATCGAGTATTTAACTTGGAATCTAAGACGATCGTAGAATCGATAAATGTTAAGTAGATGAAGCTTTTCACTTTGCATCTGAAAAATCTACCCTCGATATCTCTCTTGATGATGATACACCTGCTAATGCACCTTCTAATAACAATTCTTTCGATAATAATGATGCATCTAACGGTTCTTCAAGTTTATCTGATGTGCAGGAATCATCTCATGTACCTCCGAGTACTCCGTTACCTCAAACGTTACGCATCTCCAAGGATCACCCTGAATCGAACATTATTGGAGACCCACAAGAAGGAGTTAGAACTCGGAGACAATTGGTTTGCGGATTCGCTTGCTACGTATCCAAATCGAACCAAAGAATGTTGATGAAGCTCTTCAGGATGACTACTGGATTGAAGCAATGCAGGAAGAGCTCCATCAATTCGAGCGAAACAAAGTCTGGGAATTAACGAAGCCTCCGAAGCAACACAATGTGATAGGTACCAAATGGATTTTCAAGAACAAGAAAAATAAGGATGGTACTATCATCAGGAACAAAGCACGTCTAGTTGCTCAAGGCTACTCTCAAGTAGAAGGTATAGACTTTGATGAAACTTTCGCCCCTGTAGCTAGACTCGAGTCCATTCGTATCCTATTTGCGATTGCTTGTCATTTTAAAATCAAATTATTTCAAATGGACGTTAAGAGCGCCTTTTTAAATGGGTTTTTAAATGAGGAAGTTTATGTGGCTCAACCGAAAGGTTTTGTAGACCATAAACTACCTAACCATGTTTTTCGTTTGAAAAAGGCTCTTTACGGTCTGAAACAAGCACCGCGAGCATGGTACGAAAGGTTGACAAAGCACCTTTTGGAAAAGGGCTATACTCGAGGGGGAGCTGACAGGACTCTCTTTGTGAAGCATTATCAAAATAATTTCATTGTAGCACAAATCTATGTCGATGACATTGTATTTGGTGCAACAAGAGATAATGATGCTTCTAAATTCGCGGAGACCATGGAAAGCGAATTTGAGATGTCCATGATGGGCGAATTGACATATTTTCTTGGATTACAAGTTAAACAAAGTGATGAAGGCATTCACTGTGTCAATCCAAGTATGCAATGGAGTTGGTCAAAAAGTTTGATTTAGAAAATTCTAAAGATTTTCCGACTCCAATGGGAACTAGCCATAAGGGACTTGGAAGTGAATCACTTAGTGAGAATGTAGACGAGAAACTTTATCGCAGTATGATTGGAAGTCTACTTTATCTCACGGCTAGTCGCCCGGATATATCCTTTAGTGTTGGGATTTGCGCGAGATATCAATCAGCACCAAAGGAGGTTCACCTGAAAGCGGTGAAACGGATCATCCGGTACATCAAAGGAACAATAAATTTCGGAATTTGGTATCCTATGGGAACAAGTCTTGATATTGTTGGATACTCAGATGCCGATTGGGCAGGATCAGTGGATGATCGGAAAAGCACGAGTGGTGCATGTTTTTATCTTGGCCATTGCCTTGTTGCATGGCATAGTAAAAAGCAAAACTGCATAGCACTCTCGACTGCCGAAGCGGAGTATATTTCAGCGGGAAGTTGTTCAACCCAACTGATTTGGATGAAAAGCGTGTTGAGCGACTTCCGGATTTCAGCAACTTCGGTAACCATTCTTTGTGACAACACTAGTGCTATAAACATTTCTAAAAACCCTGTGTTGCACTCAAGAACAAAACACATTGAACTTAGATATCATTTTCTTAGAGAGCTAGTTGAATCAAATATTCTTCAACTTTCATATATTTCAACTGAGGATCAATTAGCTGACATTTTAACAAAACCTTTGGATCAAAAACGTTTTATTCATTTGCGTAAAGCAATTGGAATGCTTTCCTTGAAATAATCTCTTTTTGAAACCTTTGCTTAGGTTAGGTTTTGTTTTGTGTTTTTGTTCTTTATCTATGTTTGTACATAGGACATTAATTGAGCATTAATTATATTGACTTTAATTGCATCCTTTTATGCATTTAGAAATTTATTATGCTTTTGATATCATAATATTTCAATGTTGCAATGATCATTTATGTTAATTAAGTCATCTTTTAAGTGATCAAAGTCAATTTCTCTCTCAATGATCTCTTGGTATAGTCATTATCTTATTTGACTATTTAGTCGAGTATGAATACGAGATCAATTTTTGGTTGAATACCTTATATATTAAATAATTGATAGCCAATTGAGGGGGAGTCAAAGAAAAGTAATATGCTCAAAAGATGTGGAAAGAGTTACATCCCAATGAGGAGTGTGAAAACTACCACCACATGGAGAAAAGAGCTACCACCTCGGTCGTCCGAGTACTGTGTGCAGCTACCACATGTATACCAAGCAAGTTTTTCAAGTTTGATTAAATAAAATGCATGTTGAAATACTTGACTCTGTCAAATTTCAAGGTTGGTATAAGGTGGGAATTTTAATGAAAGATGCTCAAAGAGCCACTCTCTTCAACAGATTGTCTAGATATATTATCTAACTTATTTGGGATTTCAAACATCTATTGATCTTGGTATTTCATTTTCTTTACCAAATTGATGATTTGATAAAGGCATTACTCATAAGATCATGTTAGATGTGATTGAAGTTGTTCAACTTTAAGGGATTTAATTTTTATAAATTTTCGTTTCATTATTTGGATATTTTTGATAGATTTTGCATAATCTATTTCTTGTTGTATGAAACGATGATTTTGTTTAAAGTTGATACACAAAAGTGCTTACAATCTTTTTCTGGATTTTCTGGAATTTTTCTGAATTTTTCTGAAGAAAAAGTTTGGAGCCGGTCCGGACTGGACAAGCCGATCCGGACCCCGAACGCAGGTATTTCCTGCGGGCAGCCGATCCGGACTGGATTCTTCAGGCAGTCCGGACCGCGGCTAGGGTTTTATATAGAACAAAAGGGTTTTGATTTCTTTTTTACTTCAATCTTTTGTTTCTAAGCCTCCAGACCTTCTCTCTCTAGAAAGCAAAGATTTTGGAGCCTTCCCAACTCATCTTCTTCGAATCAAAGTGAGTTCTTTTGATTAAAATCTCGGTTCTTCACAGTTTTTCATGTTTTTACTCAAAACGTGAGAGAAATTTTCTATGTTTTTCGTTTGTGATTTGTTTTTGATCAAACTTCTTTTGAAATAAGAACTCTGGGTAGATTAGTTTTGATTATATGCTAGGTTTTCTCTTGAAAAACAGATTTTTGGGCTTCGATTTCTAAAAATTCTGTTTTAGGGCATATATTGAGAATTTTTGAAAATCATGGAATTGATCTATTTTTAAAATTCTTTTTGCAAAACTAATTTGATTCCTAGTCTCTCTACACGATAATGATTGTTTGGGTACAATTTTTCAAATTTTTGAAAATTAACAATTTTTTCGTGTTCTTGAGTAGTTGTTCGCAGGACCTTTGTCACGCCCCGGAGGTTCTGAAAGAGCGGAAAATGTACCCATTTTTTTTTCTTAAGTAATTACATGAACCTTGCCTCCGGCGCGTATCAGACCCGCCGCATATACAAATTCACTCCCCAAACGGGCGGAGTCTCCTTTGTATATGCACGGCGTCACAATCAATTCCAGTGCTTTCACCATTCCAATCATGACATGTAACGAGGAGAGGATATAGTACATCAAACCATCACCGCTATCTTATACAGTCTATAGCATAAACCCACGGGTTTTGAAAATCGGTGCCCACACGACACCCAGTTTTCTAAATCGTTTTCGCAAACTCTTTGTGCGGCCATTAACTTGAAAGGATAAATCCACGGGTTTTAAAATCGGTGCCCACACGGCACTTGCTTTGAAAACACCTTTGAAACCGGTTTGTATTTGAAAACAAGCCACAAATACACATCCTATCAATCACCAGTTAATTATAAGAAAGTCCTCCTCCCAACATCCATCAGAAACCACAGTATATGAATCACAGTTAAACTAACCATAGCATAATGCGATAACCAAAAGTAAAGAAAATAACGTATCGTTTTACTAGCCCGCTTGGCTTGTGTCCTCTAACAGATGCCTCACCGTCGTCCCGAATTCCACCCCTACTCGAACTTGTCACAGTGTGGGTTGTCAGTGACTGATAAAGTAGTAAACATGCAAGTAAACGTGATAATAGAAAGAACACACCGAATCACCAGAGCATTAACTTTTCCCCTCCCCCTCATGTATCGCTAAATCCTTGCTGAAAGTCCCGCTGGGCACCTACCCCAGCATTAAGAATAATTTGGGCCCCAACCCCAATACCTTACTTATCTTCTTGGTGCCACCAACCCCTCGACTGCCCAAGTAGCAGCCGACTCCCCTTGAGGGGTCCCCACTAACCTCCCCTTGTGGGGTACACGGGTAAACGACTTACCATATTTCTGGAAAAATACACCCTGAGCAGTGGCCAAACTGCCGGTGTGCGTGTAAGCAATATGAGTGTATTTATTGCCTTGCGACCTCAGTCGCTTTGATCAGAACAGTATAACGCACCTGCGACCGCAGCCGCTTGATTGAAATAGTAAAGGGATTCACATGCTAGGGGGTTAGTCAAATTATAACCATATCAACTTTATCACAACGAGTATTCGGAAACGACACCTCACCGGTAATAACCAACACCTACCTACCTTGATTATGCGAAATGCGTATTCCGGAGACTGAACCTCGCTCTCTGTTGTCGCCCGGACCTAGAAGTAGTCCCCAAAAGAGCCATGGTCAGATCAACAATATAGTAGTGGATAAACCGAGCCCAAACGACTCAAAACACTAAGGACAATTTGACCCGGCGGTGGTGCCCGTGCTCGTCGAGCGACGCGGCCGCCCCCGCGGTGTCACGGGTCGTACGGCCGCCCGGGCACCAGCCCCGCGCGGCACCTTCTGCGGTCGTGCGGACCTCGGCCTCGCATGGCGCAAACCGCGGCCGCGCGGGCACCGGCCCCGCGTGGTAACCGCCGCGGCAGCGCGGGCACCAACCCCGCGTGCCGCAACCGCCGCCGCCGCCGCGGGCACCCGCCCGCGTGGCACAAGCTGCAGCCGCGCGGGCAAGGCCCCGCGCGGCATGCAATGCCGCCGCCGCGCGGGCACCTGTAGGTTTTTATAATGTAGGATCCACAAGGATCTAAATAGGTACTATCAAACAACTAGAGGGGGGGTGAATAGGTGTAATACTTATAAAACGAATCTCAGTGCAAAAATAAAAACCAATGCGGAAATAAAAAACAGCACACCGAGATTTACGTGGAAACTCCAATCCAGGAGAAAAACCACGGGACCAACACGCAATAACAATCCACTAAGAATTGAAGAATAACAAGGTGATTACCGACTCCACGGACTCGACCCCTCCTTCAAGTTCTTCGGACCTTGCGCTCCACCGATTGCACGTCCACTGCACACGTTCGAATCCACGAACGCCACTCGAATCCACGAGCACACGTTTCGAATCCACGAAACGCCTTCAACACACCGAATCCACGGTGCCACGTCGAATCCACGACGCAAACTCAGCCGGTAAGAATATTGGCTTCGATGGTGATCCTTTGCTTAGATTATCAATGAAGAACCATGGATGGAATCTCTAAGCAAAGATTAGATCAATTCGACAAAAGATATGTTCTTGAAAGAGCCATCGAATTGACCTAAAAGAGGCTATAAAGAAGAACGATAAAAACCTAGCTTCTAGGGTTGCTCTCAAGTGTTTTATAAATTGATCGGTCGTTTTTGAGAAACCCTAAATGTCTATTTATAGTTTAGAAACCTTTGGAAAGAGATAAGAATCAAAAACTGACCTTATCTAATTTTTCAGGACGACGATCCGGATCGGATTTACTGCGATCCGGATCGTCGTCTTTTTTCAGCAATTCCAGAAAAAACAAGGTTCGGGATCCGGATCGGAATTCCGATCAGGATCGGAATTCTGATCCGGATCGGAATTCTGATCCTGATCGGAATTCTGATCCTGATCGAGTTCAGGATCAGAAATTCTGATCCGGACCTGAACATCCAATGTCCAGTTTTTGATTTTTATGCAATGAAAAATTCATCCAAGTGTTTCTACACTATAAAAAGTATTCGGATCACCAAAATTATTTAGTTAAACGTACCTGATCATTCCGAATCCATTTTCTTAAGATTGATGTAATTGATCCACAATTCTTCACCTTCAATCTTCAAGACTCAAAACACTGAGTGTCAACTTGAGCTCTTGTTGAATCTTCTCTAAGTCTTTGATTGCTGATTGACAATTTGATCCCTTTAAGACTCCGACTCAACTCACTGACTTGACTCACGAAATATGCCAACACCAAAATGCCGTAACAATCTCCCCCTTTGGCAATTTCGTGACAAAACCCAAAAATACATAAAAACGCTCAAGTCACTCATCTTAAACCAAAAAATCGAAATTCAATGTTATCACCAAAACATTGATTTTCTTTGCGTGAAAGATCCAATAAATACAAAATTACATTTGAACCAAACAGTCCTAGAACATACTCTATGACTTAGGACTTGGAGTCTTAAAGTGATGTAATTCCTGCAAAACAAAACTCCAAACAAAATCAAACGTTAGTCGTTAGAAATTAAAATCCTACATTTGATTTGTCCTTTTGGTTCTTTTGTTTTTCGGCTCTTTCAATCTTTTCTTTATCTCCCCCTATCTTGAGCATCTCTAACATGTTCTCCATGTTCTCCCCCTGTCTTGAGCATTTATGTTCTCCCCCTTTGTGATACGATCATCATTATTTGTTCTCCCCCTTTTTGTCACAAATTGTCAAACAGTGAACATACTAGACAAAACGAAATCACTAACAGCATTAGTTCATAGAGAAAGAGAGATAAAGGCTCAGTTCCGGTATATAACAAAAATGCAGATTGCGTATCGGTACCAGAAAGCAAAAATCAAATAATTTCTTGAAACAAATCCATATTTTAGAGTCTTTTCAAATACCGATTTGTATTCCATCAAGAAATCAATTTAAGTGCTTTAAACAATGAATTCACACAGATGCCATTCAATCCAATTAATTTCACAAAATTAAAAAGATTTACTCCTAAATCATGAAAAACAAAGATAAAACATTATAAACAGTTTTTCATATTATATTCATCAAACACAAGTCATCAAAAATAATCTTGAGATCCAAACTCTATCAAGATGTAACGGATTTACAAAGATGACTTACGGAGATTTCCAAATGACATCAATCTTGAATTCTACCCTTTCTTGAGATTGAGGTGTATGATCCAAATTTCTTTCATCAGAATAATTTAGAAAAATTCCATAAAAATCAGAAATAGTATGTAAGCACTTTAGCGCTTCAACTTTAAACAAAAGTCATCGTTTCATGCAACAAGAAATAGATTATACCAAATCTATCAAAAATACTAAAAAATGAAACGAAAATTTATGAAAATTAAAACCCTTAAAGTTGAACAACTTCAATCACATCTAACATGATCTTATGCGTAATGCCTTTATCAAATCATCAATTTGGTAAAGAAAATGAAATACCAAGATCAATAGATGTTTGAAATCCCAGATAAGTTAGATAATATATCTAGACAATCTGTTGAAGAGAGTGGCTCTTTGAGCATCTTTCGTTAAAAATCCCACCTTATACCAACCTTGAAATTTGACAGAGTCAAGTATTTCAACATGCATTTCATCATCATTTTTTTTAAAAAACAATTTGCTTGGCATACATGGGGTATCTTTTTCCTCCATGTGGTGGTAGTTTTCACACTCCTCATTGGGATGTAACTCTTTCCACATCTTTTGAGCATTTTACTTTTCTTTGACTCCCCCTCAATTGGCTATCAATTATTTAATATATAAGGTATTCAACCAAAAATTGATCCCGCATTCATACTCGACTAAATAGTCAAATAAGATAATGACTATACCAAGAGATCATTGAGAGAGAAATTGACTTTGATCACTTAAAAGATGACTTAATTAACATAAATGATCATTGCAACATCGAAATATTATGATGTCAAAAGCATAATAGATTTCTAAATGCGTGAAAAGATGCAATTAAAGTCAATATGACCAATGCTCAATTAATGTCCTATGTACAAACATAGATGAAGAACAAAAACACAAAAACAAAACCTAACCTAAGGATTGGTTTCAAAAAGGAGATCATTTCAAGGAAAGCATTCCAATTGCCTTACGCAAGTGAATAAAACGTTTTTGATCCAAAGGTTTTGTCAAAATGTCAGCTAATTGATCCTCAGTTGAAATATATGAAAGTTGAAGAATATTTGATTCAACTAGCTCTCTAAGAAAATGATATCTAAGTTCAATGTGTTTTGTTCTTGAGTGCAACACAGGATTTTTTGAAATGTTTATAGCACTTGTGTTGTCACAAAGAATTCACACAACCGAGATAGATTAAGCATCTAAAGATCACACATGATTTCTAAAATTTGATGCTTATAACTATCAAAAACTCCTATAATAAAGTATCTTCATGATTATGATTATGGAGTAAAGTTGATAATCCATGTAAAATTAATTTGGAGTGAATGAACATGAAGCCCTTTTTATTCAATGCACTTGTTCAATAAAAACCCTTTTGTTCAAAAACAAAGTATAAAAACAAAGAGCATTGAAAAACATGTAATGCAAAGATTAAGCAAAATATGAAGAGAAAACCAATCAAAGCATTACATACAGTCATAAGCTATTTAGAACTTAAGACAAGGAAAGATATCACCTTTCCGAATCCAAAATCGCTGGATTTTGGGTTGTCTTGATTCGTTGTGGCCGGGGGTTGTGCGCTTTGACTGTTGATCCACCTTAGGTCTTTGCCTCGCTATAATCCACTTGTAAGATTGATGTTGTGGCTCGGACCTTTGGTGGGTTGAGTGAACTCCTTTAACTTGATGTGTCTTTTGATTCCGTTGAGTCCGCTCCGTAGATGAAGTTGCCGAAGGATTTTTCTTTCTCTTTTTCGGGCAATTCTTCACCAAGTGTCCTTCAAGTCCACATTGATGACAAGTTCTTCCTTTCAATTTAGTTGTGGAGCTTGAAGCCTTTACAGTTTGGTTCTTTTTGAATCCCAAACCAACCTTGCTTGATTGACCTAATCCGGACATACAATTAAGTTTCTTGGAACCGGTGGAAAGACTTTGTATGTCGGATTTGAGTTCATGAACTTGCTTGGTCAAAACTTGGTTGGTGACATGAATTTCTTCAAACTGTTTTGTAGTAACCGTCCTTAAATTGTATGGTTGGATTTAATTTAATTATTTTATTTATCGCGTTCCCCTCCTTAGCGGTCCGGCGGTTGGAATAATAATTCATTTTTTTGACAGACCGTCGGGGCTCGCGGATATTTTTAGACGGTAGAGCTCGCGAAATGGAGCGCGGCGGCGCGACCGGATTATTTTTCCGACTCCGGATTCCTCCTGAATAAATTCCGAAAGTTCGTTAGCAGCCCAGGCGACCGGCACGATTTACGAGGCATGCCGGACCCAGGCGCGAACCCGAAATCCCCCTTCCGGTTGACCGGAGGTTGGGTTCACGTACCCCGCAACCCAGGTCTGAATCGTTTAATTGTTTAAGTAATTGGGGATTTTGGGGTCAAGTCCCCCGTTTGCACCAGACCAGCTAATTAATTAAGTGGGTTCCTGCAGGGGATTTTAGGGTTTGGACGTTCGTATTTTTATCCACTACCCCCCCTAGTCGAGCGGTATCTACGAGCGCGGACGAGGAACTACTTCCCCTTTTTCTTCTTCTAGTCTTCTTGCGATCGATCGGTGCGGGGATCTACGGCGGAGCGACCAAGGAAAGGAGGAACGATCGCATACCCCCGGGACGATCCCCCCTCCTTGTAACCCCGACGCCGTGACAAAGGTTAGCGGAATCTTTATTGTTTTCCTAGGGTTCTTTTGTCCTGGTTTCCATGGTTCGGGAAGGGAGAGCACAGGCGCCGGATTGGTCAGAATCCGGCGCATGTGCCCCGTCGCACACACAGGCGGCGCGCCCGCACGGCCGCGCGGAGCAGGACGCACGCGGCCCTGCATGCGGGCGGCGCGCCCGTGCAACCCGCGCGGGGCCAGGCGCGCGCGGCCCGTCATGCGGGCGGCGCGCCCGCGCAGCCCGCGCGGGGCAGGGCGCGCGCGGCCCCGCACGCGGGCGGCGCGCCCGTGCAGCCCGCGCGGGGCAGGGCGCGCGCGGCCCCGCACGCGGGCGGCGCGCCCGTGCAGCCCGCGCGGGGCAGGGCGCGCGCGGCCCCGCACGCGGGCGGCGCGCCCGTGCAGCCCGCGCGGGGCAGGGCGCGCGCGGCCCCGCAGCGGGCGGCGCGCCCGTGCAGCCCGCGCGGGGCCGGGCGCGCGCGGCCTTGCATGCGGGCGGCGCACCCGAGCGGCCGCACGGGGGCCGAGCGCGCACCACCCGCGTGCGACCGCGCGCTCGCGCGGCCCGGTGAGGGCCGGCCACCGCGCGAGCCGTGCGGACAGGGTAGGAGGGCCGACCACACCCTCGCCCTCGCCGAGGCCGAGGCACCGCCGCCGTCGTCGTCCGACAACGGGAGTGCCTCACGGTCGGCCGGGAGGACCTTACGGTCCGCGACCTTCACTCTTTTTCGGTTACTGACTTCGTTACGGCAGGTTCGTGTAGGGCCGTGCACGCGCACCGGGACGCGAGGCGTTGAGCGACTGGTCACCGCACGTAGCAGGTGGGTTTTTCTTTGGGGATATGATGTCGGATCCCCGACTGTTGTTTTTCAATTTTAAATAATTCAAGAAAGTTTGTTTTATGTTAACATAAGAAAAGTTGCGAGGCATTTGTTGATACTGACCTGGTAGTTCTCATAGTCACTATTATCTGGTATACTGTTATTATGTGGTTACTTGGCTCGAGGCTGCAGCACGCGCACCCGCGGTTTGGCCACCGCTAAGGGTGCGCTTTTCCGGAAAAGTGGTCGATGACCCGTGTAGACCCACGAGGTGACGTAGTGGGGGCTCCCGTAGGTGGGGAGTTTGAGGCGCCGAGGTGCGAGCGTTGAGACCCGTCGGGGTAGGTGCTCGACGTGGTTTACCGAGGTAGGTGCTCGGTTGGATGCCGGGGTAGGTGCCCGGACTAGGTTGTGCAGGTGTGCGAGGTTTTGTCCCCGTGTGGGGGAGAGTGGTTGCTCCGGATAGTTTACGGTTGGCGCACTTCTTTTTCCTGCTTTCCTTATTATTTTACTTTGTCGCTGACTTCCCACATTGTGACAGGGTCCTCTCGGGGGAGCGATAGGCGACGGTGAGGCCGAGACTGGAGCGGTCGGATCTATGGAGACCCCGCATTAGTATTATTTACTTCTCCTTCATTGTCGCTTTTCATTTACTACTGTAGACTTCTGTGTGGATCGCGATACCCTCGTGGGGTCGGTATGGATGTCGGCAACCTTTGCTTTACTTCTTAGCTAAACTTACTTTCCCTTTATATTGGCCGCTTGAAGAAAAGAAAATGAAACAAAATCAAAAGAATTTCGAAAACCGTTTTCAAAACCTAAGTGTCGTGTGGGCACTGTTTTCAAACCTTGTGGATTTATGGATTTCAAAAAAAAAAAGGGATTTCAAAACCTAAGTGTCGGGTGGGCACTGTTTTCAAAACTCTGTGGATTTATGCCGTTTTCGAAACCGGATTTTAAAATCTAGATGCCGTGTGGGCGTCGCTTTATAAAAGTATGGATTTATCCTTTCAAAAGAAATGGCCGTAACGTTTATGTACATGTGGCATATATGTTTGAATGCTTGGAATCGTTGTGATTGATCTGTTGGTTGTATATCGACTCTGTATTATGCGCGACGCCGTGCACGTACAGGGGAGACTCTGTCCGTGTGCAGAGTGATCCTGTACTTGCGGCGGGTCTGGGCACGCGCCGGGGGGGGACTCTTTCAAAAAAAAAAAATGTGAACCGCTTTCGCTAAATGAAAAACCCGGGGCGTGACAGATTAAGATGGTATCAGAGAGAGTTTTCTTCAATCACAACGGTTCGTGCCGACATCCGTGGGGATACCACACTGAACTACAGACGAACAAATGGAAAGGGCGTAGGAGGTTAGGACGTGAGTGATCGGGGAGGGGGGAAAGAGTTTGAGTCCTTTCTCTCTATAGGCAATCCGTCGTTTTTTTTTTTTAGCAAATGCTAAGCCGATCTTCTATGTGTGTATAGCAGACATGGTTCGTACCAGATCCTCAGCCGAGGATACCCGAGCGGACGCGACGACGTCGACAGCCGCGGAGAACCAGCTCCTGCGGCAGCAATTGAGGGATATGGCGGGGCAACTGGCAACCCTCACGGACCACGTGCGTCAGCTGACGCAACAGCAGCAGGCTGCGACGGCGACGACTGCCCCGGTCCCTCCGTAGGGGCCAAATGCGCCAGTAGAGGCGCCACCAGCGGCGACTACTGGACCGATGCCGGGGACCACCAGCAGGGTTATCTTGGAGGAGACTGTGGTCACACCTTCCCCTACCGTGGCTGCTGCCGCCGTGGGGGAGGGGACAACTATGCCGACGGAACGTGATCGGGTGCGAGCCAATCTGAAGGACTTCAGGAAACACGACCCCCCCACGTTCGAAGGAGACACGACCGATCCTTGGGTCGTAGAGAAATGGGTGGGGTCGATGGAGAAGCTCTTCGAAGACTTACTTATGGAGGATCACGAGCGGGTTCCCCTAGCCGTCCACTGCTTGGAGGGGAACGCCCGTTTGTGGTGGAAAACGGTACGCCCCGATCCTGCCAAGAGTACCGCATTTCCGTCTTGGGAAACATTCAAACGGGAGCTGTTCGAGGCCTTCTTCACCAGTAGTGTCAAGAAGCAGTTGGAGGACGACCTGAACCATATACAGCAGGGAAATCGGACAGTCATGGAGTACCAACGGGAGTTCGTCCGCCTAGCGAACTGTGTCCCGTTTGTTATAAGAGACGAGTCCCACAAGGCTCAACTCTTTGTCGACGGCTTGCGGAGTAACATCTTCGAAGTGGTGCAAGCTGCCGACTTGCACACCTTTCAGAAAGTGGTCGACAGGGCCACTACGGTGGAGCGGGGGTTCGCGGTCACGCGTGCCAGGAGAGAGAACTCAGCACGACAGGAGGACCGGAAGCGACAACAGCACAACTCGGGGGGGGGCTCTTCTAGTGGGAGCCGACCCCCCAAACGGTGGAGACAGCAAGGGGGACCCCGGGGTGCACCAGCGGGAGGGCCTAGGCCGGGGATAGGCCCTGCGTGATATGTGGAGGAGCGCACCGAGCCCCTGAGTGCCCCCAGCGACAAGATCACTGTTTCCGCTGCGGCAAACAGGGGCACTTCCGTTACAACTGCCCCTTGGTTCTGGGAGGGGCTACTGCAACAGCCACGGCACCATCACAAGAGTTTTCTGGACGAGGGAAGGCACCTGTGGCGTCGAGCTCTAGACCCCCCCGCCTCCACGAGAGGGGGAGAAACAACCACAAGCGGGCGGGAGGGTTTACTCAATGACCCGCCAGGAGTCAGATCCACCTGAGGACGTACTTGCAGGTATTGTTTCCATTTCGAATTCCCGCGCTAGAACTCTTTTCGACACCGGAGCAACACACTCTTTTATTTCTTGTGATTATGTGTTCATGCATGACCTGGAGGAGACACCGCTTCCGGACCGGATGACCGTCCAAACGGCGGCTGGGACCTTGGAGGCGGTTAACTTCGTGGCCTCCTGCCCGATTCGGTTTGGGCGGCGGTTGTCTTGCCCGTGGGACTTGGTGGTGATACCCTTGAAGGAATACGACGCCGTGTTGGGCATGGACTGGCTAGCGAGGTACCGGGCGCTCATCGATTGCGAGAAAAGACAGCTGCGACTGCAAGAACCGGGTTTCCCTGAGCACGTGTACCTGGCGTGCAAGAGTACCACTTTCCCTACGGTTATCTCAGCGGCAAGAGCCAGAAGACTAGTTGAGGGTGGGTGTGTAGCCTACTTGGCGTCGGTGGACCTGATCGCCCGCCCGACGGGCACACCGTCAGACATTGCAGTGGTGAGGGACTTCCCCGACGTTTTCCCGGCAGAGTTACCAGGGATGCCTCCCGAGCGTGAAGTAGTTTTCCCTATCGAACTCCTACCCGGTACTCAACCTATTACGAAGGCGCCCTACCGAATGGCCTTCGCAGAGCTGAAGGAGCTCAAGGCACAACTTGAAGACCTGTTGGAAAAGGGATTTATCAGGCCGAGCGTGTCACCTTGGGGCGCGCCGGTCCTCTTTGTGCGAAAGAAGGACGGAAGTTTACGACTCTGCATCGACTACAGAGGGATCAACAAGGTCACCGTGAAGAACAAATACCCGCTGCCTAGAATCGACGACCTCTTCGACCAACTGCGGGGTGCGACGGTCTTCTCAAAAATTGATCTACAGTCGGGCTACCACCAGCTTCGGGTTCGAGACGAGGACATCCCAAAGACTGCCTTCCGGACCCGGTACGGCCACTACGAGTTCACGGTTATGCCCTTCGGACTGACGAACGCCCCCGCGGTGTTTATGGACATGATGAACCGCATCTTCAGGCCCTTCATCGACCGGTTCGTGGTGGTCTTCATCGACGACATCCTGATCTATTCAACCACCGACGAGGAGCACGAGGATCACTTGCGAAGCGTTCTCCAAACTCTCCGGGAACAAAAACTTTTCGCTAAGCTCAAGAAATGTGAATTTTGGCTGCGCGAGGTGGCCTTCCTAGGTCATGTAATTTCGGCAGAGGGAATCGCGGTGGATCCTAAGAAGGTGGAATCTGTACTCAGCTGACAGCCACCAAGCCAGCATACAGATGGCGCCCTTCGAAGCTTTATATGGAAGACGTTGTCGATCCCCGATCTGTTGGGACGACTTGGGAGAGCGAAAGTTCTTGGGACCCGATTTAGTGGAAGAAACTGAAGCAAAGGTACGACTCATCCGGCAACGCCTACTCACAGCCCAGAGTCGACAGAAAAGCTACGCAGACCGTCGGCGACGCGACCTGGAATTTCAAGTGGGAGATCACGTGCTCTTACGTGTTTCACCAACCAAGGGGATTAAACGCTTCGGATTGAAAGGCAAGTTGAGCCCGCGGTTTGTTGGACCATTCGAGATCCTGGAGCGCATCGGCCCGGTGGCGTACCGCCTTGCCCTACCACCTAACCTCGACCGTGTCCACGACGTGTTCCACGTCTCGATGCTCAGAAGATACCTCTCCGACCCATCACATGTTCTGGACGTCTCTACCCTAGAGCTGAAGGAGGACCTAAGCTTCGAGGAAACCCCGGTGCAGATCCTAGCGAGGGAAAGTAAAACGCTGAGAAACCGAGCCATTCCCTACGTGAAGGTGCTTTGGAGCAACCATGAGGAACGAGAAGCGACGTGGGAGTTGGAGTCAAAGATGAGAGAGACCTACCCCGATCTTTTCACCGCAACCCAGGATTAAGTTTCGGGGACGAAACTTGTTTTAAGAGGTGAGTGGTGTAGTAACCGTCCTTAAATTGTATGGTTGGATTTAATTTAATTATTTTATTTATCGCGTTCCCCTCCTTAGCGGTCCGGCGGTTGGAATAATAATTCATTTTTTTGACAGACCGTCGGGGCTCGCGGATATTTTTAGACGGTAGAGCTCGCGAAATGGAGCGCGGCGGCGCGACCGGATTATTTTTCCGACTCCGGATTCCTCCTGAATAAATTCCGAAAGTTCGTTAGCAGCCCAGGCGACCGGCACGATTTACGAGGCATGCCGGACCCAGGCGCGAACCCGAAATCCCCCTTCCGGTTGACCGGAGGTTGGGTTCACGTACCCCGCAACCCAGGTCTGAATCGTTTAATTGTTTAAGTAATTGGAGATTTTGGGGTCAAGTCCCCCGTTTGCACCAGACCAGCTAATTAATTAAGTGGGTTCCTGCAGGGGATTTTAGGGTTTGGACGTTCGTATTTTTATCCACTACCTCCCCCTAGTCGAGCGGTATCTACGAGCGCGGACGAGGAACTACTTCCCCTTTTTCTTCTTCTAGTCTTCTTGCGATCGATCGGTGCGGGGATCTACGGCGGAGCGACCAAGGAAAGGAGGAACGATCACATACCCCCGGGACGATACCCCCTCCTTGTAACCCCGACGCCGTGACAAAGGTTAGCGGAATCTTTATTGTTTTCCTAGGGTTCTTTTGTCCTGGTTTCCATGGTTCGGGAAGGGAGAGCACAGGCGCCGGATTGGTCAGAATCCGGCGCATGTGCCCCGTCGCACACACAGGCGGCGCGCCCGCACGGCCGCGCGGAGCAGGACGCACGCGGCCCTGCATGCGGGCGGCGCGCCCGTGCAACCCGCGCGGGGCCAGGCGCGCGTGGCCCGTCATGCGGGCGGCGCGCCCGCGCAGCCCGCGCGGGGCAGGGCGCGCGCGGTTCCGCACGCGGGCGGCGCGCCCGTGCAGCCCGCGCGGGGCAGGGCGCGCGCGGCCCTGCATGCGGGCGGCGCGCCCGTGCAGCCCGCGCGGGGCCGGGCGCGCGCGGCCTTGCATGCGGGCGGCGCACCCGAGCGGCCGCACGGGGGCCGAGCGCGCACCACCCGCGTGCGACCGCGCGCTCGCGCGGCCCGGTGAGGGCCGGCCACCGCGCGAGCCGTGCGGACAGGGTAGGAGGGCCGACCACACCCTCGCCCTCGCCGAGGCCGAGGCACCGCCGCCGTCGTCGTCCGACAACGGGAGTGCCTCACGGTCGGCCGGGAGGACCTTACGGTCCGCGACCTTCACTCTTTTTCGGTTACTGACTTCGTTACGGCAGGTTCGTGTAGGGCCGTGCACGCGCACCGGGACGCGAGGCGTTGAGCGACTGGTCACCGCACGTAGCAGGTGGGTTTTTCTTTGGGGATATGATGTCGGATCCCCGACTGTTGTTTTTCAATTTTAAATAATTCAAGAAAGTTTGTTTTATGTTAACATAAGAAAAGTTGCGAGGCATTTGTTGATACTGACCTAGTAGTTCTCATAGTCACTATTATCTGGTATACTGTTATTATGTGGTTACTTGGCTTGAGGCTGCAGCACGCGCACCCGCGGTTTGGCCACCGCTAAGGGTGCGCTTTTCCGGAAAAGTGGTCGATGACCCGTGTAGACCCACGAGGTGACGTAATGGGGGGCTCCCGTAGGTGGGGAGTTTGAGGCGCCGAGGTGCGAGCGTTGAGACCCGTCGGGGTAGGTGCTCGACGTGGTTTACCGAGGTAGGTGCTCGGTTGGATGCCGGGGTAGGTGCCCGGACTAGGTTGTGCAGGTGTGCGAGGTTTTGTCCCCGTGTGGGGGAGAGTGGTTGCTCCGGATAGTTTACGGTTGGCGCACTTCTTTTTCCTGCTTTCCTTATTATTTTACTTTGTCGCTGACTTCCCACATTGTGACAGGGTCCTCTCGGGGAGCGATAGGCGACGGTGAGGCCGAGACTGGAG
This sequence comes from Tillandsia fasciculata, assembly GCA_029168755.2. Taxonomy (NCBI): domain Eukaryota; kingdom Viridiplantae; phylum Streptophyta; class Magnoliopsida; order Poales; family Bromeliaceae; genus Tillandsia; species Tillandsia fasciculata. The sequence goes on along the minus strand of CM054941.1, from coordinate 10,457,146 downwards.
CGGTCGGATCTATGGAGACCCCGCATTAGTATTATTTACTTCTCCTTCATTGTCGCTTTTCATTTACTACTGTAGACTTCTGTGTGGATCGCGATACCCTCGTGGGGTCGGTATGGATGTCGGCAACCTTTGCTTTACTTCTTAGCTAAACTTACTTTCCCTTTATATTGGCCGCTTGAAGAAAAGAAAATGAAACAAAATCAAAAGAATTTCGAAAACCGTTTTCAAAACCTAAGTGTCGTGTGGGCACTGTTTTCAAACCTTGTGGATTTATGGATTTCAAAAAAAAAAAGGGATTTCAAAACCTAAGTGTCGGGTGGGCACTGTTTTCAAAACTCTGTGGATTTATGCCGTTTTCGAAACCGGATTTTAAAATCTAGATGCCGTGTGGGCGTCGCTTTATAAAAGTATGGATTTATCCTTTCAAAAGAAATGGCCGTAACGTTTATGTACATGTGGCATATATGTTTGAATGCTTGGAATCGTTGTGATTGATCTGTTGGTTGTATATCGACTCTGTATTATGCGCGACGCCGTGCACGTACAGGGGAGACTCTGTCCGTGTGCAGAGTGATCCTGTACTTGCGGCGGGTCTGGGCACGCGTCGGGGGGGGGACTCTTTCAAAAAAAAAAATGTGAACCGCTTTCGCTAAATGAAAAACCCCGGGGCGTGACATGTTTTTCAAGAAAACCAATCTTGTCCATATATGATTTTGCGTTTGTCTCCGATTGGTTTAACTTTTCTTGGAGGATTTTATTGTTATCCAATAAACACCCTTGTTCCTCCTCGAGATCATGAAGTTTGATCTTTAAAGCTTGATTCTCGTCTTGAACTTCAAGTCGTTGCTTCCTCAACTTCTTGATATGCTTGGCCATCTTCTTTGATTCCGCAAGAAGTTGTTGGTATGCCTCAACGAGTTCTTCTTCGTCCGACTCCCCCTCACTTGATGACTCTCCTCCGGATGTTGATGTTTCATGCAAAATCAAAGGAATAGAGTCAGTAACTAAAGATGATAAGCACAAATTAGAAGAGGGAATTTGAGAGGCATGAAAAGCAACAACTTTTTCCTCTTTACTTGAGGTCGATTCATTGGAAGTAGAATCGTCCCAAGTTTTCGCTTGCAAAGCCTTCTTTTTATATAATTTCGGAGAAGGACAATCCGTTGAAATATGGCCGTAGCCTTTGCATCTATAACATTGGATTTCCCCTTCGAAATCATCTTTTTCTTTTTCTTTAGAAGGTTTTGCAACGCCTTTGAGTTTAGAGGATTTAGAACCCGATGATCCTTTAGATGGTTTCGTGGATGAAGATCCATCGGTTCGATTCTTCCAAAACTTTCGACGAAATTTCTTTGTGATCCGCGCCAATTGTTCTTCAAAATCGGCAAAAGAGATTTCATCGTCGGAACTCGATTCGCCATCTTCTTCCTTTGTTGATTTGAATGCAATACCTGTAAGCTTAGAAGAAGACTTGGAAGAAACTTGATTAGTAGGAAAAGTCATCTCATAAGTTTGCAAAGCACCTACTAATTCCTCTACACTCATCTCATCCGGATGACTAACGGTTTCAATGGCGGTAACCTTTGCCCTAAACCGTTCCGGAAGAGTCCGAAGTATCTTTCTTACAATTTTCGACTCCGGGATCTTTTCTCCTAAATTGAAGCACAAATATTGATTACATCTTGAAGTCTAGTGTAATAATCTGTAAACAATTCAATGGAGCTTCCAATGAATAGAGTCAAATTGACTTGTAAGCATCTGGAGCTTTTGAATTTTTACAAGATTAGTCTCATGTGTAATTTTGAGAATCATCCCAAATTTCCTTCGCGGTTTCAACGCGGAAATTCTTGTAAACTCAGTCGAGGAAAGAGAAGATAAAGCGTTTACCTTTCCCATTGTAAGAAGAGCTTTCGATTTTCTTTAGACCATCTAGAGCGAGGTTTTGGGGTAGTAGAATTTCCTACTTCCTCAACCGGATGCACCCAACCGTATTCCACGGTTTGCCAAACACGCTCATCAATTGAGATGAGAAAAGCTCTCATCCGCACTTTCCAATACGCATAATTGGTCCCATCAACAAGAGGAGGTCTAAAAATATTACCACTTTCACCCGACATGATAGATAAACCTAAAACCCGCTCTGATACCAATTGTAGGTTTTTATAATGTAGGATCCACAAGGATCTAAATAGGTACTATCAAACAACTAGAGGGGGGTGAATAGGTGTAATACTTATAAAACCAATCTCAGTGCAAAAATAAAAACCAATGCGGAAATAAAAAATAGCACACCGAGATTTACGTGGAAACTCCAATCCAGGAGAAAAACCACGGGACCAACACGCAATAACAATCCACTAAGAATTGAAGAATAACAAGGTGATTACCGACTCCACGGACTCGACCCCTCCTTCAAGTTCTTCGGACCTTGCGCTCCACCGATTGCACGTCCACTGCACACGTTCGAATCCACGAACGCCACTCGAATCCACGAGCACACGTTTCGAATCCACGAAACGCCTTCAACACACCGAATCCACGGTGCTACGTCGAATCCACGACGCAAACTCAGCCGGTAAGAATATTGGCTTCGATGGTGATCCTTTGCTTAGATTATCAATGAAGAACCATGGAAGGAATCTCTAAGCAAAGATTAGATCAATTCGACAAAAGATATGTTCTTGAAAGAACCATCGAATTGACCTAAAAGAGGCTATAAAGAAGAACGATAAAAACCTAGCTTCTAGGGTTGCTCTCAAGTGTTTTATAAATTGATCGGTCGTTTTTGAGAAACCCTAAATGTCTATTTATAGTTTAGAAACCTTTGGAAAGAGATAAGCATCAAAAACTGACTTAACATAATTTTTCCCGCACGACGATCCGGATCGGATTTACGGCGATCCTGATCGTCATCTTTTTTTCATCAATTCCTGAAAAAACATGGTTCGGGATCCGGATCGGAATTCTGATCCGGATCGGAATTCTGATCCTGATCGGAATTCTGATCCCCTTCGGGTTCAGGATCAGAAATTCTGATCCGGACTCTGAACATCCAATTTGTCCAGTTTTTGATTTTTATGCAATGAAACCTTATCCAAGTGTTTCTAAACTACTCAAATGTATTCGGATCACCAAAATTATTTAGTTAAACGTACCTAAGCATTCCGAATCCATTTTCTTTAAGATTGATGCAATTGATCCACAATTCTTCACCTTCAATCTTCAAGACTCAAAACACTGAGTGTCAACTTGAGCTCTTGTTGAATCTTCTCTAAGTCTTTGATTGCTGAATGATAATTTGATCCCTTTAAGACTCCGACTCAACTCACTGACTTGACTCACGAAATATGCCAACACCAAAATGCCGTAACAGCACCCGCCCCGCGCGGCACGCGCCGTGGCCGCCGCGCGGGCATGGCCCCGCGCGGCGTGCGATGCCGCCGCCTGGCCGGCACGCGCCCCGCGCGGCACGCGCTGCCGCGCGGGCATGGCCCCGCATGGCATGCGCCGTGACCGCCGCGCAGGCATGGCCCCGCGCGGCATGCGATGCCGTCACCACGCGGGCATCCGCCCCGCGCGGCACGCGCCGCGGCCGCCGCGTGGGCATGGCCCCGCTGGGCGTGCGATGCCGCCGCCGCGCGGGCACCCGCCCCGCGCGGCACGCGCCGCGGCCGCCGCGCGGGCACGGCCCCGCGCGGCGTGCGATGTCGCCGTCGCGCGGGCACCCGCCCCGCGCGGCGTTTACCCTAGCCGCGGCCACACGGGGAGATCGATCCCGCGCGGCTCTAGCCGCGGCCGCGCGGGCACGTCCCCGCGCGGCGCGCATTACGGTCGCACGGCGACGCCTTAGGGCTTCGCGGCGCGACACGTTGGGTAGCAAACGGCTACTCCTAAACCTCATGAAAGACCGATACCCAAAAACCGAGCGAAACTATACCAACATAAAATTAGTTTACCTCTAATCGTAGGAGACGGCTATCCGTTCTCGCTCCCGGTTTTTGGCGCGTTCGTCGGGAGGGTTTGGATCCTTTAGCTTTCACCTTCTTCTCCACCGTTCTCTTTCGATTAGGGTTTCGCCTTTCTTCTTGTTTCCTCCGGTTAGGGTTTCGTCTTTTTTTTTCTTTTTCTCTCTCTTTCTTTCGGGAGGAGATAACAAAATATCTTTTCGTACGACATAACCACTTTGGGTATTTAAAAATTCCCAATTAATTAATTCCTTAATTAATTAATTAATTCCCCAATTAATTAATTCTCCAATTAATTAATTCTCTAATTAATTAATTCCGCATTTTAGATTCTTCAGGATAGTTCCTTAAAGATAACTCTATCCTTTTTCCTCGAAAAGCGTGCCAAATCACTTACGCGAATTTCGATGCACCCCTGGCCATTGCGATCACTTTCTACCCCTTTCCGGAAGCTCCGTAAGTCAGAATCCGGATCCGATCGCACTGCCATTCACCGTTTTCCGAGCTCTATCGCAAAAAAATACCCGCACCTCCGAATTAACGACTTAAGTAAACCCGTTACGTTAAATACATTAAACGGAAACTTTATTAGCAGGAGGTATTAAGTGTTACAAAATCTATGATATTTCACCACTTACCTCTTAAAAGAAGTTTCATCCTCGAAACTTAATCTCACTCCTTACTAAATAACTCGGGGAAATACTCTCTTATTTTTGTTTCAAGTTCCCACGTCGCCTCGCGCTCCTCGTGGTTACTCCATTGCACCTTTACGTAGGGGATCGTCCGGTTTCGAAGGTTCTTCTCTTCTCTTGCCAAGATCCGCATTGGCGTTTCTTCGAAGCTCAAGTCTTCCCGCAGCTCGACGGCCGAGGCGTCGAGAACGTGCGACGGATCAGATAAGTATTTCCGGAGCATCGAAACGTGGAAAACGTTAGGCACCCGTTCAAGATTTGGCGGTAAGGCCAACCGGTACGCCACTAGCCCCACGCGCTCCAAGATTTTGAACGGTCCCACATACCGTGGGCTTAACTTCCCTCTTATGCCAAACCGTCTCGTCCCCTTAGACGGTGACACACGTAGTAACACATGATCCCCTACCGAGAATTCCAGTTCCCGTCGCCTCCGGTCTGCGTAACTTTTCTGCCGGCTCTGGGCGGTCAGCAACCGCTGCCTGATAAGGCGCACCTTTGTTTTCGTTTCCTCTACGAGGTCTGGCCCCAAGAGTTTCTGTTCTCCCAAATCGTCCCAACAAATGGGCGATCGACACCGGCGTCCGTACAGGGCTTCGTACGGGGCCATCCGAATACTAGCCTGATAGCTATTATTGTAAGCAAATTCCACGAGGGGTAGGTAACGCGACCACCCCTCCCCCAGGCTTAGCACACAAGCTCGAAGCATATCCTCAAGAATCTGGATCACTCGCTCTGATTGCCCGTCCGTCTGCTGGTGAAAAGCCGCGCTAAACTGCAACTTGGTCCCCAACGCCTGCTGCAGGCTCCGCCAAAAGTTTGACACGAAGCGCGTGTCCCGGTCCGAGGTTATGGATGATGGTACTCCATGCAACCTAACCACCTCGTCGATATAGGTCCGCGCCAGCCGATCCCTAGTCCACGTCGTGTGAATCAGTATGAAGTGGGCCGATTTCGTCAGACGGTCCACGATGACCCATATCGCGTCGTGTCCTTGTTGCGATCGCGGAAAACCGGTCACAAAATCCATGGTGATCCGTTTCCATTTCCACTCCGGTATGGGCAATGGTTGTAGTTTTCTCGCTGGTCGTTGGTGTTCTGCCTTCACCTGTTGGCACACCGAACATCGTGCCACGAAGTGCGCCACATCATTCTTTAGTTTAGGCCACCAGAAGGTCTGTCTTAGGTCTCTGTACATTTTTGTACCTCCAGGATGCGCAGTGTAGGGGGCGTTATGTGCTTCCGCCAGAATTTCTTTCCTTAGTTCCGGCACGTCAGGTACGCAGACTCGTCCCCGGAACCTTAACACGTCGTCGACACCGATCACAAAATCCCCACCTGGTTCCGAGGATAACCTGTCCCGCACTTGCTGTAATTGTGGGTCCGTCGGTTGGCCTTCTGCGATCCTCCCTATTAGCGTAGGCTTGATTTCCAAGGACATTGTAGTAACCGTGATTTTTAAAATCCAAAATCTGAGTTTAAATAATTTCCTAAATTATTTAAGTGGCAAAAATAGGGAATTAATAGTACAATTGAGGCCCTAAAATACCGACTTTTGATCGGGGCCTGATCTCGAAAATCCGAGATCACCATTGCGATCGTCTCGTCGAAACATGAAAATTTCATATTCACTTGTCGACGATCTGACGGTCGGATCTTCCAGAAATCAGCGAAGAAAAAGCGGGTCCCACAACTTAAGTTGTGAATAGTAACCCCTATTTTTAATCCCCTCTTGACCACTAACGGCCGTTTCACCGTCTGGAACCCTGAGATAGGGGTATGAGTAGTCAAACCTAACTAATTTCGACGTTCTGAGCGCGATGGCACTGACGGTTTTCGCGTTTGGCAATCCGGGTACATCGAAGTGCGTGCATCAGACTATAATTTGTCAAACTTTTTGGCCCGAGATTTTATACGAGCGCCATACTAATCAAACAAATATGCTACTTGACAGGTCTCGACGAGCCGGACGTCGTGGCGAAGTCTGTTTCGCATTTTGATGAACGAATTTTCTCGAAATGCGTGAAATGCACTGAAAAAGGGGGTATTTTTGAGAAAACTATAATATTTTATGTACCAAAAATTTAGGGGCTTAAACCATGGGGTGTTGGGTGCATTTTGTACCTACTGTGAAGACCCCGGAGGTTGGGGTTAGGTCTGAACCGGGTTTGAGGTTATTTTGCAAGAATCTTGCATTTAATGCCAAGTGGCTCTTGGGTTCCTTTGGGTGTAGCACGAGGGGTCAGCAAGGGATCCGAGGCATCAACATCTCCTCTGCATCCTCCACATGATGCCTGGGTTGCTGGGGAGGCCGAGGACACCCACCCCTTGAGACCTAGTCCGAGAGAGAGAGAGAAAGAAGGAGTTGGACCAAAATTCTTCCAAGGTGGAGTTGGAGTGCTCTGAGGACTTCCTTGGTGTCTGTGGAGCATCTTGGGAGGTTGCCGTGGCCGCGTGAAGGAGGAGGAAGAGAACCGGCTTCTTCCATCTTCTACAACTCTAGCCAAGGTAAGGTCTTTTAAACCCCAGTTTGTTTTAGCCCGAGACCACTAGCAGTAGGTTAGTTAGGTTCTTGTGATGCTCTCTGCACAGTCCGAGCCCCCCATGCACGGCCGGTTGCCGGCGGGAGCAATATCTCGCCGGAAACCTAGCCAAGCTCCGCCGCGACCGTTCTCTGCAACTAATGGACCAAAATGGAAAACAAAATGATTTTTGTTGACTAAATGACCTATATATTATTTCTGCAAAGTTTGAACAAAGATGGTTAAGTATTTATAAAGAAAATCGAAACCCTAGTTTTTCGGGTTTTTGCATGTTGGCCGAGCCTTGCGCTCCGGCGCCGGCGAGCTCCTCCGACGCCGGCCACATGCCTAGAAGTGTTTCTGGGAGTGAGAGGAGTGCACCCATGCACTTGCATGGCATCCATGCAGCACCAAAGAGGCGCGGCCATGGATGACCCGAGAATAGGTCGAAACGCGGCCGCTGGCGCTCCGGCCATCTCCGGCCGGGTTGGGTTGGTCTGGAATCTTCCTATGACTCTTTAGAGCATTTCCATCTAAGTTAGAAGTATCCAAGATGCCTCGTTAAAAATCCACCATTAATGGTGGGAAGCTCCAAACCGAGCTTGTGGTCGCCGCGTCGCCGCCGTGTCCTGTCGCCGGGCACGGGTCCAGGTGAGTTGGTTATGGTATTTAGCATCCAATTGATCAAGTAGTTGAGCCCCAGAGCCCCTGGTTGAGTGGTCACGAAATTCGAAGCTATTAGCTTCATTTTCCTCCTCGTGCCCGCGGCCAACCATGGGTTTTGGCTTGCTCCAAGTTGCAGGAAATGTAGAGTAAACTCCAAAGAATATTTCCTTCCAAGTTGGAAGGCCTCAGGTGCAATGGTTGCAGAGAACAAGGCTGGGTTTTTGGTTGTGTAGATGTTTGTATAAGGTGCACACCAACTGTTTGTTATAATGCCACAAAGAGTTTTTAAATGGATTTAGGTTTCGAGTTAAATATGAAACTTGCTTCAAAATGTCCCCTGAGCTTGATGCTCACTTCAGATCAAGTTAGATCTGAGTGGATTAATGTTTGGAGCATTGTGTGAATTGTTAGTGAGCTAGGTGTGGATCTGGTTGATCCAGCAACTGCTGGGCTGCAAATAGAGCAAGCCCCAGGTTTTTTTAGGTTGCTGTGAGCACAACTCTCAAGCAGAAATTCATATGGGTGCATTAAAAGTTGAGTTTCAAGGTTGTCAAGCTCTAAGTTAAGTGTTTTGGTTCAAACCCTGTTCTGGGTTGTTTGCGAAGCCGCGACAGTGTGCTCCTGGCTAATTTGGGGTCACTGGACGCGATGCTCGCGTTAAAAATAGATTTTGATAAGCCGGAGAAACAAAATTGCATTTAGGCTAGGATAGGAGAGTAATTTATGGCCCGAAGTTTTCCTCGAGTTCCGTGCTGCCGCAAATTGGTGAGCACGGTGTTCAGTGAGATAAATGTCACCTGCTGGAAGTGACAGTTCGTTAAAATGAGTTTCCAGTTGAAAGAACGAGCGAAAATAGTGCTCAAATGACACTAAAAATGCAATTTTTAGAAACCCTAGGGGTCTAAATACAAATATGGCAATGTTTACTGTTTAGAACAGTGTGCTGTTGATTCCTAAGCTTTTTGTTAGGAATCCAACGGCTCCCGTTGAGCGGAAATCGGATAACGGTCCGAGAATCGGCATAATTGTCGATTTAACGGCATCCGGGTGGCAATCGCGCAATTTGAGAAATTTCGGCGATTTCACCAAGCCGACTGTTGAGTCCCAGTAGAATCTGGTTGAGCCAGCGGCAAAGTTTTAAGCCCGAGTCTCCCGAAAATCCAAAATGGAATTTTCCGAGAGGGGCATTTTGGTAATTTTACCAATAATTGAACAAAAGGTTGCGTTGGTCTAAGTGTTGTTGTCAAACACTGAGGATTAAGTAGTTCAAGGGTTCAATTGATCTGGGTTTAAGTTGGGATTGAGTTTGTCTCCCTGATCAGTATTTTTGATTCAGGTTGACCCAGATTGCTTCTGGTTTTGAGCGATACAGTTTATTCGCCTGCGATTTGTCAGGTGGGTTTATCTTTGGTCCGGGCTTTATCATTTCGGCCCTCTGGGGTATAGTATTGGTTGGACCCCTGTTCTTGTAGCCTAGTTGATGTTTGAGCCTGCCTTACTTTTTGATCAGTTTTATTTTTCTAAAAACGTGTTTTTAATCAACCCATGTTTTGTCTCCAAGCATCGCAGAGTCGCGGAGTCTGTTCTTGTTTGATACCACTTGTTGGGTTATAAGTAATTGGATCTAAATAGGGGAAAAAATACCTAGAGGGGGGTGAATAGGTGTAAACAATAAACACTCAAAAAAATCATTGCGCAAATAAACCCAATGCGGAAAAATAAAAGAACACGCAAGATTTTTACGTGGAAAAACTCCAAACCGGAGTAAAAAACCACGGGACCGATAACACGGCGAAATCCACTAGAATTAACACACGTACAAGGTGATATAACGTACTCACAGACGACTCAACCTTTTACCATACGCTCCTAGTAGATCTTCCCGCTCGCTCCACGACGCTTCTCGAATCCACGATCCGCGCCCAACGCTGAATCCACAGCGTCCAACGTCGAGTCCACGACGTCCAACCGAATCCACGGTCTTCACCCAATGGCACGCTTCGAATCCACGAACGTACCTCGCTCCGAATCCACGAGAGCGGTTGCACCTTGAATCCACAAGGCCACGCGAGTCCACGCGCCGATTTTGGGGTAAATCGTTGTTTTTTTGGGTGGTGATGATCCGCCGAATACTTAGATTAAAGATAGATCGGAAATACCATCTAAGTATTCATTGATTTGATTCTACTCAAAATGTGAGTATGGAAAACCTAGAATCAAATCAATCAATATAGATGAAGAAACATAGAATAAATCTATTGATTTCCTTTCTTCTCTATATATGTGGATTTTTCTTTTCGGCTATTTTCTTCTGTAATAGCGGATGCCCTAGAAATGAATACAGGGCCTATTTATAGGTTAGAAACCATTGGAAGAAGATAGGATCAAAAACTGCCTTTTCTGGAAATTTTTACCGACGGCGATCCGGATTGGAATTGACGATCCGGATTGCAGAAGCAAGAAAGACGATTTCCAGAAAATGCCTGTTCGGGATCCGGATCACAAAGTCCGATCCGGATCGTTCATACAGTTTTACCAGAACATCAATGTTCGGGATCCGGATTGCAAATCCTGATCCGGATCGAGGAAGCACACAGGTAAAACTAGTGTTCGGGATCCGGATCAGAGGATGCTGCGATCCGGATTGAACCAGTGTATGAACCAACACCCTTCGGGATCCGGATTGCCGAGTCCGATCCGGATCCTGAACATGTCCCATGTCCAGTTTTTGATGTTTATGCAATTAAAACCTCTTCCAGGTGTTTCTACACTATAAGAAGTATTCGGATCATCAAAAATCTTTAGTTAAACGTACCTGATCCTTTTGAATTCTTCTTTCTTGAGATTGAGGTATACGATCCAAAGTTTCTTCATCTTCAATCTTCAAGACTTAATACATTCACGAAATACGCCAACTCAAATTCCGTAACAATCTCCCCCTTTGGCGGTTTCGTGACAAAACACAAATCCACAAAAGAAAATTCAAAAAGATATTTTTGTTGCTATCACCATACAACAAAAATTTACAAAAGAGATCCAGAAATTAAAAACATGAGATAAACTCCTAAGACAGACTCTAGACTTAGACATCTGTAATCTCTGCACACAAAAATCATTCTTGACAAAAGAAATCGTTAGATACCTCAAGAATTGAAACATACAAAACCAAATACAGAGATAGAGTTTATTCTCATCATGACATTTGAAAAATTCAGATATGTAAGAGAATCATAGTTAAAACCAACATATCTTCTAAGCAGTCGAAAACCAAATGTCAAAGTATGTTAGTCCAACATCAACTTGTTAGTCATATTACATGCCCAAATAGTTAGTCGAATAGTTAGTATAGAGGCATGCCACCAATCACAAATAAAAACCAAAGTTGAGTTGAAGATACTTACCTTGATATTCACAAAGTTCATTCACATCATTCATTGTTCATTCATCATTGTTCAGAGTTCTCTCTAACTCTCTCCCCCTTTTTGTCACAAAAGAAAGCCAAAACGTAGCAAGAGCTACAATATGTAAGGAGAGTTAAAAAAATCTATCAATATGCACAACCTGAGAACTAAACGAAAAGTATCAATAAGACTAAAAACTTAAAATCCTGCACAAAAAGAAAAGAAAAAGGAAATGAGTCAAAAATGATCAGTTGTCAGAATCTGAGTCTTCAGAACTTGTGCAACCCAGCTTGTAGAACATCTTTGTCAATCGCTTGTGCACAGAATTGACCTTTTTAGTGATAGTAATGTGAGCTGCCGTGACTATTTCAAGCTCATTGCAAATTTTTTGTTGTTCTTTCAAGATCTGTTCTTGCTTGACAGATAGTTGTTGTTGCAACTTGAAGATCGAAGTCAATGATGCTTCATCATCCGTGCCGGGTTCTTGTCGAGACGTTGAGGCCGAGGTGCCGTCACAAGGTTTCTTTCCAATAACATGAGGTAATTTGTGAAGTGACTTCACAATTGTTGATTCATCTATCATCCCGCAACTGTGCTGATATGATGTTGAGCTTACATCAATGTCAAACTTTCGTAAGATCCTCATGATGAGTAGAGGAAATGGAAGTCGCTCAGAGGGATGAGGATGCACAATGTATCTTGACATTCTATTCCAAATTATATAGGGAATATTCATATTCAATCCAATAGCCTCAGAGGGATGACCTATGAGATATAGGAATAGCAGCCGCTCCCATCTCACAACCTTGGTCTGCATGTTGGGCAGAATGTTATAACATGTTATGAAGTTTAGAAAACGGTACTCCAGTCGTAGATGTTTGGATCTGACACTCTTGCCGTCAACTGATTTAGTTCCTTCCAAACAGATCCTGTCGATCACAGTTTGCCACAATGCAGTTGTCAAACTTTTTCCTTTCAAAAAGTTAAGCCCCGATGTGCTAGATTCCATTCCAAGGACTTCACCAATTAACTGCGGTGTGATCTTAATCTTCATTCCTTGGATGTTTGTATAGAAATGCATAGACCCATTTTCATCTTCTTGAAGATGTCTCGCATTCGTGTAGAAGGTTCTCACACGATACAAACAAAATCCTAGAAGTTCAGGGAATCGGCAGACTTGAAGAAGAGAAGCTTGTTCAATTAAGGTTCCAAATTCTGGTGAATGATTGCGAAGGGCTTCAATGTTGACATGACGTTCTCCGATGCATTCACGTCGTTCAAAAGCTCGAAGACGGTCAGTATTAACGACTACCTCTTCAACACGTGGCGGAGAGTCAGGAGCTATTGGTGTGTCAACATTAGTGTCTCGTCTTAATCCATAACGTCGAGCAAGTCGTTTCCGTTTCACAGAGATAGTTGGAGCCGACATAGGAGCTTTCCCAGTGTCCATGGGTGCTTTTCCTTTTTGTTTAGATTTAGTAGGCAATACCTCATCATCATCATCATCTGTCAACATATCCCAGTGTACTTCATCAGGGTTTTCTTCAAGTTCTGTGTCACTTATAACTTCCACTTCACCTTTTCGTTGGAGTTTCTTGGCTCGTTTCAGTTTGTTGGTTGCTCGAGTATGTACCATCGTAACCAGTAGCAGGATTAACCAAGAGAGTGCCATCAGTGCTTGAGTTTAGAAGGTGTCCTGTGAAGAGCCAACTCAAGAACACATGAAAAATCGTCAATTTTGAAAAATTTGAAACATTGTACCTAGACAATCATAATCATGTAGAGAAGCCAAGAATCAAATTAGTTTTCCAAAAAGAATTTTAAAAATAGATCAATTCCATGATTTTCAAAAATTCCTCTTTTATGCCCTAAACCAGAATTTTTAGAAATCGAAGCCTAAAAACTCGTTTATCTTGAGAAAACCCAGCATAAAAGCAAAACTAATTGACCCAGAGTTCTTATTTCAAAAGAAATTTGATCAAAAACCATTCACAAACGAAAAAGTTTCAAGATTTCAACTCACGTTTGATGAAAAACCATAAAAACTGTGAAAAACCGAGATTTTGATCAATAAAACTTACTTGAATCCGAAGAACTTTGAGTTTGGAAGCTCCAAAATGCAAGAAATCTAGAGAGAGAAGCTCTAGAGATTTTAGAACAAAAGATTAGGGTAAAAGAAATCAAATCCTCTTTGTTCTTATAAAAACCCTAGCCGTGATCCGGATCGGATCGAGAATGTGATCCGGATCGGCTACCCGCAGGAAGAATCCTGCGTTCGGGATCCGGATCACTTACCCCGATCCGGATCGGCTTCAACTTTTTCTCCAGAAAAATTCAGAAAAATTCCATAAAATCCAGAAAAAGTATGTAAGCACTTTACCATGTCAACTTTAAACAAAAGACATCGTTTCATACAACAAGAAATAGATTATGCAAAATCTATCAAAAATACCCAAAAATGAAACGAAAATTTACGAAAGTTAAAACACTTAAAGTTGAACAACTTCAATTACATCTATCCTGATCTTATGTGTAATGCCTTTATCAAATCATCAATTTTAGTAAAGAAAATGAAGTACCAAGATCAATAGATGTTTGAAATCCCAGATAAGTTAGATAATATATCTAGACAATCTGTTGAAGGAGTGGCTCTTTGAGCATCTTTTACTAAAAATCCCACCTTATACCAACCATGAAATACGACTGAGTCAAGTATTTCAATATGAATTTCATCAACAATTTTCAAAACAAAAATTTGCTTTTCATTCATGGAGTATTTTTTTTTCATTTTCTCCATGTGGTGGTAGTTTTCACACTCCTCATGGGATGTAACTCTTTCCACATCTTTTGAGCATTTTACATTTCATTGACTCCCCCTCAATTGGCTATCAATTATTTAATATATAAAGTATTCAACCAAACCATTGATCTCGAATTCATACTCGACTAAGCAATCAAATATGATAATGACTATACCAAGAGATCATTGAGAGAGAAATTGACTTTGATCACTTAAAAGATGGTTTAATTAACGTAAATGATCATTGCAACATTGAAATATTATGACATCAAAAGCATAATAAATTTCTAAATGCATAAAAGGATGCAATTAAAGTCAATTATGATTTATGCTCAATTAATGTCCTATGTACAAAACATAGATAAAGAACAAAACAAAAACAAAAACAAAACCTAACCTAAGCAAAGGTTTCAAAAGAGTTTATTTCAAGGAAAGCATGCCAATTGCTTTACGCAAGTGAATAAAACGTTTTTGATCCAAAGGTTTTGTTAAGATATCAGCTAATTGATCCTCAGTTGAAATATATGACAGTTGAAGAATGTTTGATTCAACTAGCTCTCTAAGAAAATGATATCTAAGTTCAATATGTTTTGTTCTAGAGTGCAACACAGGGTTTTTAGAAATGTTAATAGCACTAGTGTTGTCACATAAAATGGTTACCGAAGATGTTGAAATCCGGAAATCGCTCAACACGCTTTTCATCCAAATCAATTGGGTTGAACAACTTCCTGCAGAAATGTACTCCGCTTCGGCAGTCGAGAGTGCTATGCAATTCTGCTTTTTACTGTGCCATGCAACAAGGCAATGGCCAAGATAGAAGCATGCACCACTCGTGCTTTTCCGGTCATCCACTGATCCAGCCCAATCGGCATCTGAGTATCCAACAATATCCAAAGTCGTTCCCATAGGATACCAAATTCCGAAATTGATTGTACCTTTGATATATCGGATGATCCGTTTCACCGCTTTCAGGTGAACCTCCTTCGGTGCTGATTGATATCTCGCACAAATCCCAACACTGAAGGATATATCCGGGCGACTAGCCGTGAGATATAGTAGACTTCCAATCATACTGCGATACAGTTTCTCGTCTACATTCTCACTATGTGATTCACTTCCAAGTCCCTTATGGCTAGTTCCCATTGGAGTCGGAAAATCCTTAGAATTTTCAAGATCAAACTTTTTGACCAACTCCAGTGCATACTTGGATTGACACAAGTGAATTCCTTCATCGTTTTGTTTAACTTGTAATCCAAGAAAATAAGTCAATTCGCCCATCATGGACATCTCAAATTCGCTTTCCATGGTCTCCGCGAATTTGGAAGCATCATTATCTCTTGTTGCGCCAAAAACAATGTCATCGACATAGATTTGAGCAACTATGAAATTGTTTTGATAATGCTTCACAAAGAGAGTCCTGTCAGCTCCCCCTCGAGTGTAGCCCTTTTCCAAAAGGTGCTTTGTCAACCTTTCGTACCATGCTCGCGGTGCTTGTTTCAGACCGTAAAGAGCCTTTTTCAGACGAAAAACATGGTTAGGTAGTTTATGATCCACAAAACCTTTCGGTTGAGCCACATAAACTTCCTCATTTAAAAACCCATTTAAAAAGGCGCTCTTAACGTCCATTTGAAATAATTTGATTTTAAAATGACAAGCAATCGCAAACAATATACGAATGGACTCGAGTCTAGCTACAGGGGCGAAAGTTTCATCAAAGTCTATACCTTCTACTTGAGAGTAGCCTTGAGCAACTAACCTTGCTTTGTTCCTGATGATAGTACCTTCTTCATTTTTCTTGTTCTTGAAGATCCATTTGGTACCTATCACATTGTGTTGCTTCGGAGGCTTCGTCAATTCCCAGACTTTGTTTCGCTCAAATTGATGGAGCTCTTCCTGCATTGCTTTAATCCAGTAGTCATCTTGGAGAGCTTCATCAACATTCCTTGGTTCGATTTGAGATACATAGCATGCAAATCCGCAAACCAATTGTCTCCGTGTTCTAACTCCTTCTTGTGGATCTCCAATGATGTTCGATTCAGGGTGATCCTTGGAGATGCGTAACGTTTGAGGTAGAGGAGTAGACGGAGGTACACGAGATGATTCCTGCACATCAGATAAGCTTGAAGAACCGTTAGATGCATCATTATTATCGAAAGAATTGTTAGAAGAAGATGCATTAGCAGGTGTATCATCATCAAGAGAGATATCGAGGGTAGATTTTTCAGATTCAAAGTGAAAAGCTTCATCTACCTTAACATTTATCGATTCTACGATCGTCTTAGATTCTAAGTTAAAAACTCGATATGCTCTGCTGTTTGTAGAATAACCTAAGAAAATCCCTTCGTCACTTCGAGAGTCAAATTTTCCAAGATTCTCACGATCACGTAAAATAAAACACCGACTCCCAAAGATGCGAAAATATTTGATGTTAGGTTTTCTACAAAACCAAAGTTCATATGGTGTATTCAATGTCCCCGGGCGCAAATACACGCGATTAATAACATAAACAGCAGTGTTCACCGCTTCAGCCCAAAAATAAAAAGGTAAGTTCCGGCTGTGAAGCATAACACGTGCCATTTCCTGTACGACCCTGTTTTTGCGCTCGACTACACCATTTTGTTGAGGTGTGTAAGGTGCAGAGAATTCATGTTTAATGCCATTAGAAGTGCAAAAATCAATGAATTTGGAATTTATGAATTCCCCACCTCTATCACTCCTAACTCGAGTAATCCTATCATTCTTTTCAGTCATAATACGATTGCAGATTTCGAGAAAAGAATCAAAGGTATCAGCTTTTTCTTTTAAGAAAGCTACCCAAGTATATCTAGAATAATCATCAACCAATAAGAAAATATACCATTTACCTCCCAGAGATGGTTGACGAGTTGGCCCCATTAAATCCATATGCAAAAGTTCCAAAGGCCGTTTTGTACCTATGTGGTTCAAGTTCTTGTGTGCAGTCCTAGACTGTTTTCCTTTTTGGCAACCGCCACACACAAGGTTTTGTTCAAAAGAAAGTTTCGGAACCCCCTTGACCACATCTTTGTTCGAAATTCTAGCAAGTTCCTTAAAGTTTATGTGACCTAGCCTTTCATGCCAAAGTGTTTCATTTTTCAAAGATGCTAGGTTACATTTTTCAGAAATCTTATGAGGAACTACATAACAATTGTTTTCTGATCTAACCCCCTTTAAAAAGAAAGCATGGTTCATGTCAGTTACAGTGCATTTATCAGATGAAAAATTAACTGAATAACCACTATCACAAAGTTGACTTATGCTTATGAGGTTAGTCTTAAGGCCATGAACAAATAACACATTATTTAGAACCGGGCCATCTGGAATAGCTACCGTTCCCTTTCCAACAATTTTGGAAGACCGACCATCTCCGAAAACAACAAGTCCTCCGGAGTTTTTCTCAAATGTTTGAAAACAGTTTTTATCACCGGTCATATGACGGGAACACCCGCTATCCAGGTACCAAGACGAACTATCATATGCATGCAAGGAAACATTGGTAGCAAGACAGGGGAAAATTTCACCTTTGCGCACCCAAACCTTTTTGGAGTGCGTCGGTAATGATCGTGAAGTTGATCTCCTAGGTGAGAGCGTCTTGCTTGAAGAATTGCTGCTCCTTGATGATGTCGTCTTGAGCGGTGTACTACCAAGGCTCTTTTCCTTCAATTGAGTTGCAGTTGATTTTCGAGGAATAGCCTTTTTGGTAGTCATTGCAAGAGGTGCTTGAGGTGTGCGTTTGGCTTCCGTCTTGCAATTTCTCCTTATGTGCCCTGAAATGCCACAACGAAAACATACCTTAGGTCTTGACGATCCCGAGGAGGATGTAGTAGGCTTGTTGTCGTTGCTTGTCGTGAATTCCGGTGTCGGAGGAGGAGATACCGACTGAGGCACAAATACTGTCCCACTCGAACTTGGAATGTCTCCAGTTTGAGTGTATCCGAGGCCGAACTTATTTCTTTGACCAAGACCAAGAAGTCTGTCCAACTTACTCCTTCCAGAAGAAAATCTCTTTAAGTCATCCTTCAGTTGGCGTATGGTCTCCGTCATTTCCAATTTTTCCTGTCGAGCCTCGCCGTTGAGCTTCAAGAAGTAATTCGCTTTGTTCACCATATCCATATAATTCTTCTCGAGTTGCTCATTGGACTCTTGAAGGGAAACATTTGTTTTAATCAATTATCCCTTTCCACTTCAAGATCGGTTGAGAGAGAGGTTACCCTTTTTACTTCTTCTTCGAGATCCTGCAATCTCCCTTTCAACCCCTTGTTTTGCTTAGCCAGTTTCTTTGAATCCCTCAAAAGCTTATGGTAGGCTAGAGCAAAATCTTCACCTTCAGAATCATCTGATTCATCGTCCGTTGCAATCTTTTCAACAGAGGAGTTGGACAGTGAATCGGATGTACTTGCCATTAAGCACATGAAGGGAGAAGATGTGGTGGACGCGTGGAAAGCTGTCGCGTTGTCTTCTTCATCACTTGAGGATGACTCATTTGACGTGGAGTTGTCATCCCAAGTAACGACTTGCATCGCTTTCTTCTTAGCCGGATTCTTGTTGGGACACTCCGTTGAATGTGGCCGTAGCCTCGACATTTGAAGCACTGAACTTGTCCCTCTGAACTTTTCTTATCCTTTGAGAAGTTCTCTTGCTTTCTTGACTTGTGGCTTGAAAACCCTTGCCTTTCTTCGACTTTCCGAAGGATGAAGTTTTGCTTGGATTACCCCTTCGAAAGTTGCGGCGAAACTTCCTTGTCAAGAGAGCGAGCTGCTTCTCAAAGTCCTCCATAGAAAGGTTCTCGTCGTCGTCCGAGGAGGATGAATCCGCGTCTTCTTCTTTAGTTGATTTCAATGCGTAACCTGAAGACTTAGAAGAGGATGCCTTTCCAGAAGAATAGTTAGTAGGAAATGTCATTTCATAAGTTTGTAAAGCACCTACTAATTCTTCTACACGCATTTCGTCCGGGTGTTTAATTGTTTCAATGGCTGCGACCTTCGGGCGAAATCGTTCAGGAAGAGTTCTTAGAATTTTTCTTACAACTTTAAATTCTGGAATCTTCTCTCCCAAGTTAGCACATGAGTTTACGATATCTTGCAATCGTGTGTAATAGTCAGTGAAAGATTCATTCTCTGCCATAGAGATAGAGTCAAACTTGCTCGTGAGCATTTGCAGTTTCTGAATCTTCACTAGGTTAGTTCCCTCATGCGTAACTTGAAGAACATCCCAGATTTCTTTCGCAGTCTCACATGCCGAGACGCGAGAGAACTCTGTTTGTGACAAAGCATTAAATAGAGCATTAATTCCTTTGCCATTGTAAGAAGAAGAATCTATCTCTTCCTTGGTCCATTTCGACCTAGGTTTTAAGGTGCGAACATCATCTAAAATTTCAGTTGGATTAGACCATCCTAATTCAATTGATTGCCACACCCTTTCGTCGATGGAAATTAAAAAGGCTTTCATCCGCACTTTCCAGTACGCATAATTTGTTCCATCAAAGAAAGGGGGTCGATTGATGTTTCCACCTTCAACCATTGTTTACAACCCTATTCCCGCTCTGATACCACTTGTTGGGTTATAAGTAATTGGATCTAAATAGGGAAAAAAACACCTAGAGGGGGGTGAATAGGTGTAAACAATAAACACTCAAAAAATCATTGCGCAAATAAACCCAATGCGGAAAAATAAAAGAACACGCAAGATTTTTACGTGGAAAAACTCCAAACCGGAGTAAAAAACCACGGGACCGATAACACGGCGAAATCCACTAGAATTAACACACGTACAAGGTGATATACCGTACTCACAGACGACTCAACCTTTTTCATACGCTCCTAGTAGATCTTCCCGCTCGCTCCACGACGCTTCTCGAATCCACGATCCGCGCCCAACGCTGAATCCACAGCGTCCAACGTCGAGTCCACGACGTCCAACCGAATCCACGGTCTTCACCCAATGGCACGCTTCGAATCCACGAACGTACCTCGCTCCGAATCCACGAGAGCGGTTGCACCTTGAATCCACAAGGCCACGCGAGTCCACGCGCCGATTTTGGGGTAAATCGTTGTTTTTTTGGGTGGTGATGATCCGCCGAATACTTAGATCAAAGATAGATCGGAAATACCATCTAAGTATTCATTGATTTGATTCTACTCAAAATGTGAGTATGGAAAACCTAGAATCAAATCAATCAATATAGATGAAGAAACATAGAATAAATCTATTGATTTCCTTTCTTCTCTATATATGTGGATTTTTCTTTTCGGCTATTTTCTTCTGTAATAGCTTATGCCCTAGAAATGAATACAGGGCCTATTTATAGGTTAGAAACCATTGGAAGAAGATAGGATCAAAAACTGCCTTTTCTGGAAATTTTTACCGACGGCGATCCGGATTGGAATTGACGATCCGGATTGCAGAAGCAAGAAAGACGATTTCCAGAAAATGCCTGTTCGGGATCCGGATCACAAAGTCCGATCCGGATCGTTCATACAGTTTTACCAGAACATCAATGTTCGGGATCCGGATTGCAAATCCTGATCCGGATCGAGGAAGCACACAGGTAAAACTAGTGTTCGGGATCCGGATCAGAGGATGCTGCGATCCGGATTGAACCAGTGTATGAACCAACACCTTTCGGGATCCGGATTGCCAAGTCCGATCCGGATCCTGAACATGTCCCATGTTCAGTTTTTGATGTTTATGCAATAAAAAACTCTTCCAGGTGTTTCTACACTATAAGAAGTATTCGGATCATCAAAAATCTTTAGTTAAACGTACCTGATCCCTTTGAATTCTTCTTTCTTGAGATTGTGGTAAACGATCCAAAGTTTCTTCATCTTCAATCTTCAAGACTTAATACATTCACGAAATACGCCAACTCAAATTCCGTAACAGGATGAAGGCATTGCTCTTCGGGGTTTGGATATAAAACATGTTTTCAAAATTGTTTTTCTAAAAAGATTTTAATTCGCATAATCGATTCCCAGATATAATGACTCTATTCCTGGACATTTGCCATGCCTGATTGGTCATTAGCTAGCTTACACATTTATACTTGATTATCAGTATATCCTGATCTATGCTTTAGAGGTTATTGATTATACTCTGCATTGCACCCTTATTGGGATTTTGGTCATTTGCTAGTTTGCATACCTGTTTATCAGTACCCCCTGATTATTCTGATCCATGTTATAGGAGTGGATGATTGTTCCTACATATGAGTTGAGATTCAGTTGATTCTGATATTGCATCATTGATTGGATTGTTTCGGCTTGTTGTTCACCCGTTATGCTGCTAAATACATGATTTTATTAAATAAATGTTTTTACCGAGCTTCGTAGGGTAGCCTGAGTCTGTTCTTGTTTGATAGGACAAGGGCAACGCTCTTCGAGGTTTGGACCTAAACCTACCGAGCTTCGTAGGGTCACCTGAGTCTGTTCTTGTTTGATAGGACGAGGGCAACGCTCTTCGAGGTTTGGACTTTTCAAAATATTTTTCTCAAAAACATGTGTTTGGTCTGCATGACTGGTTAGTCTGCATGATTGGTATTCAGTTGTTGTTGTTGATCTTGCATTGAGTAGAGATGTTGTTATTATATCACTGTTGCATCCCAGAGGGGATTGATTCTGGCTTGTTGCCGATTACCCGGTCAGTGGACCGAGAGCTTGAGCATTTGCATTATGATCGCCCGCACCGTTGTTCTTCACGTACACCAGCGGGCTGATCCCCCGTAGCGGTGTACTTTACCGGTAAAGTGGTCAGCAGTAGCGACCCGTGACCCCCAGGGGGGAATGTCAACCAGGTGGTGCCAGGTGGGCAGTTTGCCTGAGGTCTGGTAGACCAATATGGTGGCTTGTGATTGGGTAACTTGTTTATTTCAGTTATTGATGCATGTGTTGCTTATTTAGCCTGTTTTGTCATAGCCTGCTTTTATCATATCTCATGATTTTCCTGATTCCTATTCCTGCTATAGTTATCAGCCTATGCTTGCTTCAAGATTTTATTAGTTGCTTTAATTACAGCTCCAATTATATATCTGCTTTATCCTAACATGTGATCATTTACTATCCTCTAGTATTGTATGCCAGTAGGTACGATCTGCTATTTCTCGGCTCGTCGTGCCCACTGGGATACATGTATAGTATATCTCACACCCCCTGGGTGACCATTTTTCAGGTCGAGCGGGTGCTGGGATGTCGGGACGAGTTGGCGAGGTTCCGAGTTAGAGATTGACCCTGGACAGCCGTGTATTTAGAAATAGTTAATTCAAGTGGTATTCAGATGTAATTTGTGTAACGTTATTTGTAATAATTAATTTGTAATAGTGTTAAATGTTACTCTGATGTTGTTGCCAAGTTAGCCGTGCATATATAGAAAAGGCTCAATCCAAAAGGGGATTGGGACTCTTCTATATATGTGGCGGTCTGTTGCGCCCTGGCTGGTTTTAAAACTCTGATTTATAAAAAAAAAAATAAAAAATAAAAAATAAAAATAAAAATAAAAATAAAATTTTAGACGTTGGTTTTTGAACTCGGGGCGTGACAGACATAAATTTCGCAACTGCTCCTGCTGGCACCACCTCCAGTCTCAGTTGCGAGAATTGTGCAATTAGCCGATCCTGTTGGGTAAGGGTGCACAGTGTCGTCTCCCCCGCCTGTCCCCTCCGGCTCAAGGCATCGGCCACCACATTCGCTTTTCCGGGGTGGTAATGGATGGACAAATCGTAGTCCTTCAGTAGTTCCAGCCACCTCCGTTGCCGCAAGTTCAACTCCTTTTGCGTAAACAAATATTTGAGGCTCTGGTGGTTGGAGTACACCTTACAGTGTGCCCCATAGAGGTAGTGCCTCCAAAGCTTCAACGCAAACACGACTGCCGCGAGTTCCAAGTCGTGTGTAGGATAGTTCCGCTCATAATCCTTGAGCTGTCTTGACGCGTATGCGATGACTTTCCCTTGTTGCATCAACACACTTCCCAGTCCACTTCGAGACGCGTCACAATAGATCTCGTAATCCTCGCCAGGCTGTGGCAATGTGAGTACCGGTGCCCGCGTGAGTCTGTCCTTAAGCTCCTCGAATCTCTTCTGGCATTGATCCGTCCAGACGAACTTCTCCCCTTTCCGGGTTAGTCGAGTAAGGGGAGTGGCTATCTTTGAAAAGCCTTCCACAAAGCGTCGGTAATATCCTGCTAGCCCGAGGAAGCTTCGGATTTCCGTCACCGTGGTCGGGCGAGCCCAGTTGGTCACCGATTCTATCTTCCTTGGATCCACCGCAATTCCGTGGCCGAGACAATATGTCCCAGAAAATCGACCTCACGGAGCCAAAACTCACACTTTTTGAGTTTGGCATACAGCTTTTGATCCCTTAGGGTCTGGAGGACCACTCGGAGGTGCTCCTCATGCTCCCTATCTGTGCGGGAATAGATGAGGATATCATCAATAAAAACTACTACAAATTGGTCCAGGAATGGTTTAAAAATCCGGTTCATCATGTCCATAAATACCGCTGGGGCATTGGTTAGCCCAAACAGCATCACCGTGAACTCGTAATGGCCATATCGAGTTCTGAATGCCATCTTCGGTATGTCCTCACCTCTAATTCCGAGTTGGTGATAGCCCGACTGAAGGTCGATCTTTGAAAACACGGTTGCCCCTTGGAGTTGGTCAAACAGGTCATCTATACGTGGCAAGGGGTATTTGTTCTTCACCGTGACCTTGTTTATTTCCCGGTAGTCTATGCATAAACGTAAACTCCCGTCCTTCTTCCTTACGAAGAGCACCAGCGCTCCCCATGGCCACACGCTCGGTCGGATGAACCCCTTGTCCAGAAGGTCCTCAAGCTGCGCCTTCAATTCCTTTAGTTCGGCGAAGGCCATTCTGTATGGCGCCTTCGTGATGGGTTTTGTCCCCGGAATTAGCTCGATAGTGAAGTCGACCTCGCGTTCCGGGAATTCCCTTACAACTGGAGCATTAGGTCTAACTTGAATTGTGGACCCACGCGACCTAACGATTTTTCGGGTTCTCAATCACCGGGTGAGGGGTGGGTCTTGTTAAACTCTTACATAACCCCAACCCTCACTAGGAATACTAAGGGTCTCCTATGCCCCGAATCCCGCCCGCGCGCGTAGGCCGGGGAGGGTTCGGTAGATACCTACGGATTTCTTCCCTAAGCCACACCAGGCACGTCGAGGGTTAGGGGAAAAGAAAAGGCAAGAGAGAGGGAGAAAAAGAGTCGATCGAGGGTAGCGTGCTTAGGTGTGACCGGTGCCCCTATTCAGAGAGGAAAATAGAAATTACCTGCCGTTACTTGTTCTGGGACGTCGCGTCCTCCACTGTAGTAGTCCAAGGAGTCCGTCCACAACCCTTGGGCCAGCATCGTACGGCGTGTTGGGGTAGGGGTTTAGTGTCTGTAGAGTCTGCGGAGTGCTGGTCGCCGGGTAGGTCCTCCTGCGGAACGGGGGCTGCAGCACCCTCAGGTCCTCCCGGCTGTGGTGCGGCGGGGGTAGGGTTTAGCCCCTGGGGGCAGGAGGCACGGGTGGCAGTTCTCTCTGTTTCGTCGGGTCGCGGCGCCGGAGGTCTAGTGATAGCCGGCTTCCGGGGGCACGCGTAACGTGTATGACCCGGCCTGCCGCATCGGTAGCAGTGGTCGAGTCTCCATGAGCAGTTCATCACCCGATGCGCCCCGTCGCATATGGGGCACGGCTTCCTTAGCGGTTCGGGTCCCTCTTTCATTGTTTGCCCAAATTTCCGTTCCATCCTTGGGCGCTTGGTTGCCGGGCCCTCCTGATAGGGGCCCCCCGCCGGACCGGGGTAGGGGTTTCTCTGGCCCTGCTATAACCCGAGGTTCCCCTGCCGAGCCCGTGCTTCAGCGAGTTCTTGCTCTGTCCACATGGCCATGTTGGACGCCTCATGAAAGGTGGGAAAACCTGCCGGTGGCATTCTACGGAGGACGCCGTCCCTGGCGCCATGCAGGTAGGGGTCGACGCTCTCAAGCCCTCGTGTCAGTAGACACAAGCGTTCCGTGAGGGTCAGCAGCTGTCCAGCCACGTCGCGCAGCTGGTTACGTAACAAGCGGTTCGCAGCGGCTGCGGTGTCCATTTCCCGTAGATAATTATTCACTAAGCCGGACCGTTATCTGTGCACACAGAGAGATCACGTCAATTCTATTATTTCTAAGAAAGCCTGGCACCACGACCTACTAACCCTGGGACTCATTCCCTTGTTTTCCCCGCGCTCACGCTCGTAAGGACGCACCTATACTTTGGTTATCAACTTAGTTAGTCATTGTGTCATTACATTCTGTGGATGTTGGTCATGATCACCTTGGTTAAAGTTGTTTTTCTCTGATACCATAAAATCTGTCACGCCCCGGAGGTTCTGAAAGAGCGAAAAACGTACCCATTTTTTTTTCTTAAGTAATTACATGAACCTTGCCTCCGGCGCGTATCAGACCCGCCGCATATACAAATTCACTCCCCAAACGGGCGGAGTCTCCTTTGTATATGCACGGCGTCACAATCAATTCCAGTGCTTTAACCATTTCAATCATGACATGTAACGAGGAGAGGATATAGTACATCAAACCATCACCGCTATCTTATACAGTCTATAGCATAAACCCACGGGTTTTGAAAATCGGTGCCCACACGACACCCAGTTTTCTAAATCGTTTTCGCAAACTCTTTGTGCGGCCATTAACTTAAAAGGATAAATCCACGGGTTTTAAAATCGGTGCCCACACGGCACTTGCTTTGAAAACACCTTTGAAACCGGTTTGTATTTGAAAAACAAGCCACAAATACACATCCTATCAATCACCAGTTAATTATAAGAAAGTCCTCCTCCCAACATCCATCAGAAACCACAGTATATGAATCACAGTTAAACTAACCATAGCATAATGCGATAACCAAAAGTAAAGAAAATAACGTATCGTTTTGCTAGCCCTCTTGGCTAGTGTCCTATAACAGATGCCTCACCATCGTCCCGAATTCCACCCCTACTCGAACCTGTCACAGTGTGGGTTGTCAGTGACTGATAAAGTAGTAAACATGCAAGTAAACGTGATAATAGAAAGAACACACTGAATCACCGGAGCATTTACTTTTCCCCTCCCCTTCATGTATCGCTAAATCCCTGCTGAAAGTCCCGCTGGGCACCTACCCCAACATTAAGAATAATTTGGGCCCCAACCCCAATACCTTACTCATCTTCTTGGTGCCACCAACCCCTCGACAGCCCAAGTAGCAGCCGCCTCCCCTTGAGGGGTCCCCACTAACCTCCCCTTGTGGGGTACACGGTAAACGACTTACCATCTTTCCGGAAAAATACACCCTGAGCAGTGGCCAAACTGCCGGTGTGCGTGTAAGCAATATGAGTGTATTTATTGCCTTGCGACCTCTGTCGCTTTGATCAGAACAGTATAACGCACCTGCGACCGCAGCCGCTTGATTGAAATAGTAAAGGGATTCACATGCTAGGGGGTTAGTCAAATTATAACCATATCTACTTTATCACAACGAGTATTCAGAAATGACACCTCACCGGTAATAACCAACACCTACCCACCTTGATTATGCGAAATGCGTATTCCGGAGACTGAACCTCGCTCTCTGTTGTCGCCCGGACCTAGAAGTAGTCCCCAATAGAACCATGGTCAGATCAACAATATAGTAGTGGATAAACCGAGCCCAAACGACTCAAAAACACTAAGGACAATTTGACCCGGCGGTGGTGCCCGTGCTCGTCGAGCGACGCGGCCGCCCCGCGGTGTCACGGGCGTACGGCCGCGCGGGCACCAGCACCGTGCGGCACCTTTCA